>JAUMHM010000031.1:42805667-42825818 GCA_032362435.1 Melikaiella ostensackeni | reverse complement strand
AGCATTAAATTGTACAATAAAGACAGTGCTCCTTTCCGAATAAAGTATAAACTACCCTATGACCTTATAACATAACTCATTTTACAACTGCAATAGCAAACATGCCTGTAAAGTAAATAATGTACATATAGTTTAGGTTAAGTTAGCTTAGGATACGAAATTATCTAATGGGATTTATTTATATTACCTTTTTATCCGAAAATAAAAGAAATAAACACTTTTTTACCTGCAAACTTTACTATATAACAAAACACTCTGTTAGTTCTTCGTTAACTGGGCGCAGAATTTGATACACAAAACACATGTAAGAACCTATGTAACATTACAATGAAATTATGAATAAAATATGGTTTACAAAAGAAGAAAAAGAAAGCGTCCATGAAAGTCAATCCAGCCTGACTCCAGCATGACACAGTTAGATGCCGTCAGAATTATTCTCCCAATCTCAGTGAAATTTTCGCCGAAATCCGATCAATTTTTAACCATTGAAAAATTTATCCTCAACACATCTTAACTTTTGTTTTTTCTGTGTAAGCTTTATAATTATGAACGATCCTCCATGTTTATTGCGGTCACTATTCAAAGGATTGGGTTCTCTACTAAAAATATTTGCCATAAGATCGTTATGTACAATTGTACAATGTCGCCTCCACAGTCTTCAAGCTTAATATCGTGGGAATAAGAGATATGATCTTTTATGATCATGCTTCGACCTTCGGGAGATTGTTGAAATGGGGATTCGTGATGATCGAAACGAGGTCTGATCAGCGACTGACGGATAAATCAAGTTTTTCTGATGAAGCGTCAGAGGAACTTCGATTGCTCTTGCACCATTCACACGAATCAATTTGATTCAAAAGTAGAAATATTTATTAAAACCGATAGTGGTACGATTTGCTTCGAATATTTACTTCAAATTTCTTCTGATCGTTCTACAGAAGAAAAAGGTTAGGATGTGTCGCAGATAAATTTTGGAACGGTCAAAAATTGATTAGATTTCGGCCAAAGTTTTATCGAGGCTAGAAGGATAATTCTGTCGTCATCTAACTACGTCACACTGGAGTGAGCGAACTAGAATAGAACGTAGAATCGGTAACAAAAAAACAGAAATAAAACATTGTTCTTGTTTATAAATCTTGTCTGAGATAGGTTAGACTATTGTAAACGTATTAGAACTTATTTTACACCAATTAGCAAAAAGCAACTGACAGCTGGGTGTCGCCATTTCGCTCTAGTTTGATGAACTCAAATGACGGTAGATTGCGCTGGCGTCTCAATTTTCGTTATTTTTCGAATAAAAATTGAGGCAAAAGCAGACGAAAGATTTCCCTCGCAAGTTTAAAATCACGAAATCATCTCCGTTTCATGTGAAGTTTAACCGGCAAGGTTAATTTTTGTTGCAGGGAATCTTTCACCTGAAATTGATGTAAACTTTATTTTTTTGTTTTTTCTGTGCCCTTGTAGGATTTTCGACATTCACTTCGGAAATGAGAGATAGTAGTTTGTGACTGAAAAAAGTTGCTTCTTGCGTGATTAATAAGGTGCTTTCAAGGATATTCTAAACGATTTCTTAATTTAGTGTCAGTAACTTAACGAGATTGAAAAGTATTTTAATTAGTTTTACTGTACAAGTCACTCTTTTTCTCACAGTTCCTAAGAAGAGTAAAACTATGACAAACATGTAATTAATACTGTGAGATCATAGCGAAATTCCAATTATTACGTGAGGATGATTTTTGAAATTTCAGACAAGGTCCCCCGTAATGTAAGGATTCGTAAGATTTTTGTGCCCCACCCCCCTTCTTACGTGAGATTTTATGTATTTACTCAATATATAAACGAGTAAACGAGATTTTCAAAGATATCAAGGGAACATAAAAAAAAATCTTTTCTCTATTTGAAAATTTGGAAATCTTTCATAAGATTTGAAAGATTTCCAATGTGAACCTTAATTTTTTAAAGATTTTACAAGATTTTAAGGGGTTTCGAGGAGTTCAATTCGATTTCAAAAGATTTTAAGGAATTTCGAGAGATATAAGGATTTTAACGGATTTTGGGGGATTTTAAGTAATTAAGAACGATGCGGATTTTAAAGGATTTAAAGGGATCTTAAGAGATTTCAAAATATTTCAGAATGTTTGGAGAATTTAATTGGATTTCGAAAATTTGAAGGGATTTGAAAGAACTTCATATGATTACAAAAGATTTTTGAAGATTTTGAAGAATTTCAAGGGATTTAATTTTTTTTTAGAGATTTGAATCGATTTTAACGTTTTTACGGGATTTCAAAGGATTTTAAGGAATCTAAAAAGAATCCAAAGTATATATATTCGGATCCTAGAGGTTTTCGTGAAGTTTCAAAATATTCAGCGGAATGTCAAAGAAATTCCGAATAATGTAAAGGACTTAAAGGAATTTCAAGGAGTTTAATCAGATTTCAAGAGATTTTACGGGACTTTGAGATATATCAAAGGATTTCGGCGGATTTTTAGGGACTTTCAAAGATTTTAAGGAATTAAGAACGATTTTCGCAGATTCAAAAGGATTTTTTTTAAAAGGGAATTTTAAGAGATTTCGAAATATTTTAAAAGTTGTTACGGGATTTTAAAGGATTTTGGAGGGTTTCAAGAGATACCGAAGTATTTGCACAAATTTTGAAGAAATTCAGGAATTCCTAATGGATTGCTTAGACCTCGGAGGATTTCAATGGATTTTAAGAGATTTAAAGTTGTTTCGACGATTTCACAAGATTTCAAAGGGTTTTAATGAATTTCAAAAGATTCCAAATTATAATCACAGATTTTAGAGGATTTTGAGGTATTCCGAAAGAAGTCACGGGATTTCAGATGATTTTGAAGGATCTCAAGAGATGCCGAAAGATTTTCACAAAATTTCGGAAGAAGTCAGGAATTTTTCATGGATTTCTGAGACCTTGAAGGATTTTAATGGATTTTAAGAGATTTAAAGTGGTTACGACGATTTCACAAGATTTCAAAGGGTTTCAATTGATTTCGAAAAATTTCAAATTATAATCAAAGATTTTAGAGGATTTCAAGATATTCCAAAAGAAGTTACGGGATTTCAGATGATTTTGAAGGATCTCAAGAGATACCCAAAGATTTTCACAAATTTCAGAAGAAGTCAGGAATTTTTAATGGATTTCCAAGACCATGAAGGATTTTAATGGATTTTAAGAGATTTAAAGTGGTTTCGACGATTTCAAAGATTTCAAAGGGTTTTGATGGATTTCAAAAAATTTCAAATTATAATCACAGATTTTAGACGATTTCAAAATATTCCAAAAGAAGTCACAGAATTTCAAATGATTTTGAAGGATCTCAAGAGAAACCGAAAGATTTTCACAAATTTTGGAAGAAGTCAGGAGTTTTTAATGGATATCCAAGACCTTGAAAGATTTTAATGGACTTTGAGAGATTTAAAGTGGTTTTGACGATTTCACGAGATTTCAAAGGCTTTTGATAGATTTCAAAAGATTCCAAATTATAACCACATATTTTAGATTTCGTAAGATTTCAAAAGACATATCGGATTTACAAGGGATTTTCGAATATTATAAAGAATTTCAAGGGATTTTAAGGAGTTGAATCAGATTTCAAGAGAATCTACGGAATTTCAAGAGATACCGAAAGATTTTGACGGATTTTTAGGAATTTGAAAAAATTAAGTATGAATTCCGCGGATTACGAATTTTACTGGATTTCAAGGCGTTTTAAGGGATTTCAAGAGAGTCCAAAAGAAATCCACGGATTTCGAAGGTTCTAATACAATTTAAAGGATCATAAGTGATTTTTGTGGGATTTTGAAGGTCCTAAGAGATTTTGAGGATTTCAAACAATTTTACGGAATCTCAAAGAATTTTCAGGGATTTCTACAGTTTGTAAAGGATTTCAAGGGGTTTCAAGGAAGCTCAATCGTTTTAAAGGGATTTCAAGATATTACGTACGATATCCATGGAATTCAAAGGATTTCAAGGAATTTTTACATGATTTTAAATATGTTAAGGGACTTACAAAATTTTCAAAAGGATTCACGCGATTTCAAAAGAATGCAAAGATTTGCAGGGATTCCACGAGATTTAATGAAAGGTATGCACCAGTTTCAAGAATCGTTAAATCTTTGACTCTATATTAATTCGATGTACGTATGTGTAATTTGTT
Source organism: Melikaiella ostensackeni (assembly GCA_032362435.1). NCBI lineage: Eukaryota > Metazoa > Arthropoda > Insecta > Hymenoptera > Cynipidae > Melikaiella > Melikaiella ostensackeni. The sequence continues at coordinate 42,821,640 of JAUMHM010000031.1, read as the reverse complement.
ATGATAGTATAAAAAGTAATTTTAACAGCTAAAACTGGTTTCAGTTAGGATATTTTTTTAAAATAATTAAAAAGGAGACCTGCTCCCTCTAAAAAAGCCTTACGTAATTAATGGATGCTCCTTTACTGTATGAGTAAAATATTCTTCTTTAAAAATAATATTGGACGGTGAGGCTCAACTAAATTAGAGTTACGTTCTGTAGAATGTAACTTGTGTATGATGTGCTACTACTTTAAGCACGAAATTAAAATCATCTCTGGGGTCATTTTTTAAAAAACCTCCATTTTAGAATATTTGAATTTTTTTTGACTTATGAATTTCACATGCAGGGAATCATTACTGATTAAAAAGTGAGTAAAAATTATATTAAAAGTATTTCTTCAAATGAATACCTGTTGTTTAGTGGAGTTGCAAGGATTGTCCATGACGCCTTTTTAGGAAAAATATTAGTTAAACCTTCTTGCCCTGGAAGTTTTTTCGTATTCTCTGTTTTGATAGCCCTAGAATATTTCACGTATAAAATGAAAAAAAAATCTATGGGGTCTTTAGTTGTTAAAAAGTAAGTGGAAAAGTAGAGTGAAAGAGTTCCGTGAAGTGACACTTGTCTTTTTATGGAAGTATAAATATAGTCCGTAAGGTACTTTAGTCAGACAGGTTGTTTTTGTATTCATATTTATTATTATTATATTATTATTCATATTTGTATTCAATTTTTCAGAATTATATAATAATAATGTGACATAACCAATCTGAACCAGAGAATTTTAAAAACGAATACTCAAGTATATCCATGGATACATCAATAGTTCAGTTTAAAGAAATATATTATTTTAGAAAGTTTTTATTCAGAAATAATAACAGATTTTTTTTTTAAATTTACGAATATTTTCATAGAAAGATAGGTGTTCTGGTGACGAAGATCTTCCACTCTACTTGTTTATTGACTTTTTAGATACGCATGACGCTCCGTATGCAAAATTTGAAAATTCGAAAAACAGATCAAAACTGTGATTGATGAGAAACGGAACTCACAGATTTTATTTGATATTATTCGTGAAACACTCTAGGGCTATTATCTAATAAAAAAGTGCAAAAAAACTTCGAGAACAAGAAGGTTTAACTCAGCTTTTTCTCAAATAGGCGTTGTGGACAGTAATTATACCTCCATAGAACAAGTGTTCATTTTAAGATATTCTTTTGATATAATTTTTTACTAAATTTATAAGGACCGATGATGCTTTGAACATAGAATTTATGAATTAAAAATAATTATCTCACAAAATGGAGGTTTTTGAAAAAAAGAGCCCAGAGATGATTTTCATTTTGTACTGAAACTACTTGCACATCATGCATAAGTTACATTCCACAAAAAACCGGCGAGTGCAAAGACTTTTAGGTTGAAATTGGTTGAGGCTCGCTATGTTGATTTTAATCATCTAAATTACATATTTTTTTGTTACTCGAAAGCATAGTGTCTAAGATAAGTAGGTCAAAATCCTTGATCTTAAAACAAACTTGAATTAGTCATGGATAATTGAACCGTCAGATTTATTGTGATCACCTCTCGGGACATTAACGATTTCATCAAACAGGTCGATATCTTCGATTCAAGCGAAAATGTAAAACTGCCATGAATTAACTGATCAGAAAATAATCTTGGAATTCTAATGACATTAATAACAAAGAAATGAATGGATCAGTTATTTATTATTTCATCAATTAGAGAGAATTCAAAAAATATCTAACAGTCCTTTGTAATCATAACTGTACATTGGGTCCTTGAATCTTGGATAATAATTCCGCATTGTTAAAAAGCATATAAAATAATGCAATACATAGAATGACATAGATGTCATTATTGCATTTCATCGTCATGTCTCACGAAGCAATAAAAATATGAAAAAATGAGAATGTGACAATGAGTGAATATCTCACATGTCTGAACACTGTGCGGCTGAACCAAGTTCAAGTGAAAGTTCCAGGTAAATGGGATTTTTTGATTGTTTATGGTAATATGGCATCCCACGAACAGTTTAAGATGAAAATGAAAATAATCGGTCGGGCACTTTTTGGAAAAAGTCGATTTTTATATTTAATTACTAAGAAATGAAGAAATTTTCATAAGATTATATGGTAAATATTGGTTAACATTTTTTAAATGGAATTTTTTATTGAATGTGGCTGTTTGTTACCTTACGAATATTTGAAGATAGAAATAAAAATAATCGAATGACTGGCTATTGAAAAACTCAATTTTTGTATTTAATTAAAATGAAACCATTCTGCATATCTAATTGAAAATCATGCCTTAACTTTTCTAAGTGATGTTTTCATTGAAACTTCGAGTAAACCTAAAGATCAATAACACTTTTAAACCTTATTCAATCAGTATGAACATTATTTGGAAAAATTACTCATGACATTTTTTGTCGGTTTCGCACTTTTCCCAAAAAAGTTTACGATAAAATATTTTTCCTTCTTCAAATTTTGCCATTCCATATTCATTGGAGACAACACAACTTTTTGGAATGAAAGCTTTAAACACAAATTCGAGACCATTTCTTCCCCCTTATTAGGAGATGATCAGATTTTGGATTTTTTTTTGAATCTCATAAATTCTCTACTAAGATTTCTTTCGATGACTATTAATTTGCTAAAGCATTATTTGCCAATGGATACTCGTTATCGAAAAAATCGGCTTTTTTCAATTTTTTTCATGGGTTGAATTGTTCATTTTTCAAATTATCACGTAAAATTATGTAAATATAATATCTTTAACACTTGTTCTAGATACAAAATTCAACTGTTTAAAATTGAATTCCCAACATTCAAAAAAGAAGAAAATTCAAAATTCAACTGCTGAGAAATCAATTTGAAATTTTCATCGATTTTTAATAAATGAAAGTTCAACTAATTGAAATTGAATTTTCAATTTCCTTTAATATTTAAGTTGAATTTTCAAGATTTGAAAATTTGAGTGAAAAGCGAATTTTTTATTAAAGACAAGTGTTAAAAATGTTATTTGTACATAATTTTACATGAGAATTTAATTAAAAATTTAACTATTTTGGTAGAAAGTTGAATCACCTGGTTCGAAATTAGTTTTTTTGTTGAAAATTCAACTGTTTTGTAGGAAAATCGTCTTTTTGGCTTGAAATTTCTTCGATTTGCTTGAAATTGTTTTTTTTTTTGGCTGAAAAATCTTTCTTGTTTGAAAATTCAACTCTTTTGTTAACTTTCGTATTTTTCGTTGAAACTTCATCTTTTTTGGTAGAAATGTTCTTTTAATCATTTTTTTTATTAGAAATTCAACTATTTGAATGAAAAGTAATTTTTTTTCGAGGACTCTACTATTTTGTTAAAAATTCCTATAATTTAATATATTTCAGAAAGGGGAATAATTTTGTTTCTATCTTGATATAGGGTTTCACTTGCATGAAGGAAGTCATTTTTCACAAAAAGAATATTCCAGACATGAATTTTCAAAAAACTACTAAAGACCAATATTTTGGTGGATTTTACTACATTTTATAGAAATTATATATTGATTTACATAAAATTCTTGTAAGTAATTACTGAATTATTTACGACGGTTTTTATGCCTTAGGGAGTCAGAATAAAGGAAGAAAAATAACAAAAAAAAAATATAAAAATAATAAAATAGAAAAATAGAAAAACACAAAACAAAAATACTCAGTGATATCCGAGATTCATCAAAATGAAAATATTTTTGATTTTTATTATTTTTTGAGTTCTGATTTCTTACGATTTTTTATACCATAGTCTTAGGCTGCATCTATAGATAAGATTACGAAAATATATATTAATAATATTTATTTGAAATACGTATTGATATCGTAGTTATTAACACTTTTTGAATACATACCAATTTGACGTTTTTGGGATACCATTTTATAAAACTGACATATTGGCCTTCAAGTTAGGCTTCTTAGACACAGTATTTAATAAGCTTTCGTATTATCATGAGGAAAAATTTCAAATTCAACATTACACAAATTTCAGGATATCAGCATACATATACACAAGTATTTTTTCTGAAAGTTATGTAACAAACAACATTTTTCTTTTACGGGCGAGACAGTGATTTTAAAATTTCGCGCTTTATTGTTTATCAAGTTTGTCATATTTATCTTTACCTAATTTTACAAGAAAATTAGTTTTGAATTCAAAATTATATATCGCATGTAAGCTCAATTTTCTTATACTGATTTCAAGATACTTGAGGTTTTTTCAAAATAAGCAGGGCTGTCACACAATACATAAATCACTTTTAGTCACCTTTTTCAAATCACTTTTTTGTCACATTTTTTTGAAAAAGTCACTATAAGTCATCTGTTTAAAAGGAAAAGGTAACTTTAGTCACATTCCTCTATCTCATTTTAGATTTGATCTAAAAGAGAAAATAAAATCTCAGTTATTTATGCATGGAATCTATGTAATAATCTATATTATGAAAATGCTATTCAATATTAAAATTTGAATTATATAAATTTATGATTTGCCGATCTTCTAGTTTCATTTATAAAGTATCACACTAAATCTGCAGGTATAAATTTGATCTGCAACAAAATGATGCAAGAATGTAACAGTCTTTTGTTTCTTTATATTGAAACAGATTTTCGTTACTCAACTATAATAATAATCATTGTTTTTTGAACTCATTTATCACCTAAATGCATTAAATTACTTTATTTTCATTCAGAAATTATATTTTCAAAATGCGAATGTACAGAATAATGTCACATTAATTATGTGCATTATAGAATAGAGAAAAACAAAAATTCTGAAATGTAGAATTGAATTGAATCAAATGAAAAGTATTCTACTGTCTTTAAACTTTCATCTAAGATGTGTGAAGGTAATTTTATATTGAAATATTGAACACAAATCGTGTCTTAATAACAATTAAAACGTAAGTATTTTTCAGCACTTTCATAGCCTTACGAAAATCTTCGTGATTAGCTTTTAAATCAAAACTTACCTCGCAAGGTTCATTTTTGGTCAGACTTACGGCAGTTGTAGCCCTTCTTTCAACTTTTCATGATAACATATGAAAATTTTCGTTTCGGAATTCCACACTTTCAAGGTTTTATCATTTTCGCGAATGAAGATGGTTTGCATTAGATTTTCATTAAAAATAAATCATTGCTGGTCTCAGCGTTCAATCATACAGAAATCAAGAATTGAGTATGACGCACAGGTAAACAATACCCAGAAACGCATTCCAAAGTAGAAAATTTCGTACATGAAAAAAAGTGTAAAAAGTTAGGTATGTGATTTATTTAATTTCCTAATGATTTGTCTACTAATGATGATTCTTCTTACAATTAGAATATAAAGTAAATTGTATTTTACGATTTTTTCATTGGAGTTACTCTAGTACCAATTCATGAAAAGTTTAAACTATATTTGAAGAAAAGTATATCTGTAAATTACAATACTTGTATTGTAATTTCAAAATGAATTTATTGCAATTTGACATTACAATTTGTGTTGTAAAGTATTGTGAAATCACAAACATTTTTAACAGTGCAGGTCTTCATTTTATCTTCTTGAAAATTTTCCTCAGATCTTCAGCCTTTTTCTACCAAAATATTATAACAATTTTCAAAATAGCCCAAGAGATTGCTATCTTGAGGTTTGATTTAACGAGGTAATGACTAAGTTGAAATTGGCAAAATATTTGAAAATTCAATTTTCAGGGGGATAAAATGAGCAGTTGATTCACATATACTGTAAACCATGAATTTTTTTCATTTTTCTCCCTACAAGTTATATATTCGCGAAAATAAAAAAAACCTCCAGTGTGGAATTTTAAAACGAACATTATCGTATTTCAGCATAAAAAGTTGAAAAAAGGGCTACAAGTATGATAAATCTGACCAAAAATGAAGCTTACGAGATAAGTTTTAATTTTAAAAAACTAAACATAACGTTTTTGATAAGGCTGTGAAAGTGCTGAAAAATAGGTATGTTTTAGTTGTTGTTAAAACACATTTTTCGGTCATTATTTTCTAATAAAGTTACTTTTGCGGCTTAATACGTCTGACTTGATTCAATTCAATTTTGCATTGTAGAGTTTTTCTCTATTCTATAATGCACATAAATGCAACATTTTTCTGTACCATTGCATTTTGTCAATTAAATTTCTAAATAAAAAGAAAAAGTAATTTGTCAAATTTATGTGATTAGGAATTTAAAAATACATTGATTACTATTTAGTGAAAATCAAGATTTTTTTAAAAATTAGGCCGCAATCGACTTCGGCGAAATGAAATGGAATCACCCTTATTAAGCTTATAATAAAATTAAATATACAGTTTGTTTGAAAATTACTTGCAAAATTGATTATAGCGATTGTGATCTTGGTAATCATCCCCGAATTGAGCAATAAAATTTCATTTAATATTTTATGTGAACAGAAGTAACTTTAAGTCACTTTTTTCATTTTTTTCAAGTACATTAGTCTGTGGCAGTCCTGAAAATAAGGTACGGTATTTGTGAACTTTATGGGTGTTTTTTTAGTACACAAACAATTTTCATGAAAAAGTAGATTTCTTAAAGATCGAAATGAAATCAACTATCTTATGAAAAAATTGTTGTGTACTAAAAAAGAATCACCAAAAAAGTTCACAAATCAAAAATTGACTTAGAAACTACCCACTTTTACGGCTTATTGGAGATAAATGTACAATAAATGTACAACAAAAAGAAAAAAGATGGAGAAAAAGAAAGAGTCAACTATACCAACCTCTTACTCTTCCTTTTCTGCGTCTTTTTTATATTACTGGGGACCAACATGTTTCGAAGCCAATTTAGACTTCCTTATCAGGGGTAATTTACAGTTATAAATAATGAAACATATATTAATTGAATTCAAATATTACCTGAAAATAAAAATAAAAAATTTATTATTTAATGCTATTTGGTCAATCCTTCCATTTTCCTATTATAATTCACTTTCTTATGAAAATTTTATTGTTCTAAAATGGACGACACCAGAATGTTCTGTGTATCTGTGAATGGCAACCTTTTTAACCAAATCGAAGATGGATTTCTTAAATTTTTTGGTTTCCTCATTAAAGGTTTCTTCGTTCTCTTTTTTTATTACAGTCAAAATATATTTTCCTGTGAACATGAAATACCTTTTTTGAAAAAAAAGACCAAGAATCTTGCATTTTATCAATAAATCCCTCTGTAATGCATCCAATCTAAGTTTTTACTAATTGAATAAATTCTTTAATACTTTTCACCGGTCTGTCAATAACATCCGTCATAAAATCATATTTCCCTCAATTCTTATTAATTTCTTTGAAGACCATAAAACCAAAAGCAGGAGAAATAAAGGAGATAAAAAAATTTTGTCAACTTCCTGCGTGGAAAATCCAAAAATTGTAACCCAGTGTTTTGTAAACAATTCACCACAACACTAATGGAACCAACATTTCAATTATTTATTAAAAATGTCAAATTTCGTTAATTTTATTTCTCTCTTTAAACATAGAGACATCAATCTACTCTTTCAATATAAATTTTAATTCATGGGGAAAAGATTCTGCACTGTGTAATTTTTTTCGAGTTTAACCGGAAAGAAAGTTCAGAAATACGAAGTGTTTACAAAACATTGGATTACAATTTTCGGATTTTCCACGCAGGATGTTGAAAAAATTTTTTTTTCTATTCTGTATTTCCTATTTTTAGTATTATCGTTTTCAGTGGAACTGATAAAAATTGAGGGCAATGTAATTTTATGATGGATGTTATTGGAAGACAGGTGAAAAGTATTACAGAATTTATTCATCTAGTAAAAACTTAGATTGTATGCATTACAGAGGGATTTGTTGATAAAATGCAAGATTCATGGGTTTTATCAAGAAAGATATTTTATATTAACCAGAAAATATGTTTCGACTCTAATAAAAAAAGGAAAAAAAAGAAGAATTTATTGAGAATTCGAAGTAATTTGAGAAATCCATCTTCAATTTGGTTAAAGAGGTTGCCATGCACAGATACATAGAACATTCTGAAGTTGTCCATTTTAGAACAATGAATTGTTTATAAGAAAGTTAATTTCATTTGATTTTAAAGAATTTTGATTTTAATAAGAAAATGATTAATATCATCATTATTTATAACTGTACTATCCCTATAAATTACCCCTGATGAGGAAGTCTAAATTGGCTTCGAAACATGTTGGTCCCCAGTAGTATAAAAAAGACGGAATAATCTTTTGGTCTAAATCTAAAGTTCAAAATAAATTCCATATCAAAATCTGAAATTCTGAAATGAATTCTAAATCTCAATCTAAAATTGGTTCTAAATCAACCTACAATATTTTTTCAGATTTACAAATAAATAAAACTACTTTTTCCATTCAAACGTATACTATTATCATACTTTTACTTTTTATTTCGACATAAAATGTTTTTTGAAACTTCGAGAATGACTCTATTGAATATAAAACGCTGGCTAGGAACACTGAAAAAACTGCTTTGCTTCATCAACAGAAATTTTGTTAGCTCAACAAATAATTTTGTTGCTTATCGTGCAACAAAACTGTTTTCTTGGCCGAACAAATTGTTTTTGTTCAGACTTTTTGTTGAACCAACAAAACTGCTTTGTTGACCTAACAAAACTAGTTTGTAGGCTGAACCAAATTCTTTTGTCAGACCAATAAAATGTTTTGTTCGCTCAATAACAAAATTCGTTGGTTAGCCTCACTAAATCGTTTTGTAGGCTTGACCAAATCATCTTTCATTGAGAAATATAGATATCAAAACAGACGAAAAATCAAAATTATCTGAAAATAGAACAATGGGACAGATTTCTAAGATATTATATCATATTATCTTGGATATTTCTGATATAACACTGTAATATCTTAAATATCTGTCATAGTTCAACTTCCAGATAGTGAGTTTTTGTCTGCTCTAATGAATATCTGTTCTTTTCATTGTTGTCTGTCCTAATAAAGCTGTGTTGTTTCTTATTTAGGTGATTCGGAAAGAAATTTGGATGTTCAATTGAGTTTAAATATCTAATTATACATTTATTGTGGATATAAAATATGAAATTGAAACGCACTAAGGTTAGTATTTTCACTTGAAGGTATTGATCACTGATCAGCATGAGTAGAGGTAAGAACCACTCATCTAGAAATTTTCACATAATATTGCCAGATATCTATTTCTTAATCTAATCACAGTCATTAATGTACACTTTCGTCATTGTTATGTTTCATCAACTTGAAACAAAACACAATTTCATCCTGATTACAATTTCTACTCACAGTATATTGGGAATAAAAACATCCACCGCGCCACGGAGTAGTAGATATAATTCAATTAAAAAGTGTGTTTAAGTTTAGAAAATGGTATTTTTGGACTTAGATAGTTTGTATAGTTACGCAGCAGTTACAACTGCATCCAGAAATATGATCGAAGGCTAAAATATTCTCAATTCTGGTATGATTGTAATGTGCGGAGCTACCATAAAAACTCGGAAAAAAGTTGAAATATATTCACTTTGCCTTCAAATCAGTGCTTTGATTCCAGAATCACACCAAATAGCAGGAAGGTTATTAATTAATAGTGTCGATGAGAATCGCAATAAGACTGTGCGTGTAGAATATATGAAATGTACGTTTTTTGCGTCTAGCTCTTTGAAACAGTAAAAACATTAGAGCATAACGGTTACATTTTCGTTGAATAATATTAAATATTATTTATTCAATTACTATTTAGTATACCAGTCCGGAAACCAGTAATAATTTTCATTAAAATGCAAGGAGCAGACAAGTGAATTCTTGACGTTATAATCTATCACGTTTCTCAACCACTCACTGTGTTTATCTACAACTTCAATTTTTCCAAAGAAGTTTCGCCTTTTTAATTTAACACTCCCAAGCTTTGGCACTCTATGAAAACTTCAATTGAAGTTTTTATTTCCTTTGGAGTCACAAACACTGACGCAACAACCTCTGAAAATTGTTGATTTTTGATATTGACGTGTAAATTCCATTATTGGAGCAAATAATTATCAGCTGGGAAGTATTTCGCTTATCAGAGGTACTCATTACAGCACTTATTTATTCAATTGGACGATCATTACAGTTAAACGCTATGTTTTTGCTGGTTTTCGTGATGTTTTAGGACTATTTAATATGTCATCCACGGCCATATTGGTTAGTTCGCGTAGGGACCGACAGTGTCGCATCGCATGTTTAAATCCACATTGGAAACAAACGTTCTTGCGTTCTCGGCAAGAGTGCGCCCGCGTATTCGCGTCTATCGTTGGTCCACCAAATAGTTTTGTTGACTCAACAAAATAATTTTGTTGTAACAACAAAATATTGTAATGGACCAACAAAATGATTTTGTGTTAATAACAAAAATTTTGCTGTCCCAACAAAAGCAGCTCAACAAAATGGTTTTGTTGCGATTGAAAAATGTTTGCTCTCAGTGAACTTTCACATTTTATTACACTATTTATTATTATTCATTAAGCAGATGTCTGAGTTGTCTCGAGATCAGGTCTAAGTGTCTAACTCTTGCACTGTTTACATACAGTATTCATAAATTTATCTAAGCAGCACATCTATCTCTCACCTTTTTAATGGCACGATCTGGGATGGCAAACAGCAGAACGGATTTCTACTTTCTGTCAATTGCCAAGGACTAGTAAGCTCCCTGCAAGAAACACGTAACACCCCCTTATAAGAATGATTCACCAAAGGTAACACGCGTCAGGTCAATCGCTGATCCGAGATCGATGCTTTCTGCGTCACGTTTATTGCTAAAAGTGATCATCGCACCCACGCTATCGAGGCGATTCTTCTCACGATTATTTCGATTTCTTCTCAGTTTCGCTGAAAACACCATCCTCGGGCATTATTCAACACAGATGGAAAATGACACAATGCGTTTACTGAAAATTTACAAAATTCATTTGCATTCTATTAGCCTAGCGGAAAAAAAGGAAAGGGTCGGAAAGATTTCGAAAAGATTTTGGGAAGGGTTCGGAAAGTTTCCTGGCGAAAGTTTCGGAAAGGAATTCATTTCGAATCATTCCGAAACAATCCGAATTATTCAGAAATCTTTATCCGAACAAATCCGAGTCAAGCTGATCCAATCCGAAAATGTTCTCAATTTTGTTCGATCCAAATCGCTCAAAACTTAATCCGAATCAATCCGAACCAATCCGAACCAAACTTCCAATCCGAATTAATCGGCACTCGGGTTAATCTAAACCGATTTTCAATCCGAATGAATCCTATTTAATCCAAACTCGGCTTCTTACGGATAGAAAATTCAGTATATATCAATCCAAGCTCGGATTGATCCAGATTGAAAATTTGGTACGGATTGGTTCAAGTTGATTCGGATTGAATCGCATTAGTCGGATTAATTTTTTGTTGATTTGGAATTTCTATCCGAATCTTTCGCTAGGATTCCTTCTGATTCTTTCCGACGAGTATGTGAACTATCCTCCCGAATCTTTTCCGAACTGAAGTTTTCCGACTCTTTCCGAATTTAATTTTTTTTTAAATATTCTTTTAATAATTTATTTTCATCTTCAAAGAATTTCGAATTGCAGTCATCCTATTGATTCCTTTTGAATCCAGCAAAAATGATTCCTAAAAACCTAAAAAATGGAAAATTTCATAACTTAGATATATGTGCTTTTTCATAAAATTGCTTTTTTGTATTGTAAAAACAATGCACTATGCAATATAAATTGCTCTGAGCTGAACTTGTAGAAGCGAAGAAGCGTCACGTTACGCGATATTTATACTAACACTAAAGAACAAGATTAACTCAATAATAATAACAGCGTACAATGATGTTTCACTGAAAATACTGAAAAATAATAAGGCAAATTAGGAATATCTGAAATTTTTAGTGATTTTAGGCCAGAATCATTGATTTTCTTTATTCTAGAAAATCTTATTGAAATTTATAAATATTTTTTATTTGACTATGCAAAATATGAAAAATTTTACAATTAAATTGAGAGATTTTCATGATAACACAAAGATTCTGAAGGTTATAAGTGTGAAAGTAATAGATGCTTTGAATTTCAGAGCTTCAAAATTTGAACAGAAATCGCTAATTAATTGAATATTTCCATGATTATGTTCTATATTACCCGTCAATGGTTATGCACTGTGATCGGAAATTTTTTTAGATTTATGCTCATAAGCTGCTGCGATAATATGAGAAAATAGCTTGAAAATGAGCTCAAGAACATTTAAAAATATTGATTATTACGAAAGTTATTAAAAATTTAACAAAACATTGAAATTTACACTAGTTTTTCAATATCTACTTAAAATATAGACAAATTGGCTTCATCCTGGGCTCACTTTATACATGATTTTGAGAGCACTTGACCCTTTAAGGATAATTATTTTTAGATCTGGTATAAATCAAATCAAGATAACTTAATCAGGCATCAAAATAGAAGTGGTCGGATACTTTTGCACGGCAGTGTACGAAAAAAATGTTAGGAAACCAAATTGTTCATCTCCAAAATATCTTCAGATTTGCTTGAAGCTATTTTTTGATGAGATGCACAGTTTTTATTTTAATCGTGAAAAATTTTATTGAAAAAAATTGCATTTTCCGGTCAAACAGGGCAAGATTAAAACAAATGCTACCAAACAAAAATGCTCAACTCGAAAATATCCACAAACATTATTGAAATTATTTCGTAATACAACGCACAGTTTTTGTTTTAATCATGAACAATGACATAAAAAATAAAAAACTCCAATTTTTGGAAAAGCGATACAAGATACACCAAAATGTTTGTTTAGAACATTTTGACCGAAAAAGATTCTACAAATTTCTTATTGGCCATTTTTTCATGAGATGGGCAGTTTTCGTTTAAATCGTGAAAATTTGCTATTAAAAACAAAAAATTCAAATTTATGAGAAATCGACACAAAATACAATAAAATGTTCAACAACACAAACGTTAAAAATTTTCTTCAAACGGTAAGTTTGTGTAAGGCACCAATAATCCTGGCAATACAAAATTTTAAACTTTAAAAATTGAAAAATTTGGAATAGTCTTAGGTATGACAAGAGGAACAATATTTACATTCAAATGATTTTAATATGATAGTTCGATTGGCCTGAGTTGTTAAGTTACTTTCCGTGCAGAGTGCCACGTACAAATAACTCGAGATCTGGAGTACTTCTGTATCTGCCACCTAATCGAAACTAAGTCATTTAACATTTGAAATTTATAAAATCCAAAACTTTAAAAGCACATTAAATATTGTCTTTAAAATTGCAAAACTTTTCTCTGATACTCTATTTTATTTTATTTGTTACATAGAAAGGTTTAGTTAGAGATTACGTTTTTTACAATCCTTTTGGAAAATTCAAAATTAAACTAGATGTAATTCAAGAGTTCAAGCTACAATAGCGTTAAATTATTGTTTTTCAGAGTTGAAGGAATTAAAAATAACGTTTGTTTCAAAATATTAACATTGGGAGATTTGGTATGTACTTGAATTTTCAAGTGAAACGGTCTCAAAAAATTGAAAATGAGCAATCACAAATTTCCATCCCCTGAAAATTAAATACATTCCTGCAGCTTTTAAAACTTGAAAATTAAAATTTGATGTTTCCGTAATAGTATATATAGAATAAAAGCTTTCAAAGTTAGAAGAAGCTCCGTTTGCGTGTATTTGTTTTGGCGCAAATAAAAAAATTGTGAATACATCAATCCAAGTAAAACATTCTTAAAATGAGAAATTAAAAAATTGAACGATATGAAATTAAAGCGTTCGAAAAGCGAATTTAAATTGTGTGATTGGCAATATTTTGGAAATTCGTAAATTCTCAGTTTCATTTGATCATTCCGATCAACAAAATCTAAATTTACAAAATCTAATTTCAAAGTTCAAAATCGAGAAAATGAAAAATTTAAGCGTTCAAAATGCAGTTATTATAAAATGAGAAGCAAGACAATTTGGATTATTTTCGGTATAATATTTTGTCAAAGTTATGTCAATGATTTCACTGACAGCATTCAAGTCTCACTTATAATAAAAAATAATCCGATTTCAAGAATATCTGCAAAGCGTCCTATTAAATCTCTCACAGACTCGACAGAATTTTCAAAAAGTATTTTTCCGAAAGATTTACTCTTCTTATCGTCTCACAACGAATTTTAAAGAAAAATAGACTAAGAAAGTGTCCTCTAACACTTTTCGTCGTGGCTGAGATACGTGTCGAAAGTTTGGGAATGCAAGTTGCAGTTGCGGCAAAGTTGGAAGGATTTTTATTTTATTCGAGAAGTTTTCGTCAACTACGGACAAGGCGTTTGGGTACTTAAAGATCTTGTAATTCCTGAAGTTGCAACTCGAAGTATGTGAGAAGTTTCTAATTTTAGTTTATATACGAAAAATGCTGCTTCCGTAATATGTTTATATACATGATATATACTAATGGCATGAAAATTCATAAATCTAGGTTTATGAATATTTTTCCTCAGACCGTGTGACGTGAGAAAAAAATGTAACGCAAGATCTTGCGATTCCACCTAATTATGGCACTATGAATTAGTTATTATCACGTCGCCTTCAGCACTTGAGACATGTTCTGAAATGTGCGTGGAGGGAATTAAAATCCAATTGAACACAATCCTGTAAAGAATTACTTAAATATTGTATTGAATATCAAACGAAGAGATCTTTTATATCAATATGCAAAAATACAATTCCGAATTTGACAAAAATTTAGAAAAAAAGTCCTTGAATGTACAGGGTGAATCTCTGAGTACTTAATGATTTTAATTTCTTCTAATGTGTTGTTAAAGTAAGTTGCGCAATGTTTAAATACATAAGTCAGTAGAGTAATTCGTCTAGTTTTCGTTGCACCACGTTTGAGTCAACATCGGTTCTGCTTGCTTTTTTTTGAAATTTTATTAAATAATATATGGAAAGTCGTTTCAATGAAATTATTGAAAAGAAAGGAAGTCATTTTGAAGAATATGGTATTACTACTAATTTTGAAAGTTGTACTTTTACGCTGTCGTATGTAAATAATTGTGAAATAAACCCAGCCAGAGTAATGAATAATTAAAATCAGTAAGTACTCAGCGACTCACTCTGTATATTAGGATGGTATAAAAAAGGATTTATTAATTTTTTCTAAAATGGGTTCCCTAGAAAGTTTTCCTTCTGATGTCAAAATGTCTCCTGAATTTTGATGAAATTTTATAAATGTATTTAGGGGTGTCTCAAGCCCATTTTAGCGGAAAATTGCTTTTAACATTCTCATCATAATAAGAAGGTATTAGTTTTATGTAAAATTTGACCTGGCGTGTTCTCGTCAAATCGACCCGTTTTGAGACCTCTACGAGTCATTAAAAACGATTTTCACGAATGCCTGCCTGTCTGTAGTATTGTGTGGGACAATAACTTCAGAGAGACTGATCAGATTGGATTGAGCTGTGGTACACTTTTTTAACGCCTAAGAAGAAAGAACGAGTTTACTAACAAGTCATTTATGACCAACTGTGCTAGATATGGAAACAAAATTCAAACAGAAAATTGTGTCTCTTGAAAAGGCCTAAAAAATCATTTCCAACCATTTTTCAAAAGAGCTCATCGTTTCAAATTGGACATTGAAAACGTTATAGTAAAATAAAAGATCCAAATTTTTGTGATTATATAATTTATTAAAGAGAGAATGTGCTCGAGCAGCGGGCAGATTTTTTCATATTTTAATTGCTACTGTTAATGGATCATTTTACTTTAGAATACATCCATTGTTTCTCCTTCAGTAAAATACACTACCCAGGCTTCTGACAGAATTAACAAAAAATTTGAGACAAACCCAATTTTGCGAAAACAATTTTTTTCAAATTTCCATCCCATCCCATCCCATCCCATCCCATCCCATCCCATCCCATCCCATCCCATCCCATCCCATCC
>JAUMHM010000031.1:42789087-42805567 GCA_032362435.1 Melikaiella ostensackeni | reverse complement strand
ATTTAATGCACTTTAATCGATTGCTATTTTATATTGCGAAGCCTCTAAGTGTCGAGATTACTGCAAAGTTTCTAATAAACTTTTTAATGACGCCTTTAATTTAAAAAAAAACTATTTAGATGCAAAATTTACCACTTCATACTAAGCTTTCTTTAGTTTGATTTATGAAATGATCTTTGTTATTTGTTGTGTAATTTACACTATTTTTTTATATGGAAACAAAAATATTTGCTAATTATGATTACTAGGATGAAAATGATAAATTAGAAAAGCCTTTTCAACCCTTCTTTTCATTGATATCTTTTGAAATCTATCAATGTATTGGAAACTTAGACCAGTTTTGGAATTTAAATTAATTATGGGTGAGTGCAAAAAATTGACCGTTGTAGAAAATGAGATTTTCGAAAACAAAAACTTTCCAAATCAGCCAAAATATTTTTTTCAGTCAAGTATGATCCTAGAGAGTATGGAAGTACATATAAAACTAACAGATCAAGGAATGTATTTTTACCGTAAAATTGGGCTAAGCGGCGCGTATGGGGGAAACCGGGTCACACGCAACTTTATTCTTTATGATTAATTATATTTTTCTCAGATTAAACTTCTTTAATATAAGCGATTGTTTATCTTTCACAAATATTAAACCTCGTCTTTAATCTTGTTTGGCGCAGTTTCGTTAGTTAAAATGAATAAAAAGTACACTCGTATAAGATTTACAGTTTTGGGAATTCGATTAAGTTGCGTAAAAAAAATCGTTTGTGGAAATTTATGCAGTTGATCATTTTTTCCAGCACCCAAACAAGATGTATGCAAATTTTCACATGAATACAATATATTTTTTGGTCTGCAGAATGATTTTTATAAGAATTTTCATTTTTGTAGTGGAAAGCGGCTCACAGTTTTTTATTATAAGCAAAACGAAAAATTGTGTCCCTTGATAATCACTCCGGTTGAGAGATGAAAAATACCTTTCGCAACTTTCAAAATTCAGAATATGTATCAAATTTTACGGTGTACTGTAGTACGTCTTAGTGACTTATAGGTGAGGTTGAGAATAAATCTGGTTATTTTCCGAGTGACAATAAGCAGGTTATTTAACGTTGCTATACGTTTTAGTAATTTTATTCGGTTCAAAATGATTAGAAAACTCATAAATAATTACTCTTTCTGTGGAATTTTCCTTCGAAGCACTTTTTTAAAACTTTTTTTAATGAGTTGGCGACTTAGTCCCACATTGTGGAGTAAAGTCGCTCATCACACTTCAAGGGATGATAAACAGTTTTTTATGAATTAAATGTATATTTGTGCCTTATAGCATAATAGTTATAATAAAGTATAGTTCTTTATATTATAGTAGCTATAGTATAGTAGTTTCTACCTGAGGGGGCGTTATGCAGCATTAGACCATGATAAACAATAAGAATTTCATAAAAAATTAAAAAGATATGCAGAGCAGGTAAAAGTATTTAAAAATATGGAAAAAATCACTATTACCACGATTTATTTGATTTTTGACCTCAGTGTTTCAAAGCATCCTCCCATTTTATGATATGATTAATTAATATGGAGAATTACCGGACATTTTATTTAAAATATCATGCAAAAATAATTAACATTATCTACTGTTATTTGAAATCAACGTTGATAAATTATTTTTAACTATACTAAAATTTTTGGAAGTATAAAATTAACAATTTGAGCCCACATTATGAATAGTTTGATTAATTATTTTAGATTTTTATCCTAAAACAGCAATGCCTCATGACCAGACAAAAAAATGGTAGGGCAGACTTTAAAGTGATATTTGGAATCCATATCTCTTAAATATGGAACCCTCTTCTTGATACGGTATTTTTTGATTGATTGTTATTGTAAATGTTATTGTCAAAATTGTATATTTTATTTGTTATTGAATTTCATAGTTTTGTACATTCTGAAGTTATGATAGACAGCGCCACTTTAAAATTTCTTGAAAAAACTAGCTTATCATCATAACTACTAGATATTCCTTTATTTAATTCTAGTAGTTCGCTCAAAATGAAAGTCAATTCTGAAATTCGGTTTTGCCAAATAAGTGGATCTAGAATACAACTGAATTTGTTGAGAAATAAAACTATTTCTTCATTAAAATTGAAAAATATTCATGTATGCTCTGAAAAGTAATGGAATCAGTTCTCTCTGATTTTTAAAAGCTTTTAGCAATAACATAATAGAATCGGTTCTCTTTGATTTTTAAAAGCTTTTAGCAATAACATGAAGTTCATCTCAATTCTAAATCATTTTGTGAACGCTCTGCACTTAATTGCTATACGAACTGTCAGTTGGATGGCTGTCATATTCAAGCTTTAAGCGCGATTAAACTTTTCCCAATTTTAATTAAAAAATAGTTTCATATATCGGCAATTTCGGTTGTGTTTTAGCTGCACTTACTAATTATCGAAACTAAATTTCCCGATTTAAGTTAATTTAAAGCGATGCATTGGAATGGCATAAAAATTAGTAGGTATTTTGACAATCTTGATTTTTGAAAGAGATTTTTTAATGAAGCTCTCTATCATACCTTTAAAATTTATAAAACTATTAAATTATATAACAATTTTAAGAAAGGAACATTGATAAACTTTTACTATCAACTTGTACGCGAATTCTACATCTCATAAATTTAAAAAAACTTGACTTTTTTCAAAAAGAGATCAGGCGATGATTTTGATCTTGGTCTAAAAATCTTCGTGGGATGCCAGAGAACCGTCATCAGCCAAAAAATCCCATATGCAAACGCTATTCAAATAAAGTTGGTTAGTGTATCGAGATATTTCGGGAATTTTTTTATTTATAATTTCTGAACAAAGATGTCTGAAATTTAAATACTTTACTAAATTGTGCTTCAATGTTAGTACTTTATTGAGATATTTTTATAAAAAATTTATTCATCAAGAAAAATATGAAAAATGGCTGACATTTAAAATGATAAACTTCTATATTGTCCAGAAACACCACAATCATTTAGGAAAAATGTGGCGAGGCAGAGGTTTGACTGCAAAAACGTCATAAAAGGGACGCTCCCTAGAACGTAGAAAATTGCCTAGGCATGTTTGTGAAATGAATTTAAAAATTGCATTCTCAATGACATGTTCCCTGCGGCGTAGCGTTCTTTGTCCTTTGTAAAAGCCATAAAAATGAACGCCCATTTAATAATTACTAAACATGTAAAGCAATAAAAGCTGGTTTACATCACGCTTTGTCAATCTGTAGTAATAAAATAAGTTTTCAACCATTTGAATGTGTGCCATTCTTTTTTTATTAAATTAATGGTTTTCATTTGCAAAGGAAGAGTAAGAAATTTTTTTTTATCGACATAACTCTATATGTTTATAACTTATACAATTGAGGGGCTGGATATAACAGCCTATACACTTTTCTCGATGAACGAAGTTGGCCTCTAGACACTTGACAAGTTTCGAATTCTAATTTCAAAAGTAAATATTATTATAGGCAATTGAATTGAGCATCTTTCTTCTCTGGACAAGAAGATTGTAGTTTTTTCAGTTTTTGAAGTAAACCTGAAAGACCCATTTTTTAGAAAACAATTTTTTTGGTCTTTTTTGCTTCAACTTGCTGTAATTCAGCCAATTCTTGGAATCTTTTAATGAAATTTACAGGAAATATTCTATATAATTTCCTTCGACTGGTCGAATAAATAACTAATTGATATTTTTATTTAAACAAAAGTTATAATTTTCTATTTGAGACATTGCATAAATCATGCATTCATATCTTCGAGGTCATGGAGAGTCGAGCGAGTTTTGAGCAACAAAAAACTTCCAGCAGGAAAACTATTCAGAAAGGTATAAATATCTTTTCCATGAGAAAAAATATTTGAGAAAAAAATCATCTTTAAGAAATTATAAAGGTTTTGTCTCGGCTGCGCGGACCGTTTTTTTGCACAATTTTCCTGCTAGAAGTTTTTTGTTGCTAAAAATTCGCTTGACTCCCCATGAGCTTGAAGATATCAATGCATGATTTATGCAATGTCTCAGGTAAAAAATTATAACTTTTGTTTAAATAGAAATATCAAATAGTCATCTACTCTATCAATTAAAGGACATTATAAAGAATATTTTCAGTGAATTTCATTTAAAAATTTGAAGAAGTTTTAATTAGGAACTTGATGATAATTTCAGCAAAAATCGTAATTAGTTGATAAATTTCATATTGGTTTCAAACAAATCCAATAAACAAATGCATTATTCGGGCATTTGTCGGCGGAAAAATTTTGTTTTTTTAAATGCCAGTCTTTTCATTTAGGAACTTAATGATAATTTCAGCAAAATTCATAATTAGTTGATAAATTTTATGTTTTTTTTCAAACAAATTTAATAAACAAATGCATTATTCGGGCATCTATCGACGGGATTCGGGAACTTGATAATAACTTCATCAACACTCATACTTAGTTGATAAATTGTATGATTTTTCAAAACAAATTTAACAGTTTATCAATTAATCATGAATTTTGCTGAAATTATCATGAAGCTCACAATTGAAAGGACTGGCATTAAAAAAAAAACAAATTTTTTGGTAAAAAAATGTCCGAATAATGCATTTGTTTATCGGATTTTTTTAAAGTATCAACCAATCCATCAACTAAGTATGAGTGGTGATGAAATTATCCTGAACTTCCCAATTAAAAGGACTAGCATTGAAGAAAACGGATTTTTCCGTCGACAAATTTTCAAATAATGCATTCTTAAATTGAATTAGTTTAAAAAAAACATAAAATTAATCAACTAATTGAAATTTTGCTGAAATTATCATTGAATTTTCCGTCGAAAGATGCCCGAAAAATGCATTTGTTTATTAGAAGTGTTTTAAAAAACATAAAGCTAATCGAATAATTATGAACATCGCTAAAATTTCTATGAAGTTCCTCATTAAAAGGACTGACAACGAAATAAATAAATTTTTATGTGGACAAATGCCTGAATAATGCATTTATTTATTAAATTTGTTCATAATATTAACAGAAATAATCTTGAAAGAAACTTCATTTTAATACTTTTTCCATCCAAATTTCTTGCAATAGAGCTGAAAAGAACGTGAAATTATTTAAAATTATAGAAAACACACTCTAAATAAGTAATTTGTTTATAATTTTTTTAAACATTGTATCATAATGGAATATCCTTAACTAATGTTCCGTTATGAAACGTAAGCGATTGCAACAATTCTCCAATTATTGACGAATACCGGCATCGTCAAATAGAAAAATGGCTATTTTTTTCGTCATATTGGTTCATTTTTAAAAAAATTGATAAAGTCAATCAAAAATCAGGATCGACAACTCTCTAGAAAATTTGTTCCGCTTTTTTAAAAATTTTTCACGTCCAAATCGGTCAATATTTCTGGGCTGTACGTTATTGTGAACCAAAAAAAGTCATTTTTTCCACTGTGCGCCGTTCAGGGAGAAAAATTTATAATTTCTCGAAGAACGAAATAGAATTTACTTTCTTATGAAAAGTTTTTTGTGTACTGGAGAGGAACACCCAAAAAGTTCACAAATCAAAAACAAACTTCTAGACTACACATAATACCAAATACAGTAAAAATATAACAGATAAGAAAAATTTGTCAACATCCTGCGTAGAAAATCCAATAATGTTAATACATCGCTTTCAAACAATTCACCACAACACTATTGAAGCAAACATTAAATTATTGATTAAAAATGTAAAAGTTTCTTAATTTTCTTTTTCTTTTTAAACATAGAAACAGTAATCCACTTTTTAAATTTAAATTTGAATTTATGAGAAAAACATTCTGCACTGCAATTTTGTTTTTTGATTTCATCATCATTTCATCATTTCAACACACTTGTGTGGGAAACAACAGAAAGTCTTAGTCCCAAATATCAAGATTCAGAAATTCATCCACGAACACAATCCAAGAACACACAACAACAAAAGAAGAAAAAAATGTTTACCCTCAAATATGAAATTCAATTTTAATTGTATTTGATTATTATACCTCAAATTTATGTACATCCCTCTGGCAACTTTATTTTATTTATAATAAGTACCAGGATGACATTTTAATCATATTAGCAGTATATTCGAAAAAATATTGTGTCGGAGACTGAAAAATATATTAAATATTTTTCAAAATCAAAAAGATCTGTAAAAATCATTAAATTAGAGAAAAATATAAAGTACTCAGTGGTACATAATGACAGAATGCGCATATTATGTATATGGCATCTTCCTCTGAATAACATTTTTTATAGGCAAAGAGGGTATTATTTCTTTTACCTGAATGTATGTAAAGCCTCTTGGCAACCTTATTTCTGATAAGTACTATGTTAATATTTTAATTAATTGCAAAAATGTAAGAACCTAAAAAATTCTTACAAGATTTACGTAAACAAAACATAGGAAATGAAGGCCTGTAGAGTCTAATGAGCCGAAAAAGCGGGTAGTCTCGAAGTCTATTTCTGATTCGTGAACTTTTTGGGTGTTCCTTGTTAGTACACAAGAAATTTTTCAAGAGAAAGTAGATTTTATTTCGATCCTTGAGGAATTTGAAAAAAGAGAGACATTGAGCAAAGATCTGTTCTACTCTGAAGGGCTGCCCATGAATACTATCAAGATTTCTTTTAATTGGGGTAATAATGACTAACTCAATTTACGAAAAGATATCTGTTTCCATTAAAATATTGTATACAAATTTGAGCAGGCTAGCAATTTTTAGGAATCTGTTATTGTTTTGGATTATTACCTTTTTCTTTTTTTGAAAAATGAATTAATAATCGCAATAGATTGGTTCCAAATCAACCTTCAAAAATTTATAGGCGGTTATAGAATACGACTCCTTAATTGCAATTTAACACTTCGTTTAGTTTGCAGCGTTAGCATCGCCTATTTTTTCTGTGTGGTGAAACATTCGAGGACGAGAAAGAAATTGTATCTGTTACTCGTTAATCGTAAAAACGTTTCGCAACAAAGAGATTGTAATGTAGAGTTAATTTGTTCTTAAAGCGGAGAACATTCGAATATATACCTTCAGAATCATGATCGAAGAATTTATTTTGACGGCTACATTCTATTCTTTTGCCATTTACCTTTTACGTCAGCTACTTTTAAATCAGTTGTAACATCTATTGCTCAGTAATTAACAGTAATTGTTCTTCAGATGAATTAAGGCAGAAACATGAATTAAAGATCTTAATGAAATTATTGCCGTGTATACGTACATCAATGACTTTTCTGTTTAAAGTTTATTCTTTAGCTTAAACTGTCAACAATTTTCGACAAGAAAGAAGCGAATCGATTTATCAATTGAAAAAAAGTTTGAAATAGCTACATCGGCTTCCATAAAATTTTAATTTCAATCAGAGACTTGTTTTATTTTGAATGTTTATTGTTTAAAATCATGAAATTTTGAACATCTTTTTGAAATAGGTCTATCTTGAAGATTTTCAATTCAAGATTCTTTAATTTCGAATGTGTGTGATTCAAAATGATGTTATTTGAAATGTTTTTTCTTTAATAGATCGATTTTAAAGACTGAAAATTGAAAACTCTTGAATTTCAAAGATGTATAAATAAAAATTTTTAAATTTTGCTGATTTTGAAGATCAAAAATCATAAGTTTTCCATTCTAAATCTTCCAAGTTGAAGAAATTTCAAATGTCCAACATCAAAATCATAGAATTTTCAATTGTTAAACTTAAAACTTGCATAATTTTTAATTCTAAGGGCCGTATCCGGATAAGTATGGTTGAACTGCCGCCGCTTGAATTTGGTTCATATTTGGGACATAGGTTTCTACCATCATAAGACTAACTTTCCCCAAGGGCCAACAAAACCAAAAGAGAAAGCAAAAAAAAACCAACAAAAAAAACATCCAAGATTGCATCATTTTCTATTTTACAAATTGAATATTAAAGAGTCTTCAATTGCAAACATTCAAAATTGAAGAATTTTCCATTGTACTACATATTTGAGAAAAAAGTTCAAAATTACATCAGTTCAAACAATAAGCATTTGAAATTAATGAATCTTCAATTGTACATCTTCAAAATTGAATAACTTTCAATTTCAACTCTTCAAAATTGAACTATTCCAGAGAAAGCAATTGAAATTACATCTTTTCAAACTATAAACATCCCAAATGAATGGACCTTTACTTGTAAATCGTAAAAATTAAAGAATTTGAAATTGAGATTCTATAAAATTGAATAAATTTGAAATCTCAATCTTTAAAAATGAATAGTTTTCAATTTCAAATCTTTAAATTTTAAGTATTCAAAAAACATTCAAGATTACATCGTTTTCTATTTCAAGCATTAAATATTGAAAAGTCTTCAATTGAAAGTATTTAAAATTGAAGAATCTTTCATCGCACTACATATTCCAGAAAAACGTTCAAAATTACATCACTTTAAACAAAAAAAATTCCAAATTAATGAATCTTCAGTTGTCCATCTCAGATATTGAAGAATTTTCAATTGAAAATCTACAGAATTGAATGAATTTCAATTTTTAATTTTCAGAATTGAACTATTCAAAGAAGAAAATATTTAAGATTACATTGTTTTTTATTCTACACATTAAAGGTTGAAGATTCTTCAACTTCAAATATTCAAAAGTGAAGAATTTTTCATTGTAAATCTTCAAAATTAAACTACATATTTCAAAAAACCGTTCCATATTCATAATTTTGAACAGTAAATGTTCCAAATGAATGAATATTTAAATGAAAATCATAATAATTGATGAATTATGAATTGAAAATATATGAAATTGAATAAATTTCAATGTTACACCTTGAAAATTGCCTAATCTTCAATTTCAAATCTCCAAAATTAAACTTTTCTGAAAAAAACATTCAAAATTGCATCAATTTGAACTGTAAACATTCCAAATTAGAGAATCTTTAATTGTAAATCGTAAAAACTAAAGAATTTCAATTTGGAAGTCTATAAAATTGAATAAAAAATTCAATTTGAAATCTTTGATTAGAACTATTCGCGAAAAAACATTGAAGATTGCATCATTTTCTATTTTAAACATTGAATTTTGAAGAGCCTTTAATTACCAAATATTCAGAATTGAAAAATTTTCCATTGTAAATCTTCAAAATTGAGCTACATATTCCAAAAAAAAAAAACGTTCAAAGATATATCATTTTAAAATAAAAATTGAGAAATTTTAAATTGCAATCTTTAAAATTGGATAATTTTCAATTATAAATCTTCAAAATTGAAAAATTTCAAAAGAATATTCTACATTCTAAGTTGCATCAGTTTAAACTATAAATATTCCAAATTAATGAATTTTCAATTGTAAGCCTTGAAAATGAATAAATTTCAATTTTACACCTTCAAAATTGAACTACATTGTCCAAAAACACGTTCAAAATTACATTAATATAAAATGTCAACATTCCAAATTGATGACTCTTCAATTGCCAATCTTAAGAATTGAAGAATTTTCAATTGTTAAGTGTTAAAATTTGAAAGTTTTCAATTGCAAATATTCAGAATTGAATTATTAAAAAAAAAACGTTCAAAATTACTCACGCTTATGATATACATCTTGTAAAATGAATAATTTTAAATTCTATATTTTCATTTGTAGCTCTTCAAAGTTATAGAACTTTGAAATGTAATTCTTTGAAATGTAAATTTAAAAAATTAAAGAGTTTTTAATCTTTAAAAGGCCGTAGCCGGGTAAGAATGATTGAACCGCACCCGTTTGGATTCATTTCATATTTGGGAGGTGAATTTTTACCATTATAAGACTAATTACAACTCAAGTGTGAACTTAAAAAAAATGTTGTTACAAAAATTATAATCAAATTTTGAAAAATAAAAAAATTCGTTCTTCTCAAAATTGGCTGAGCTGATTTAGATGGCTCAAGTATATGTTGTACAGGGGATTAGGGCAATAAAAAAAAATTGGCACTAAACTACTTTAATAAGTAGGGGGTAAAACAAATTATTGTCATTTTGTAAAAATTTTTTTTCAATGAAGTTTTTGTTGGAACACCTTCATTTTTTTCTGTAACGTACTCATATCTGAAGTACCAACATATAATTTTTAGGACAAGATCAAAAGTATACTTCATGGATAAAAAAAGAGTGAACTTTTCATAACACATTTATTGGAAATTTGGCTTGCGATGCCTCCAGAGCGGGTCGAAAGTTGCGTTTTCAACCCTGGACTAGAAAGTTAAAACTGTGACTGCGAAAGCATTTTACGCCACTAATGCTAATGCTGGCTCCCTGAAGTACTGCGCGTGCGTTAGGGCAGTGCGCTCATTGGTCGGAATTTTTCGCATTTTGCGCGCGATTCAAAAGTGATAATGAATACAATTATCGTAATTAAAATAAATAATCATCGCGAATTGCGTAAAAATGTTCTTAATTGAATAAATTTAGATGTAAAAAAAAAGGATTGTGATTGGACGCAAAGAATCTGCAGGCATCTGGAGTCAAATTTTCGATAGATTTTTTGTGAAAAATTGTATGCGCAACTTGGGGCGGGGCAACAATTTCCTTCGTGTTATATCTGCCTTCACTTTGCTCGGACAGCTAACTTCACACTCGTGAAATTGTCGCCTTTCGCCCCTTGTTGCGTAATATACTATTGGCCCCTAATATGTATGTAATTCCATGAGAATGGGGGGGGCAACTTAATTCTTAGCTTGTGACTCAGTAAAATAAGTATGATTTGAACAATAGACCTTACGCATTGGAAAATTTCAGAATTGGTTTTCTGTGTGCTGTAAGTTGGTACATATTCGAATTTGGAGGTTATGGCCCACTTGAGTGAGTCTTAAAAACCGACATTCGCCGACCGTCCGTCCTTCGAATTTGATTCATGTAGTCAATGTAGTGACAGTTTTCGATCTACAAGTCTAGTAGTTTTTTTAAACTTTATTTATTATTAAACTTTCGCCTAGCGACGCCAGGCCTCATCAGGAATACAATTTATAATTGGAAGGAACGTCTAACACTAGAAATAAAATAGGATTTGTTGTTACAAAAAATAGGATGGAGAAAGATTAAATACAAAAGCGGAGGACGTAACCTAGATTTTACTTACATCATAGATACGTAATTGAAAATTGTGAAGACAAGAGGGTTGACAATTACCAAAGAGTTGTTCTTGATGAATGTTCTTTTTGGAAAAGGTTGTATAATTTTTATTTTGTACCATTACTCCGGGACAGACAGAAGCATTTTATTATATAATCTTAAACAATTTTGGGCAGCACTCTCCATTGCTAGGGTGCCTGTCCAGAAGTGAAGCAAAAACGAAACTAACTATTACGTGTTTACACGGGGGTGAAACATAATGCAAATAAGAGGGAGCCAAACTACGCTGATCATTGACCGACTGTGAGAATATTATTTCAATTATTACGGCAGTTTTGCATGAAAACCTTGAAATCTTTGAGCGGCAAATTTAAACTGCTTTATGTTTTCTATATTTTTTTCCTCATCAAAATAATAAAATAACAAGAAATTTTCCTCAATAAGTACATCATTCATTGAAAAATCATCTGTAGTGATATTTTTTATTTTCTTTGAAAATTTCACTTCATGGCAAGAAGTCAAAAAGAATTTTTAATAAAGTACGTGCTTGTAGAAAATATTTTCTTATTATTTCATTAATTTGATCCAGAAACAAGTAAAGTGTTCGACAAAAGTTTAAATTGATACTTAAATATACTTATCATGGCACTTATAACGTGACAATAGATATAAATATGAAATAATTTTGACATGCAACAATGTTTAGAAAGCGATGGCATTAATAGTATGATACACTTTCAATATCGTAATAATGGAGATATCTGAATCTCTATTAATGGAACACGGAACGTAGAAATATCAAGCTTGCTGAATCCACGTCCATACGTGCATGTTCTGAAATAAGCTGAATTCTTAATTTCAAATATTCAAAAATATTTCAAGGCAATGACTCAAAAGTTTTCAAACACCTCCCTGCGAAATGAATTTTTTGTAAGAATTCAATGATAATTAAACCATTTTGTTGTATGGCGAACAAAAAATTGAAATTACAATTATCAATTTTATTCAAGGATATTCCAGGAGTACACATAACTTCAAAATGAAATAATCTTCAAAATGCTTTATAAAATTTGGAAAATAGCTGCACTGCGTTTCTATCAATTTTGTTCTCAAAATATTTTCTACAATATTCTATTACTGGGAGTTTTATTGAAATATATAAGTTTTATCCAAGCTACAATTTTACGAAACAAATGGTTAATGAAATTTTTAAATAATAAGAGCTATCATTTTTTTGATAAAACTGCCACAAAACACAAGTAACTTATTTTGAATTAACAGGTGCCTATATTCGAATAGTTCATCAAAAAACTTAGATTCTCTTTCAAAATTTGTGATATTCAACGAAGTGGCTATTTTCCTTAGTTTTGTGAAGAATTTTAAAGATCTTTGAAATACAGAAGCAATAAAGGCTTTGACTTTTCCAATTTGTATACCTAGAAAACTTCGAACAATGTAAATAAATACATTCTTGCATGTTCAATCCTTAAAAAATACTTTTCTTGAATTAAAAAAAATATTCCCCAAAAACCTGATACTACTTTCAATTCCTTACCTAATTCAAACTTCATGGATGAATTCCGAGTAAGGTCACAGGGTCCAAGTTTCAAAGCTCCTCACCGAATGGTGAAGGCTTAAACTCGCAGGTTTGAATTTGCTTTGAGTGTAAAATATTTTGAAAAAATTAATTTCTACAGGATCCAATAGTGAAACGATAATTTGCGCATCCGTAGTTTTTGGTCACGACTTGTAATTTCGTGACGGCTGACTATATAATCATATGAAGTGATACTCTGGAATCAAAGAAGTGAATAATTCAGTATAATAGTATTCAACAATGTATTATGCATTATTTTCAAATAAAAAATTTTAATTCTTCAAGTTTTAAACGATTTACTGAATTTATACTGTCGAACCAGGTTTGAGGTTAACAAAGTTGAGAGTTCTGAATTTTGGGATCGCCGGATTCGACTTTTTACAAAATTCATTTTTATCTGCTATTAGTTTCTTATCGTCTGTCCAGAAAGCATACTTTGATTCTTAATCTACGAGACGTATTTCTGAAAAATGTAAAACCGTACAAAATATTTCCAATTATATTGAATGTAATTCAGGTAAACATGCATAACTTGCATAACCCATGAATTATACAAGAAAGAGAATCGAATGATACGTACCTGTGATGCATTTACAATAGGCCAGAAATTAAAAGCGTCAAAAGCAGCATCATGACCAGCACTAAAAACATATAAAGTTCATACAAAAAAAATGCGTTTTGTATGAACGAAATATACATTCGTTCGGAGAGACACCGTTTTCAAACTACTGGCAGAGGTTAATAACAAACAACATCGTCACAATGAAAAACAAATTCAAATAGAGGGAACAGAAACTATCTGAATAATAAGAAACTAAAAGAAAACATTTCCTCAATGATTAGGGCAGTTTTGCATGCTCATGATTCTCCCCTTTTCAATTGGGCGCTTCACCTCCGTGCGGGTGTAGTTGGAGGTACAACCGAGCGCGGCAGAATTTTAAATAGTTAACATTTTTTGTGTTCATTAGTTAAAAATAGTTGGGACTTGCTTAATAAAATAAAAAACGTCCATATTCAAAGAAAACATAAGGTAGTTTTACTCGATGTATAATCACTTTTCACTAACATACTAAAAAAATTAGTACTGAAAAATATTAAGACTAAATTGTTCAAAATCAGACAGTTCACTAATATTCCTATTGCGCAGTTTCTAGAATTGATGAAATTTAGCTTGGATAATGTGTATTGCATTTTTCGAAATGAATTCTTTCAAGAAATTTTCGGAACCCTGATGGAGTCTCCTTCATCTGGTTTCATATCAGACCTTGTGATGGAGAGCCTTGAGAGCCATGTTATCGAAAACTTAACTTTCAAACTTTTGTTTTTTTATCGCTTTGTCCATGTCGTACTTACCTGTTTACAGGAAGACAATATAAATGAACCTATTTCTAAATCCAATGCTTACCACCCACGCATTCAATTCACAATTGAAACTGAGAATAATAACAAAATTAATTTCTTGCACACCACATCAATTAGGTCCCACAATACGATTATCACCAATTGGCATAAAAAAGAAACCTGGTCTGGTGGATATATAAATTTCAATTCTAATATATCTTTCAAAGACGAATTCTCTGTAATAAATAATTTGGTAGACAGGGCCGTATCATTATCCTATATAAGGTTTGAAAACCAAAATTTAAAAATTGTTGAACACACTCTTAGATTAAACGATTATTCGACAAGTGCTTGTAAAAAATACATTACCAAAGCTTAGACTACATAAACAATAAAAATACAAATCCATCCCGTCTAGCATTAAGCGACGTCTCAGATGTTCCACTAAATAACATCATAGTTCTACATTTTGTAATATAACTTGCTAGATTCATTGCAGGCAATGGCATTTTCCCGGCGAAGTTTCTGGATAAAAATTGTTATGCCGTTATGGCAGACAGAAAAAAAGTGTTTACGATGCAGGGAGTCAGAACCCCAGTATCGCCGGCTGGCCAGGGTGGGAAAGCGAGCCCGCAGCCGCCGTCATCCAGTAACCGTACCTCATTAGGAATGTCATCGGAAAGTTCGATAAATCAAAGATGCGTTGCTTGCAGCAGGTTTACTCAGCTTGTACGTAGGTGTACGAAAGCAGTAGAGTCTGCAGATGAAGCAAGTGCTATTTCTCTTTGCTTTGCAAAAAGCATCACCCTTAATGATGTATAATGTTGTCCTTGTCGCATTATTGCTTGCAAAAACAGAAAACTGAATGATGGTAGTCGATTTCCTGTTCAAGAAGGAACAGTTTCTGAAAGCGATGATTCTTCGCAATCAAGTGACAAACGTTTAGAATTTGAGGCACGCATAAAATCTGAAGTAAGCGAAGATGTTGAGCATATTCGCATTCAAATTCAAAAAACTGTGGCAATGCGCAATTATTGTTGTGTTTGTTACGAGACACAAGATTTAACAGCAGTTCCAAAACAGGCGCACATACAATCCTGTACTCGAAAAAGGAATTATATTCCGGAAGGTAACCGTTGTTGTTGAACACATTTGATAGAAATTCGGTTTTTTTGATGAAGAATTAAGTCACTTACGTGTATGTCAATGCGAAATAATCAGATTCGCGATGCAGCACAAGCTCTTGTGGTGTTTCTATTAAAATTAAAATCAGGAAGCTCCAACAAAATGGTTGCTGCGATTTTGCAATTAGATCGAGAGCAGATTGTTACAGACTATTCTGCATCTGTCATGAACTCATTCAAAAAAGATGTCTTACCCTCACGATTTGGATCGAACGCTCTCTCTAAATGTGACCTACTTGATTTTCACACTACTGAGGTCTCTGAAATGTTATTTAATTCTGATGACGAGCTAATGTTAATTTATGACGGTACATATGCTTGCCATCAGAAAAGCAGTAATAATGAGTGCCAGCGAAAGTCTTACTCGGGACAATAAAAGGTTCCATTATGCAAGACTTTTACTATCTGTACAACAACCGGACGAGTAGTAAACATGACAGGACCATTTTATGTGAATTAGAATGACGCTGAAATTACGAAAAATCTTATTCACAATCCACATGGTTTGTGTCAATTAGTGAAGGAAGGCGACAAAGTCTTCCTTGAATGTGGTTTTCGAGATGCAAAAGACGTACTGGAGTCAAAGGGCTTTACCGTACTGATGTCAGGGTTAAAGGGTAATTCGAAATCAGTTAACAACTAAAGAATCAAACCAATCCCGTTTCGTTACGAAAATTCGCTGAGCAGTGGAATCTGTTCATGGAATAATTGAACAAAAATATAAATTGCTCGATCATGTAGTTGATAAAAAATTGCTTCCGAAGGTTGGGTTACATTTCAAAATTGCAGCATTTCTGCACAATCAATTTGGAAAGGCGTTGCAATCAGATGCACAGGTTTCAGAAGAAATTGTAGCGAAAATAAAACATCAATTTGGTGTCGAAAAGACATCAGCTAATGAAGCTGAGGAGAACGGCTGGTTTCGTAAACAACTTATCTTTCAAAGTGTCTCATCCAACGACATTCTTGACTATCCTGAGATAACGGAAAAAGTCCTAAAAATCTTACTAACGGATTTCTATCAACTCTCACAAGCAGTTTTGTACTTGGCCGGATTGATGAACGATAATGGGTCCATCAATTTAAAATTTATGAAAGTAAAGTTAATGTAAAGTTATGAAAATATTTCAAAGGTACGGGTACAGTTAAGACACATTAGTCGAAAATCATACAGATTCATTTAAAAAATCTGTCTGTTATTTCGAAGCACGTATATTTCAATATTTTTGAGTGTTCTGAAACATTTTTGTTGTGCAGTTG
>JAUMHM010000031.1:42755707-42788987 GCA_032362435.1 Melikaiella ostensackeni | reverse complement strand
GTGAGATTGATCTAAAACCTTTTCCTTCTCCTCCTAAACATTCCGTACCCAAATTTACCATACGATTTCCTTCATCCTCAGTAGTGTAACGAGACCAGAACTGAACGAGTTACGCTTACCCCGACAGGGATTTGGCTTAATATTATAATAATAAATAATAATTTCATTGATTGTAGACCAAACAGTACGGGTGTTGCGGGAATTAAAAGGTATACTTGTGAATGTGCCAATGGTCGAAGAGCAGTTGGCTGTTGTTTCCATAAAGCATACATTATTTATCACTTATCACATGCGAGATACTTGTCGAAAATCGTAAGACCTGCTGAAATTTTCAATAAATTGTTCACACAAAAGAATATGAATTTCGTGATAGAGGAACACAGTGACGAAGATTAAGTGCATTACATATTAGAGTAAGGTCTATTCTTCAGATCATACTTATTATATTGAGTCCTAGACCGAAAATTAGGTTGGCCCCCATTCTCATGGCATAACGTGCATATTAGGGGCCAAAATTTGTTCTTCATTTTTTTCAACCATGATGTGTACCTTTGATCTTGTTCTAAAAAACACATGTTGTTACCTTCGATATGAATATAATACAGAAAAAAGGAGGTGTTCCAACAAAAAATTCATTAGAAAAATTTTCTTACAACATTATAATAATTCTTTTACCCCCTTCTCATTGAAGGAATTGATTGATAATTTTTTTGTTTTGATTTCCTTAATACCTCGTACAACATATGTTTGAGTCATCTAAAGCGGTTTAGCCAATTTTGAGAAAAACTAATTTTTTATTTTTCAAAACTTGCTTATGACTTCCGTAAAAAATTTTTTTTTAAGTTGGCACTTGGGTTCAAATAAGTCTTCTAGTGGCAGAAACTTACCTCCCAAATATGAACTAAATCTCAGCGGAGGCAGTTCAATCACCCTTACCCGGTTACGACCTTTTCAAAATTAAAAACTCAATTTTAGAGATTTACAATTCAAAGTTCTGCAATTTTGAAAAGTTACAAATGAAAATATAGAATTCAAAATTATTCAATTTCCAAGATTTATATCATAAACGTATGTAATTTCGAACGTTTTTTTTTACAGCTCAATTTTGTATATTTGCAATTGAAAACTATTCAATTTTAACACTTTATAATTTGGAATTCTTCAATTCTTAAAATTTACAATTGAAGATTTATCAATCTGAAATGCTTACATTTTATATTAATGTAATATTGAACGAGTTTTTGGAATATGTGGTTCAATTTTGAAAATTCACAATGGGAAGTTCTTCAGTTCTGAATATTTGCAATTGAAGACTCTTCAACATTCAATGTTTAAAATAGAAAATGATGCAATCTTCAATGTTTTTTTTGAAATAGTTCAAATCGTCGATTTTAAATTGAAATTTATTCAATCCTATATATTTTCAATTTCAAATTCTTCAATTTTTACGATTTACAATTGAAGATTCTTTAATTTGGAATGTTGACAGTTTAAACTGATGCAATATTGAATGTTTTTTTGTTTGAAATACTGCAATCTTGAAGATTTAAAATTGAAGATTATGCAATTTTGAAGGTGTTACATTAAAATTTATTCAATTTTATAGATTTTCAATTCAAACTTCATTAATTTTTATAATGTTCATTTGAATTTTAATTTATTTGGAACATTTACGGTTTGAAATGATGAATTTTGGAATGTTTTTTCTCGAATATGTAGTTAAATTTTGAAGATTCACAATGAAAAATTCTTCAATTTTTAATATTTGTAGTTGAAGACTCTTTAACCTTTAATGTGTAGAATAGAGAACGATGCAATCTTGAATGTTTTCCTTTTTGAATAGGTCAACTCTGAAAATGTAAAATTGAAACTCATTCAATTTTATAGAATTGAAATTGAAAATTCTTCAATATTTGAGATATGCAGCTGAAGATTTATCAACTCGGAATGTTTGTTGTTTAAAGTGGTGTAATTTTGAACGTTTTTCTGGAATATGTAGTGCGATGGAAGATTCTTCAATTTTAAGTAATATTGCAATTGAAGACTTTTCAATATTTAATGCGTAAAATAGAAAACGATGTAATCTTGAATGTTTTTTCTTAATAGTTCAAATTAAGAGATTTGAAATTAAGAATTATTCGATTTTCAAGATTGAGATTTGAAATTTACTCAATTTTATAGAATCTTAATTTAAAATTTCTCAATTTTCACAATTTACAATTGGAAATTTATTTATTTAGAATGTTTATAGTTCAAAAAGATATAATTTCAATTGCTTTCTATAGAATAGTTCAATTTTGAAGGTATACAATTGAAGATTCATTATTTTCGTATGCTTATTGTTTAAAATGATGTAATTTTAGACGTATTTTTCTGGAATGTGTAGTAGAATGGAAAATTCTTCAATTTTGAATATTTGCAATTGATGAATCTTCAATATTCATTTTGTAAAATAGAATATGATGCAATCTTTATTTTTATTGGAATAGTTTAATTTTGAAGATTTTGAATTGAAAAGTATTCAATTCTCAAGATTCAGTTTTACAATATATGCAATTTCATAGATTCTCAATTTAAAATTCTTCAATTTTCACGATTTACAATCGAAAATTCATTTACTCAGAATGTTTATAGTTTGAAATCATGTAATTCAAAACGGTTTTTTATTGGCATACGTTGTTCAATTTTAAAGATTTACAAGGAAAAATTCTTCAATTTTTAATGTTTGCAATTAAAGATTCTTTAATATATGTGTGTAGTAGAAGATGATGCAATTTTGAATTTTGGAATAAGGAAAGTGATTTCTCAAATTCAAGCCTTAAAAATGAGAAGATTTTAGAACTAGACATTACAAATCGAAGTTTTTTTATTTTAAAATATTCCAAAATATTGAACATTTAAAACTCAACTTAAAAAACGCGATTTTGAATTGAAAAGTTAAAAATTGTGTTGTTTAAAATCAATATAGATAAAAATCGAGCTGTCTGAAATTGACACCTCAGTAATTGAATAATTTCTTTGATTTTGAATGGTTATTACAAAGGTTACAATTTGAGAGTTATGAATTTTCATGTTAAACGCTAAATTTTCTATTCTTTCCTCACATAAGTTTCAATTTTGCAATTAGAATTGAAATGGTTGACTTTTGAAAAGCATAATTTATAATTAAAAATTGTTCACTTCTAATCGATTCAAATATACTTAAAATAATTGAAATTTTAAAGGGTTTGAGTACAAAAAAGTTTCAATACCACAATTCTTGGTAACTTCTTGGTCCTTAAAGAATTTCAGAAGGTTTGACTATGAAACATTCAATTCAGTTTTCAATTTAGAATTACCGAATTTTAATCGCTTAGAATTGAAAATTATTGAAGTTCAAAAGTTTTCAATTTTAATTTATTCGATATTCTGAATGCTTTTAATTAGAAGTAACATAATTTCAATTCCTTTCAATTCGAAATAATCCAAATTTGAAAATCCTAATCTGAAAATATTCAATTTTCAACGTTCTGAAATTGTCCTGTTTTCGAAATTTTAATCTAAAATTTTTAATTTTGAGATTCTCAGTTCAAAATAAAATTGTTTAATTTGAAAATTTAAACACTTTGAATTAGAAATGATGCAATTTCAACTCCTTGCTAATGAAATTTTAAAATTTTCAAAATTTTAGTCTGAGATTTTTCTATTTTCAGAGCTTTTGAATTGGAATGTTTTAATTTAAAATTATTTAATGTTGAACGTTTATATTAAGAAGTGATGAAAGTGCAATTCCTTTTCATTTCATTCGAAATAATGTCCTTTTTTAAGGTTTTACCTGATCTAGAATTGTTTGATTTGGAACGTTTTTAATTCAAAATCGTTCAATATATTGTTTTTAAACTTCAAATGCTTCCAATTCGAAATTATCAATTATTAGTTGTTGTTTCAAAAATGTAAAAACTCCTCATATTCGAAAATTTGATCTCCAGATACGTAAAAATGGCATCCGTGAAAATATGAAAGTTACAAAAATACGAAGTTTTTTAAACATATTTTACTAACTAGAATTAATCATTCCTGAAATTATTTTATTATTACATTATTATTATTAATCATTATTATGCATTTTTGATTAGTCTATGTTTTTAATTTTCTTACCCTACCGAAAGAAAATCTCTGAATATTCTCTGGGGAAAAAGTCAGGCCTGTTTCAGGCTATTTTCAGGCTCGATTTGGATGATTTCGTCTCTAGAGATAGCTTGAGAGATTTGGGTCCTTTTAACTTTAGAAATTGTTGTTTTTTTATTCGCATTTATATATGTATATATTTATATGTGACAACATATATATTTATATTTATATACAGTATTCCTCTAATGGTAAATCTGAAAATTCTGTTTTCATGTATCACTCACAGTTTACGAGGTACATACATAATACGATTTAATCTCAATTTTTCAACGCAAATCATAGATATTTGTAATTGAAAAATCCGTAGATTCTGATTTTCCAACTTTCGAATCTCTAGTTTGGAAATTGAAGAGAAAATTTAGTTTTGAAGCACTTACATCTGGCCACTGTACTGCAACTTCACCAAAAGAACCCTTTCTACCTGGTTCGCTATTGTCAGATGCTCTTTCAAGACAGCCTCTGTAGTCCCTTGCTATTCAGAAAAATTTCGGTTGTACTTACAGAAACAAGTTTATGAGCCTTCAGAAAATTAGGGGGGCTACTTGGGTCTTTAAAATGTACTACCTGGGAATTGTAGAGAAAATCTCAGAAACCTGACCGGGACTAAAAATATTTAGAGAATTTTCAGTGAATTTGTATCGGTAGATATAAGAAAACGTGTAACGTATAACCTCCATCTTGATTCTGTTCTATTTTCAGTATCATTTGCATCAGATCCGTTAGATTGTCCGTCGTGAAATTGACTTTGCTAGCTTTGCGCAAGATCAGTTGTCGAAAACAAGATTTGATGAGTCGATAATGTAAAATGGTGGCATTAAAGTAGGTGCAAATTTCGAAAGAGTCCAAATTTATTAATAAAGTATAAAGAAATGAATGCAATAGTTAACAACTGAAATGACATGTAAGTGTTTTTAAATAGAGTTTCTCACAAATTAGGTGAAATGCATTGTTAGTTTCTCTAAACACAGGAGAGGCCGAGAAGTGTAAGTTTCTAACCTCACTTTTTGCATAATAAGCTGATTTTCACATTTGGAACAAAACTTTGGATTATAATTCCTGAATTTTCGACACAGGAAGTTAAAATTTTTTTTGTATAATCTGAATTTTGAGTTTCAGTAGTATCGATTTCAATGAAATTGATACAAATTGGGGTAATGGGATGAATGTTATTGGAGGACCAGTGGAAAATATCAAAGAGTATAATTCAATTAGTAAAGAAACTGAGATTAGCTGCAATACAGAAAGATTTCTTGTTAAAGTGCAAGATTCATGGGGGTTTTCCAAAAAATATTTTTGGCATTAACAAGGAAGTCTGCTTTGATTTTAATAACAAAAGAAACAAAGAAACCTCTGATGAGACCACTTATAAATTTAGGAAATCTATCTTTTTGGTTATGAAAGATTGCCATGCACAGATACACAATCTACATGAAGACGTTAAGATGACTCTGGATAATTTGAATAAACAAGTACCGGCTTACATCATCAACGAATGCCCTGCAAGAGAAACTGTATTTGGTAAGAAAGCCTATAATAATAATGAAAAACGTAAACGAAAATTTAAAAACATTCTCAATATCCAAGGTGGTATACAAAAATTGACTCTGAACATTCACTTGACTATTTTCAAGACCAAACTGATCTATAGTTTTTAAATATTCCAAACGTAGAGATTCCACAGAAGGTAATCAATATTTCAAGGTTGGGTGAAGGCTTTAGTAACAAATATAGTGGAAAAAATATATTCAATTTCTTGAAATTATTGAAGACTTTGAAGCTAATATTTCAAAATTACCAGAAAGCAATGTACAAGAATTCAGAGCAAAATTAATGGGTTTGTCGGATAATGTTTTGAATAATGGGGTTCCAGAAAGCTTATTAGAAAATAAATTAAAAGAAGGATTTCTTCAAACAAATTTTTTGTTGTCATCCTGAATTACTGATTACTAAGGTTGATAAAGGGAGTATTACCCTTGCGATATTGAGAAATGTTTATAACTGAAAAATGATACATATTTTGAATGATAAAAATAGTTTTACAGTTATTACAAATGATCCTGCAAGAATGATTCAAAAAGGTACATTTAAAATTCTGGAGAGATTAAGACTCCAAAAATGTTTGGGAAACAGTATTGAAAGGTGCGATATTGACACAATTTATACGAATCTATCTTTGGCCTATGGCCTGGTCAAAGCTCATGAAGCAGATTCTTCTTTACGACCAGTTATTTCCACAATAGATTCACCCACGAGAAAATTAGAAGAACTTTTTAGCAGAATTATCAAAGAATCAGTTACCCTTTTGGATGAGATCAATTAAAGACAGTGATGCCTTTCTAAAATTAATTGAGAATGTTAAAATACCAATAAATCACATTTTTGTCTCCTTCGACGTAATAGCCATGTTTCCCAACATTCCATATGAAAGAGTTAAACTTGCCATTAAAAATAGATATGATATGATCAAATTTCATTCGAAGATTGCGGAAAAATAATTTCTTGATGCTATTAAATATGTTTTCAATTCTGTTTATTTGAAATTCAATGGTACTTTTTATAAACAAAAATTTGGAACTCCGATAGGCTCAGTCTTGTAGGTGAGTAAACCTGGAAGTACAATCATGCCCAAACAATATATGCCCTATGCTAGAATTAAGGGCTCATTTAGGGCTCATTTAGTACCCAAAAGCCAAATTTTGGGCTCTGCATTTTTTTTTGAATGCGTGGTACTGCCACCTTTACATAAAACTAGCGGTACCATGGTAAAAATATTTGTTGCATCAACTTTTTTTTTCACAAGAATTGAGGCCTCATTTAAGGTTTTTGCATGGCCCCAGGTGCAATTTGTCAAAAACAACCCCTGTCACTGAAAAATTATTCTAAAGAAGAAATATGCTCTGAACATAAAAGTGAGTACATCAGAATTAAGGGCTCTTTTTAGGCTGTACAACACCCCCAAAATCAATTTTCCAAAACCATCCTTTAACTTTGGAAAACCACTCGGAACCACCCCGTACAAGAATTTGAGACTAAACTAAGAATGAAGTAAATCAGCAGATTTTGCTTTTCTCGGACTGAGCCCAATCAGTGTATGCCCTATTTTAGAGTTGAGCCTTGTTCGGGACAAAGCCCAAATTCAACCCACGAATCCGTATTCAACTTGAAAACCTGAATCTCTGTGAACGTAAGATTGAAAGAACCAAAAGACCTCTAATCATATTCGAAAGTTCACATCTTTCGAAAAATGCAGGTTTCATTGTTTTTTTAATTTTAAGGTTCAGTTTTGTCAAATCTGTAGGAGTGCACCAAAAAATTTATGGATGATTTTCAGTAAAAATTGCAGAATGTACCCTTCAAAATCAGACCTAGAAACTTCAAAAATGTTGAATAATTTGGGAAATATTGGTCATTCAAAAACTTGGAGAAAAATCCTTGGCACCTTTAGAGTCGAATATTTAAATTGTAGATGTTGTTGTTAAAATTTCACTTTTTCTTGCAACATAAAAGAATTTTTAAGCATCAAATGTGAAAAAAATTGAATAATACATTTATTGGTGATTCCTAAAATATTCTATAGTAAAATGGTAACAGCGTTAGACGCTGTTTGTGGTGAAATGCTTTTTGAGTGTTAGGGTTGGTTTTTGCAAAAGTGTTCGATATTTTCAGACAGCATGTTATATTTTTAGGCCATGCAAAAGCCCTGATTGAGCCCTAAATTCCTGAGAAAGAATAAAGTTGATGCAACAAATATTTCTACCATGGTACTGCTAGCTTCACGTAAAGCTGGCAGTACCATGCATTCTTATTTTGAATGCAGAGCCCAAAATTTGGCTTTTTGATACTAAATGACTCCCAAATGGGCTCTTTATATTAGCATAGGGCATATATTTTTGGTGCATGCTGGTACTTCCAGGTTCACCTACCTCAGTCTTGTCCCCAATTATTGCTGAATTTGTAATGGAAGATTTGGAAAGTGAAGTCTTTAACAAAATTAATTTTAAATTAGACTTTTATGCAAGATATGTTGATGATTTTGTACATTCTTTATATGCACAAAATGTAGATACCCTACTTGATGTATTCAATCGTTTACATCCGAAATTACAGTTTATTGTTGAAATTGAAACAGAAGGTAGATTGAATTTTCTTAATTTAACCTTAATAAAAAAAGACGAAAATTATATGATTACTGATTGGCATACAAAAACTATTTGTTCAGAAAGGATACTAAATTTTAAATCTAATCATTTCATTCAAAATAAAAAAGGAGTTATAAAGAGTTTGATTGACAGAGCTCTTAAATTATCTCATCCAAAACTCCATGAAAAGAATACTGAATTACGTAAACAGATTATTTTTCTCAACCATTATTCCATTACCTTTATTGAAAAACATATGCATAACAGCATTGTTCAGATTGAAAATAGAGTTAATAATCATAACAAATACAATATACAGGATTACAATAGATTCAATACGGTTGTCCTACCCTATTTTGGAAAAATATTAAGTATCTTGAAATCAACATTAGGGAAATTAGCTCACATACGATATATAGGGTCCTTTCAAAAGCAATTCGGCTGTGAAATTGCGTAACGATGAATATGAGAAATTTGATGACCAATGCGTGATTTACAAATTTAAATATAGATGATGTGATGCTGTTTATATAGGGCAAACAAGGAGGTGACTCAGAACAAGAGAGGAGGAACATACAACTAATTTTCATACACGTACAAGATATAATTCGGTCCTAATAAAACAGAGACCCACACATGAGCATGACTTCAACTGGAATGATGTTCAAATTTTGTATTATGAGAGAAATCAAAAAAAGAGAGCGTTCATGGAAATGCTATTTATAAAGAGAGAAGGTAACAAAGCTATTAATTCAAAAAGATATCCTGCGAGATACAACAGAATTTGGGATGGAGTCATTAATTGGATACATTAACGTCAGTTTTATGTTAAAATTTTGAATATGTGTAAATCAATTTCCAATTAAAAAATAAAATAATTGACTTTGGTTTTTATTCAGAATAGTTCGCCTGTGTCAAAATTAATTCTAATGAAGGAATGAAATATGTGCTAAAACAACAATTTCCTTCAATTATCTCTGTTTTATTTTCAGGCAAATTTTCAAAAATTTTTTCAAAAATTCAGGCTTTTCTGATCTAACAGTATTTTTATTCTTGTGCCTGTTGTTTTCCTATAAATGACGCCTGATGAGGAAGTATAGAATAATTCCTCTTTTGTTCATATTGTTTGATCATACTAAAATATGCCTAGAATATATTACTACATATTTTATTTCCTGTTCGAAATTTTCTGTGTTCAAGTCATTGTCAGGCTGTCTCTTCACAAAACAAAATTGTGAAATTTAAAAAATGATTTTTAAAATATTAGAACAGCTGTGGAAGTCGTTGATTACCTCAATTTTCTTTATATTGAAAATTAATGTTTCCAACAAAAAATCGAGAAAAATTTGAACATTTTTGTCAAAATTGAGTCAAATTTTTTCTTCATTTTTTATTCATTCATTAACTCGAGTGATGAGTATTCAGAAAATCATTTTTTGAATTCCGAAATTTGACTGAAAATGATTAGACAGCCTTATATTATTATTTATTGAAACAATGAATGAAAATTATTTTGAAAATTGTGTGAAGAGTTTTTCAACTACATTCCTAAATGATAACGCATAAAATTATTAATTCGAAAAAGACAATTATATAATAGTACTAGATTGACGTAGAATATAGTCCGTGTGCTGCAAAGGGATGAAAGGATTGAGGAAGAAATGCGGAGATTTATATTGGCATAGGAATAAAAAAAGATAAATATGCTCACACTAAGGATAACCTTTATAGACTGAGATACATGAGAGGGGATTGAAAAATAGGGCGACTATATTTAATCTAAAAGATATACATATAAAAAAGACATGAATAAACAATGTTATGCTGGGGTAGAAAAGAGATGTTTCACATAGATAAAGGGATAGAAAAAGATAGATTTGAACAGTCGGAGCATAGACCGAATTGCATGAGAGGGGATTTAAAGAAGAAATAGCGAATTATTTTAACAAAGATGTGAAAAAATAATGACGTGAATAATGGAGAAAACTTGAAAAGAATTGAGAAGAACAGAAACTTGGACTTGAAAGAAATAGATAGACTACCTTCAATTTGGAAAATATAGAAAAAGATTGACGTGAATAAACAGTTATAGACTGCTGGAATAAAAAAGAGAGGATTCAGAAAAATAAGTGGAGGATTATATTCACAAAAATGCAGAAACAGAGAGACATGAATAGACGAAGTATGAATGTTCTGGGCTGGAAAACAATAAGTTGATGATGAACTTGAAAAGAAAGGCTAAATATGTTTATGCAGAAAGATACAGAAAAATGTCGCGAGTAAGCAAGGGAAAGCTGAGACAGAAAAGAGAGGATTCAAAATGAAAGGTAAAGAGTTATAGTCACAGAAGGAAAGACATGAAAATTGACAAGGGATATGGTGTGAGCTGGAATGAGGGGATAAAAAAAGATAGAGATAAGGCGGAAATTTCGACGTTCTCGAGATGCCCTGGAGTGTTTTGGGACATTTTTTGGATATTCATAAGTCCCACAAGAGGTATCTAAAAAATCTCAATATATCATGTGGAAGTTTCGAAATTCCCCAAAACATTCCAAAAACATCCCGTGGATATCTAGATTCCTGTAATGGTGTGACATCCCGTAGATATCCCTACGATATCGCCAGGATATCTCGTGATATAAATATATTGAGATATAAATATAAGTTATCCTGGGATATCCTGTTGGTATGTATGTATGTTGGTTTATACCAACCTGTTGGTATGAGGGACTACATTGACAAGTGGATAGAGAAATATTTACATGGACACACGAAGGATAGTCTGAGTTGAAAAAAAGGGTAGTGAGTAATTCAGTTCTCATTTTTTTTTTTGATACTAAGAATAGTTATATAGCATTTACTGCTATTATAGTAATAAACTGTCACGTTGACATGATAGAAAAAGTCGCGAAGCAAAAAACACGCGAAAAGCGAGCGGAAACATAAGAGCTTCAATGTGAGCAAAGTGAGTGAGTCTGAAGATTATTATCATTGACTTCATTTTTTTGCCAGAGTTTAGAAAATAAGTTTCTTAAAAAAATTAATTTCACTTCAGCGGTATTTATATTGCGAGGGATCAGATTATGAGACAAAATTGAGGAGGAAAAAAAATTGCATGAAATAAAGAGTTTTTTCAGAATCAGTGCTCAATGAGGTGGAAGATTGTAGAACGTGAGTGGAGTCTGCAATTCAGCAAGTGATGTCTTATCAGAAATCAGTTGTTAAGACAATTCAACCTCGTGAAGCGGCGATCATCCTGCGATGGAAAAAGATTCTCCGTAATACGACAGAAGAAGAGTTCTGGAACGAAGAAGAATCCCGGACGAGTCAAGTCATTTATTTTGTCGCCGGATTTCTCACCACGATCACTGTTTTTCCGCGACTTGTTTTATCTCCAGGACCTCGACACAAATCCAACTCAAACTGCATTTACAAAGAGATATCTAAATCGAGTGCTACGATGAATAAATTTGCATCTATTGTTATACTGTATCGGAATCAGAGTGAAACTGGGATCCTCCAACATCGGTCTGCCGGAGTTTCCTTGCGAGTCGTTATGTT
This sequence comes from Melikaiella ostensackeni, assembly GCA_032362435.1. Lineage (NCBI taxonomy): Eukaryota > Metazoa > Arthropoda > Insecta > Hymenoptera > Cynipidae > Melikaiella > Melikaiella ostensackeni. The sequence continues at coordinate 42,777,117 of JAUMHM010000031.1, read as the reverse complement.
CGATTGTAAAAAGCTTCTTATGAAACTGGAAGGCAATTTCTATGAAAAGAGAGGTTCGGAACGAGCAACTTTTTGCGAAATTCCATGTCTTTTTGGAAAAATAAATCAATGTTCAGTAAAAGTGGGGTTGTTACATGCATTTCAGATAATATAGTTGGTGTGTCTCGATTGACTTCAACCCAAAAAGGCTCCCACCTCTCGTTTTTTGTTTATTCTAATCTGAATTCTCTGATACCACACGATCATTTTAAGACCAAAAAGAAAAACTTCTTAGGGGGATTATTGAATAAGCTTGATTTTTTTATTTTTCTTTGGAGGTTATTATGTATTTCTTCATGAAAATAACTCCAATCTGGAGCTTCTTTAACTTAAAGTCTGTGATTTAGCATCCAATAGAAGATTCTAAATGTTAAACATCTTTGAACCCTGAAATTATTCAAATTATTTCAAATAGGTGCATAAAGTAACTTTTAATCAGTTTTTTTTTCAGAAATTCCTTCTTTTCAGAACATCGTCTATCTAAATTAGCCCAGGGGTATGTCACACGAGCCATTCCAGCCTGCTGATCGCCTTTCTTCAAAATGTTGTGTTTCTATTTTTACAAAAGACTATTTCACAGGGCTTGAAAAGATTTTAAGGAACTCCAGAGATTTAGTGGAACTTTGACAGATTTCAAGTGATTTTGAGGGATTTAAAATTATTTCAAACCCTCCAAGGGATTTTAAAAAAGATTTGAAATTTTGTTATGGGATTGCAAAGAATTTCTTAAACTTTATAAGTATTTTGAAGGATTTCATAAGATTTAAAAGGTTTTAGAGTATTTTGTAATGATTCCAAAGGAATTCAGAAAATTTTGAAGGTTTCAAAGGATTTTCATGATACTTTCAGGGATTTTCAGGTATTACAATAGATATAAAAAATTGTAAACATCTCATAATTTTTCTATGAATTTATAAGAATTTGACAAGAGTTGAGGGATTTCGCAGGATTTCAAACATTAGAAAAGATTTTCAGATATTTCAGGAGATTTCACAAGATTTCAAATATTCCATACGGTTTTAAAGAATTTCTTTAATTTTCGGCAGATTTGGAAGGATCTAATAGGATTGATAAGATTTTGGGATATTTTGACAGATTTTTAAGGAATTTCAATGGATTTCAAGCGATTTCATCAGATTTTCTGACGATTTCAATAACTTTAAGAGATCTTAAAGGCTCTCAATGAGGCATTTTAACGAATTCCCTAGGATCTCAAAGGATTTCAGAGGAGTCCAACATTTCAAAGGATTTCAAGAAATATAATCAGACTTTATGTAATTTAACGACATTCAAGGGGACTTTGTGATAGCTCATTAGATTTCAAAGAATTTATTCACAAAAATTGAGAGATCTCAGAGGATTTCATAGATTTGAAGAGATTTTCAAATATTTCAGGGGCTTTCACAGGATCTCGCCAATTCCAAGGGATTTTAGAGGAGTTCCAAATATTTTGAAAGATTTTTAAGAAATTTCAGCATACTTTACAGGATTTTATACGATTTCCAAGGATTTCAGTAATTTTAAGGTATTTTGAAGGCTCTTAATGAGGTACTTCAATGAATTTCGCAGGATCTCAAAGGATTTCATAGGATTTCAAATATTTCAAGGTATTTTATAATATATTTATGACTTTCAAAGAAATTATTGACAAGAATTGGTGGATTTCAAAGATTTGAAGCGATTTTTAAATAATTCAAGGTATTTCCAAAGTTTTCAAAGAATTTTCAAGAATTAATGATATTTTAGAAGATTCCAAAGAATGTTCTATATATTTTAATAACTCACAAAGATTTCAAGGGATTTAAAAGGATTTGAAATACTTTAGGGTATTTTAAAACATTCCACGAATTTTCGACAGCTTTAAAAAATGTCAAGCAAATTAAATAAGTTACAAAAAACTTGAAATACTTTATGGCATTTTAGAAGATACCAAAGAATTACTGAGGATTTTAATGATTCGAAGGGATTTATAAAATTTTCATGCAGATTTAAAGAATGTCATAGAATCTCAGAAGATTTGGAAGAATTTTATAGAACCTATAAAGTTTTAGAATATTTTAAAAGATCTCAAGTGGTTTCTAAGTGATACTAACGGAACTTATAGATTTTAAGAGTTTAAAGAGATTTTTTCAAATACTTCAAGGTATTTCCAAAGATTTCAAAAATTCCATGAAGTTTTAAAAAATTTTCTTGAAATTCGGAAATTTTAGAACAAATTTATAGGACCTATAATGTTTAAGGGTATTATAAAGGGTTCCGAATGGTTTTTGAGGGATTCTAATGGATTTTATAGATTTAAAGAGATTTAAAGAGATTATTCAAATATTTCAAGGTACTTCAAAACATTTAAAAAATTCCATGCAGTTTTAACAAATTTTCTTGAATTTCAGAAGATTTGGAACAATATTATAGGACCTACAAGGTTTTAGGATATTTTAAAAGATTCCAAGTGGTTTTTGAAGGATTCTAACGGATATTATAGATTTTATAGATTTAGAGAGATTTTTCGAATATTTCAAGGTATTTCCAAAGATTTCAAAAATTCCATGAAGTTTTAAAAATTTTTCTTGAATTTCAGAAGATTTGGAACAATTTTATAGGACCTATAAGGTTTAAGGGTATTTTAAAAGATTCCGAATAGTTTTTAAGGGAATCTAACGGATTTTATAGTTTTAAAGATATTTTAAAAGACTCCAAGTTGTTTTCAAGGGATTCTAACGGATTCGATAGATTTGAAGAGATTTTTTGAATATTTCAAGGTATTTCCAAAGATTTCAAAAATTCCATGCAGTTTTAAAATTTTTTCTTGAATTTCAGAAGATTTGGAACAATTTTATAGGATCTACAAAGTTTTAGGATATCTTGAAAGATTCTAAGTGGTTTTCAAGGGATTCTGACGGATTCGATGCATTTGAAAAGATTTTTTGAATATTTCAAGGTATTTCCAAAGATTTCAAAAATTCCATGCAGTTTTGAAAAATTTTCTTGACTTTCAGAAGATTTGGAACACTTTTATAGGACCTACAAGGTTTTAGGATATCTTGAATGATTCCAAGTGGTTTTTAAGATATTCTAAGGGATTTTATAGATTTGAAGAGATTTTTTGAATACTTCAAGGTATTTCCAAGGATTTCAAAAATTCCATGCAGTTTTAAGAAATTTTTTTGAATTTCAGAAGATTTGGAACAATTTAATAGGACCTATGAGGTTTTAGGATATTTCAAAAGATTTCAAGTGCTTTTTAAGTGGTTCTAACGGATTTTATAGATTTGAAGAGATTTAAAGAGTTTTTTGGAATATTTCAAGATATTTTCAAAGATTAAAAAAAAAAATTCCATGCAGTTAAAAAAAATTGTATTGAATTTCAGAAGATTTGGAACAATTTTATAGGACCTATGAAGTTTAAATGTGTTTTAAAATATTGTAAGTTGTTTTTGAAGGATTCTAACGGATATAGACTTAAAGAGATTCAAAAAAGATTTTTTAAATATTTCAAGGTATTTCCAGAGATTGAAAGAATTCCATGTAGTTTTAAAGAATGTTCTTGAATTTCAAAAGATTTGGAACAATTTTATAGGACTTATGAGGTTTTAGAACATTTTATATGATTCCAAGTGGTTTCTACGGGATACTAACGGATTTGATAGATTTAAAGAGATGTAAAGAGATTTTTTTAATATTTCAAGGTATTTCCAAAGATTCCAGAAATTCCATGCAGTATAAAAAATGTTTCTCGAATTTCAGAAGATTTGGAACAATTTTATAGGGCCTATAACCTTTTAGGATATTTTAAGAGATTCTAAGTGGTTTTTAAGAAATTCTAACGGATTTTATAGATTTTATAGATTTCAAGAGATTCTTTAAATATTTCAAGGTATTTCCAAGATTCAAAAAATTCCATGCCTACTTGAATATACGTAATTAAATTTGCATTTTTTTTTAAATGCTCATTTCAATGAACCTCATCTTTTATATTCTGTACAATTTTGCGTTATGATCTTCCGTTGTCGAGAAAAATTAATTATTCTGTGATAACTAACAAATTCGCGATGAGCGATCACTAGATATTCGATTTATTTCTCCTTCCTCGTGGTTCATTTTCAGCCCAAGCGGAACAAAAAATCGAATATGCAAGTTGAGATTCGGATTTCCTTTATTTTTGAACACCCCTTACTAACGTGTATGGTAGGTGTTATCATAATGGATTATAATATTTTAAAAAAAAAACATGAGTAGTTTCTGTCAAATTTCAAAAATACGAGTACATGGAATTTTCAGAATCTTAAAATTGGTCAACTCTTTATAAGTTCTCTGAGAACAAGGAGAAAGTTACGGGTGGTGCCTGAAATAAGAACTGTGAAGCCTTTCAAGGAAAGAAGACCAAAGTGGAAATAATTTCTATTAAACAAAATACCCTCACAGAATTTGTTCAGTTGATTAGTCAGTGAAGGAGAAAGAAGAGGTAGATGGGATAAGGAATGTAAGAAGAAAAAAAGAAGTGAGAAAAGAATGAACAGGATGGAGAAACGTGAAGAGCAGTGCAGACTAATACAGAAGAAAGAAGAAAGAATATAATGGATTATGTGATAGAAAAGAAAGGAAGAGAATAAAATGTTTGAGGATGTGGTAGAAAAGGCTTGCACGGAGGAAGGAGTTTGGCAAGTAGTAAATAAAGAGAGTAAAAAAAGGAAAAGAGTTAATCAGGAGATCAAAATGTTACATTAGAAAAATATTTGATCGAATTGTTATGAGGGGTTGAAAAGAAAATAGCGAAAGCAGGGAAAGAAGGAAGGGAAGAGGACGAAGACGAGGAGGCGATTGTCAACTCGCCATTGAAAAAGAGAAAGGCAGCATATATACATGAAATCCCGAATGAAGTTTGGAAATACACTGGAACCCCACTATAAATGCCCCCATTATAAAAGACAAGGGGACCAAGGAGGCGAGTGAGAGCCGCTGCGATGTCAACGGCAGTGTCTCCACAACAACACAGGAGTGTATGAAAAAAGCGGGCAGATTAAAATGGCCACCCTGATGTATGTACGTACAGACTTGAAAATCAGTACTTCGATAAAGTTTGATTTTCGAGCGCAAACATTTTCACTTTTATCATATTATAAAACCAAAATTGCCAAAGTACAAAAAAAAATATTTTTTTAAATTTAAAGACAAAACTTCAACAGAAATGGTTCATACGGCCCTGATCGTTTATAGTTTGGAGAGCTTCGAGATGGAATGAAGGCCAATGAGGGTACTCCCGACACGGTATAGTGGAGTTTCAGTGTATGGGGGGGAAGGAATTGTAAGAGCTGGCGGGGTAATGTGTCACAGGATATGAAGAGGAGAGGGTTGTTCAGAAATATGGAAAGAAGGGGTAGTGGTACCAACACTAAAAAAAGAAAAAGGGGAAGGTGTCAAAGATTACAGAAGGATTACGTTGATGCCGAAATTATGTAAGATATATGTGACAATAGTACCAGAGAGGTTAATGAAGGAAGTGGAGAAAAAAAAGGTGAATCCACCGTGTCAGACCAGATTTGGAAAAAGTATGGGAGTGAAAGATAATATGTATATGCTAAATTATAATATAAATAGGATCATCAAAAGAGAGAAAGGGGGCATAAGTGCAATGTTTGAGGATCTGAAGGCGGCGTTGTACTTGTTGGACGGGGAAGAGATAGATAAAGTTATGGAGGAAAAGGGGATGAGAGAAGGTTTAAGGAAAAGTGTAGCAGAAATCTTTAGAGAGACAAAAAGTAAGATAAAAGTGGGAGATTATATAGGAGATAGTTTTTGGTCAGCTAGAGGCGTAAGGAAGGCTTGTCCTCTACCGCTCCTGTTTGATCAATTAATTTCAGATTCCGAAGAGGAGACTAAGAGAAGAGGATGGAGAGGAGTAAAGCTAGGAAAATGAGGAAGGAATAGCGGTTTCAATTACGGGGTAAGCGAGTTTGACAGGTGAAAAGCTAGAGGAAGTGAAGAAATTTAAATATCTCGGTCTTATCATGCAGAATGAGGAACATGGTACGCATATTAGGGAAAGGATTAAGAAAGTGGCGGGAGTAATAAAACAGATATGAGAAATAGGAAAATGAAGGTTCAAGAAAGATTGGGATAGGCGAATAAGGTTGTTTGATACGTTGGCATGGCTGGTATCAGACTATAGGGCACAGATATGGGGATGGAAAAAGAGGAAGGAGATAGGGAAGTTGCAAGAGATATATATTAGATGGACATCAGGGATAGACTGTACAACTTTGGGTTATGTGGTAAGAGAAAAGGATCAAAGAAATAAATTTAGATCAAGGGCAGGAAAGAGGGTGTGGAAGTTGGAAGAGAAACTAAGTGAGAGAAAGGGAGGGGAGTTAGCGAGAAAGTGTTGTAAAGAGGTGGAAGGAAGAGGGAAGAGGACAGGGCGGTAGAGTTAATGCGATGGGAAGAAAAAAGAAGAGAGTTTCTAAGAGATCGATTGATAGGAGAGAAAGGAAATAAAGACTATGAGGAATTGGAAAGAAGAGATAAAGAAAGGGAGTGGTAGATAGAAGAGGGATGATAGGGGAATCAATATACAATAAACTGTATAAGGTGATAAAAAGAGAAGGATTGCTTAAGTATTCGGGGAGAGGATGGGAGAAAAAGAGATAGACGAGAATAGCAAGATGGAGACCCGGAAATGAAGTAAAAGAAGTAATGTATTGGAAGAAGGATGAAAAAGAGAAAATTCACATTATGTGAATGGGTAGAGGAGACATGCGAGCATGTATGGGATGCTTGTGTGAGAGGAAAGGAAGAGAAGGGAGGATGTCAAAAGAATGTTAAGAAAATTAAAGGAGGAGGAACTGGGAGAAGAATGGATAAAGGAGGTAGAAGAAGCTAAAGGATTGAAGGAAGAAGAGTGAGCCCATATAAGATGCTATGTACGCGAAAAAGTTCTTATTATGAAAAATTATTCAAGAAAGTATAAAAAGTAGAAGACTCACTCAAGTTTCTTTAAAAATCGTATGAAAGTCGAAAATAAAATCCAAAAGTCAAGGAAGCTTCTATAAATAGTATAGTATATAATTATACTATAGATATAATAGTATAGATAGTAATAAGTACTATCTGTAACCGATTAATTACTTTTTTCTGTTCCATTATAAATAAATTGACTAGATTAATGCGCAAGAACTAATTTAAAGAGTAAAAAAGTGTAAGAAAAATATAAAAATGAAAAATAAACAAGTGATTGAAAGGTAAACTTTAAAAGCAAGGTGAATGTTCAACAAGCTTATTACGATTCTAATTAGTAGGTTTAATTGCCTCTTACTCTTATAATACAACTCACATATTTAAAAAAAAAAACACATTTTTTGCCGAAAAAGATACAGGGAAAATGTTTTTCTTTTTTATTTCTTTCTGACGGTAATCCACTTATGTAAATGTACGACTGAAGAAAAGGGGATTTGTCTGAGGAAGATACTCGAGCCAACTTTGTTTATCTTACATAAGATTGCCCGTCATCCTTTAAGTCCATAACCCAGTCTTAAATTGCAGGTCAAAGGGAAAGCTTTACTGCCGCATACCGCGAGCCACTTTTGATGTCCTCAGGGTCAAATTAAATTAAAAATGTTCAAAGTACGTGGGTCGTCCACAGGTTAATTTTCTGTCTCGTGAGGAAGAGGAATCCTTTTTATTCAAAAGAAATTAATTAATATTTATATAATATCACTGCTTCATTTTTTCTATAAGAGTAAACTTTTATCTCTTCGCTTTAAGAAATGAAATCTGTTTTCCCTTTGGCTTCTATATCAAGAAATTTGATTTTGAAATTTCTCGACCTCTCAAATCAGGAGTCAACTCTCTCATGGAAATACAATTGTTCTTTACATTATTTATGATCTTGTATGCGGAATCTTGAAGAGCAAATTCTGAACAAAGAAAGGAGATGATGAACTGAATTTTTAAACGAAGAGCAGAGAGAAAGGAACTGACATTTAAAAAATATCTTATTTTTTCTGTTCAGAAAAGGTTAATGCTAAATATTTCAGAATTAGCAATTATGATTTGCGAGAAGTTTCATATGTGAACAGTCAAATTCTCAATATTAATATGTTAGGGTGGCCTCTAGAAGCAAAACAAAATTTCTGGTCTTTTCCCGCTTAATAAACATTTTTCCAGGCCATTAAAATTTGAAAAAATTAAATCCTTCAAGCCTGAAAGAATCTCCAATTCAAGTGTTGAATACTTAACTACGAAATCAAAACACACAGAGCCTCAAGACTTTTCTGCATTCAAAGAATTCAAAATTGAAATGTAATGATTTATAACTTAGTCGATACTATCAATTTTTTCTTTCTATAACAGTTTCGATAGGGTATTTTGTAATCTACCCATTAATCATTAGTATTAAAAAAAATTGGACCTTAAAAAATGAGGATCAAAAACAAATTATACTTTTGTCGAATTTAGGGCTTTTTTCATCTAAAAACAAATCTTAGGTTTTTTTCTTCAAATACCTTTAACTTGAAATATGGACGTATTATCATTTATTCGTGAGAATAAGCTTTTGTTAGGTTTTGTGCGGACACTATTTCAAAATAAAACATCCAAAATCATACAGTTTCAAAGTAGGAGCCTACAAAATTGTGCAATTTAAAACTGGAAACCTCAAAAATTAAACAAGTTCAAATAAAATGCCCGTAAAATTTTAATAGTGTTGAAAGAGAATGAAAAAACTGTAAATTTAAAATGATTTCAACTGGCCAATTACACTAACAGAACAAAATTATACATATTTTAAAGTTGCGCATCCAAAACTGTTATTTTAAATTGAAGTTATGCAATTTTCAAAGATGATAGAAATTATTGATAGGTATCTATTGTGTCATGCAATATCAAATGACATTCAAAGTCATTGGATAGATTTTCCTAAACTGAAAAATGAGATTTTTGAATTTAAAAAAGTCACTGCTGTTTTCACCGCTCACAGTTGAAGAATTTTGAATTGTGAACCTTCAAAGTTTAATTGTTCTAAAAATGTTGAAAATTATATGATTTCTTATTAGAATCGTTCAAAATAATAAACTTAAGCTTTGAGCATTAAATGTTAAATAAATCAAAAATTTGTCAGAAATTGGAGTATTCTTGAATTAGGATCTTGGAAATAAGTCGTTAAAAATTGTTTTCAAATTTAGCATCACGCTTTTTAAAATTCACTCATTCCAATCTGAAGTGCAAAATTAATAACTTGAAATTTAATGATAAAGCATTTCCATGAAAGGGCAACAACTTCATGTTGCTTCAAATAATTTTTCATGAAAAAAAAAGTTTAATCAGTACCCTCTTATTGAAATCTTAAGGGGCCAGTCTCAGTGAAAAATAGGACACTAAATCAAATCAGTAGCGATTTTCACTGATTAATAATTTAATATCACAGATTGTTAGTGACATTTTTACTGATGTTAATTAGTGAATTCTGATTTTTACTGAATAACTTCTGTGCAAATTTCACTGCTAATCAGTGATAAATAAACTGATTAGTAAGGCTATAATTAACCGTTTCCAGAAACATTTTTTATAACAGATCGAGGAGAGCAAAGTAAACTCCACAGCCAATTTTTGAACATATAGCATCATCAATACAAGGGCAGTTTGATAAGTAAGGTAAATTTCCCTCTAGATTACGCTAAAATAAACTTTGTAGTACATGGCCAAAAAATAGCACTCTTCAATCTAACCTCTACCAAGCTCCAGTCAAAACGACGCTTAGTTTGCGTTTGGCATACGTTTGAAAGGAGCGTGTCAGTGGTTGTTGAAAAAATGGAAAAAAGAGTTCCGTGCAGTGATAAAATCTTTTTATTTAAAAAATTTGACTGCCGCGTAGATCAAAGCCGAGTTAGATGAAGTTCACGGGGAGTCTGCTCCTTCATTCAAAACTGTTTATTTTTGGACAAACGAATTCAAACGTGGCCGAACTATAAGTAAACATGAAGCGCGCTCCGGACGCCCAATTGAGGTCACCACATCGGATATAGTGGAAAAAATTTATGACATGGTTATGGAACATCGCCGAATCATGGCGCGTGAGATTTCTAAGTCTATAGGCATCTCCACTAAAAAAGTCTATAACATCTTGCACGAAAAACTGGAGGATAAAAAGGTGTGTGCAAGATGGCTGCCACGTTTACTGACTCCCGTTCAAAGGCGTAACCAAAAATACGTTTCAGCGCATTGTTTGGTAAAGTTTAATCGGAATCCGCAGGACTTTTTGAGTCGATTCGTGACTGTGGACGACACCTGGATCCATTTCTATACACCCGAGACAAAGCAGCAGTCAAAGCAGTGGATATTGCCTAGGGAAAGTGCGCCAAAGAAGGCGAAGACTTTTTTGTCAGCTGGGAAGGTTACGGCCACAATATTTTGGTATTTTCAAGGAATTATCCTTATTGATTACTTGAAGAAGTGTAAAACTTTAACAGGAACGTACTATGCATCATTATTGAATCGTTTGAAAGCTGATTTAAATAAAATATGGCCTCGATTGGCGTACAAAAATATGCTGTTTAATCACGACAACACACCGGCTCACACCTCCGCAATCGCAGTTGCAAAAATACACGAATCAAGCTTCGAATTGATTCCTTACCCACCCTATTCTCTAGCCTTGGCTCCGTGCGACTTCTTTCTGTTCCCCAACTTGAAGACCTGGCTCGATGGGAAGAGATTCTCGTCCAATTGAAATCGATACCGTAAACGCGTATTTTGCAGACCTCGAGAAATCTTACTTTTCTGAAGGAATGAGAAAATTGGAATCTCGATGGATTAAGGGTGTAGCCCTCGAAGAAGACCATGTTGAGAAATGAAAGCAAACCTCTCAATGAAAAAAAATTTTACTTGCTCTTTTATAAAACTGATCAAACGATCTCGTAGCATCATCAATAGCATCATCAACTTTCCTAACGACGGCATAAAGTGTTTAGAATTGTACAATACCCAATCAGAAGCCTAGGATATTATACGAGATTAAATATTTATGCTCGCAGCTATCAATATTTTCAGATTAAAAAATTTCAAAATCTTTTTGAAATTGGATAATTTCATTGAACACAGAAAAAAATGTCACAAAGAAGTTCCTGTTCCTTAAAAATGTAAACACTTCAGAATGGGGAAATCAAAATTGAATTAGGGGCCTTTCAATATTTAATATTTCTAGGCTCCCTTAGTTTATATTTTCAAAATCTTCGAATGGGAAAGTTCAAAATCATTTTCTCCAAAACTAAAAGCTTTTTAATATGCAGAGGCAAGTTCAATAAAATGTAAAATAATCAATTCTTATAAATTTAGGTCTACAAATTCACATCAAATTACAATTCAAATTTAACATGATCTTTTTGGTTTCCTTTTATCCATTCAAAAAAATACAAAAAGGGACACTAAACTCTAGTCAAAAGTGTTCTGCAGAAATTCTCGTCTTGATCTTCATTAGGACTACTGGCACTGGAAAGCAGTTTGAGATATCAGTTGAAAGATTTTGGCTCGAGTCTTTTTCATTATGGGCGTTAATAATAGTACAAGGAGAGCTGCGCCCCCTCGCGCATTACGCGCGCCAACCACAACCCCCTATGGTTTTTTTATAAAGGTACTATAAGGTATCTTAACTAATGATTCTTTTATTACAATTCAATCCAATTTTCTAGAAGGATATAATGAGGTGTCTTGAGTGGATCGAATTGGGATAAAGTAAAATACATTAATTAAGATTACCTTTAGGGATTAATGGAAAGGGAGAGGGCAATATGCTGGCATGAATAGGGATAAATAGAGAAGGTATTATAAGAAAGGGAGGAGACAATATGCAGAAATAATTAATCTGGAGGTTTTTGTGGGAGGTTCTGGAGGCCATCATGGGAAACTCTAGAGGCCCTTGTGATAGGCTCTGGAGGAACCCGTAGGAAGCTCTCAAGGCCCTCGTAAGAGACTCTGGAGGGTCTCGTAAGAGGCTCTGGATTCTCTCTCTCTCTCTTGAGGCCCTCGTGGAAGACGCTGGTGACTCTCGAAGAAGTCTCGTATTAAGCTGTGGAGTCTAGTAGAAGGCTATGGAGGCGCTCATGAGAATTTCTGGAGGTTTCGTGGCAGGCTGTGGAGGCTCGCGTAGAAGGCTCTAAAAGCCCTCGTGAGGAGGTCTGCAGTCTCTCATGTGAGGCTGTGGAGGCTCTAGTAGGATGAAATGGAGGCCCTCGTGTGAGGCTTCAGACGCTGTCTTTAGCGGCTCTGGCGGCTATCGTGGGAGGCTGTGGATGCTCTAGTGGGAGGTTCTGGAGGTCCTCGTGAGATGCTCTGGAGGCTTCTGTGGGAGGCTATGAAGGCTCTCTGCAAGCTTTCGTGAGAAGCTCTAAAGGCTCTCATGAGAGGCTGTGGAGGCTTTTGTGGGAGGCATTGGGGGCCCTTATGAGAGGCTTTAGAGGCCGTCGTGAGAGGCTCTGGAGACTCTCGTGGGAGGCTGTGAGGGCTCGTGTAGGAAGCTCTGGAGGCCCTCGTGAGAGTCTCTAAAAGCTCTCGTATGAGACTGTGGAGGCTATAGTGTGAGGCTATAGAGGCGCTCGTGAGAAGTTCTAGAGGCCCTAATAAGAGGCTCTGTTGGCCCTGGAAGGGGACTCTGAAAGCCCTCATGAGAGGCTCTCGAAGCTCTCATAGGAGGCTCGAAAGGTCCTCGTGAGAGACTCTGGAGGCTCTCAAAGAAAGCTTTGGTGGCTCTCAAGGGCGGCTCCAGAGGCTCTCGTAGGAGACTCTGAAGGCCATCGTGGGAGACTCTGGAGGCTCTTGTACGAAGCTCTGGTGGTTCTCGTAGGAGTCTCTAGAGGATCTCGTAGGAGTCTCTAGAGGCTCTCGTAGAAGGCTCTAAAGGATCTTGTAGGAGGCGCTAAAGGCCCTCGTGAGAGTCGCTGAAGGCTCTCGTAGGAAGCTCTGATGGCTCTAGATGGCTCTAGATGGCTCTCGTAGGAGGCTCTAGAGAAGAGATTCTCCTCAATGTTTCCACGAGATTCTTCTTTGAATCTCGAAGAAGGCGCTTAAGGCTTTCTCGGAGCAGTGAAGGTCCTTTACGGCGACTCTAGAGGCTCTCGTGGGTAGCTTCAGCGGCTTTCGTAGGAGGCACTACAGGTTCTCGTGGAAGGCTTGCGCGGCTTTCGAAAGAAGCGCTAGTGATTTTCGTAGTTGGCTCTCAAGGCTGTCATGAGAGGCTATTAATGCCCTCGTAAGAGTCTCTTGAGGCTCGTAGGAGGCTTCGGAGGTCCTCGTGGGATACTTTCAAGCTTTCATAGGTAGCTCTGATGGCTCTCGTAGGAGACTTGAAAGGCCCTTGTGGGAAACTCTGGAGGACATCATGAGAGACTCCTGAGGCACTCACAGAAGGCTCTAGAAGCCTCCGTGTAAGATTTAAGAGTCCCTACAAGGAGACTTTGAAGGCCCTCATTAGAGGCTCTCGAAGCTCTCACAGGAGGCTCTGAAGGTCCTCGTGAGAGACTATGAAGGCTCTCATATAAAGCTCAAGTGGCTCTCATAGGTGGCTTTAGAGGCTCTCGTAGGAGGCTCTAAAGGCTCTCGTGGGAAGCTCTTGAGGCCCTCGTGAAAGATTTTAGAGGCTCGCGTACGGAGCTCTGGTGGCTCTCGTGGGAGTCTCTAGAGGCTCTCGTAGGAGGCTCTAAAGACTCTTGTGGGAGGTGTTAGAGGCTCTCGTGGGAGTCGCTGAAGGCTCTCGTAGAAAGCTCCAGTGGCTCTCGTAAGAGGCTCTAGGGGCTCTCAGAAAGGCTCTTAAGGCTTTCGTAGAAGCAGTGAAGACCCTCTCGGGAGACTCTAGAGGCTATCGTGGAAAGCTCTAGCGGCTTTCGTAGGAGGCGCTACAGGCTCTTGTAGAAGGTTTTGGCGGCTCTCGAAGGACGTACTAGTGGCTTTCGTAGGAGGCTGTTAAGGCTCTCATGGGAGGCTATTAATGCTCTCGTAAGAGTCTCTTAAGGCTCGTGGGAGGCTTCAGAGGACCTTGTGGGAGACTTTCAAGCTCTCGTAGGAAGCTCGGGTGCCTCTCGTAGGAGGCTCAGGAGGCCCTTGTGGGTGACTCTGGAGGCTCTTGTTGCAAGCTCTGACAGCTCTTGTAGGAGGGGCTGAAGGCACTCGTAGAAGGCTCTGAAAGCTCTCGTAGGAAACTCTTAAGGCTCTCGGAGGAGGCTCTTAAGGCTCTCGTAGGAGGCTCTGGAGGTCCTTGTGGGAGACTTTCGAGCTCTCGTAGGAAGCTCTGGTGGATCTTGTAGGAGGCGCTAGAGACTCTCGTAGAAGGCTTTTAAGGCTCTCGTAGGAGTCTCTGGAGGTCTTCGTGGGGACTTTTCAGCTCTCGTAGGTAGCTCTGGCGGCTCTCCTAGGAGGCACTAGAGGCTCTTATAGGAGGCTCTTATGGCTCTCGTAGGATGTTCTGAAGGCTCTCCTGGGAGACTCTGGAGGCTCTCGTAGGAGGCTCTTAAGGCTTTCATAGGAGGCTCTTAAGGCTCTCGTAGGAGGCTCTGGAGGTGCTCGTGGGAGACTTTTGAGCTCTAGTAAAAAGCTCTTATGGCTCTCGTAGGAGGCTCTTAAGGCTCTCATAGGAATCTCTGGAAGCCCTATTGGTAGACTCTGGAGGCTCTCGTAGGAAGCTCTTGAGGCTCTCGTGGGAGGCTGTGAAGGCATGCTCAGGAGGACCACTTCAGGCTGCGCCAGGGTTGGGTTCTAAATTCCTGACACGGCGATGGCGGCGACATCTTTTCATAATATAGATAAGTTACAGAACTAACGTGTGTAGCAAATTTCAAACTGGCAGAAAAAAACACGTGGCAAAATAACGTTGTAAGCGAGCGAAAAATAGGAGCCATAAAGTGCACAAAGTGAATGAATGAATGAATGGCTAAATTAATGAATTTGAAGATCATTATCATTGTTTCATAATCTAAATTCATCCATAAAATTGAAAAATAATACCTGAATATGGTTTGTATGTGTTTTTGTACAGTTTCAGAATTGTAAATGCTGATTTAAAAAAATTGTTCGGCAAAGACCCTCATACGAACTAATAATTTTGAAATGAAGGTGTCAATATTAGTTTCTGCGATAATGCATTGCGTAAATTATTATCTTGGAGTTACTGGAAATTTTTAGTGAATATTTGAACGAGCATGAGATATTCTAGGATCATTTGCATGCGGAAGATTGGTTCAGAGGTAGAGCTAAAACGGTAACAGATGCGCGTCCCAGGTGACGAACCTCGGTTGCCTTTCGATTGTTTCCATAATGACTCTGCGCTCATTGAAATTATTATACCAGCCTCCGACGCGACTTAGTCGGCACGTTTCATTTAGTGCAATTAAGCGAATGCGCAAATAGGAGATTCCGAGGATGAAGGCACTTGCTGCCTCCAACCTTCGCCCATCTCTTCTCTCTGGCACGCTCCTGTACTGATTTCATTTCTGATTTTAACGACGTGAATCTTCAGCCGACATTTTTTCCTGACTACAAACAAGCACCTCCTTCCTCGTCTTCGTTAATGATCATTCTCCTTTACTGTAAGATTTTAAAGCGATGCTGAAAGAACTATATTTTCTCGCTCTGAGAATCTTCCTCATTATTTAGAATTTTTGAAAACACTCGAAAAATGATTTCTTTTTTCGCATTCCCATCACATGAGGAGCGATTAAATTTGTGTATCATTTGTGCAAATCTATAAATTATCTAGACAAATTTTGATACATAATTTAATGCAAATCATTTCATGGTATATACACTATTTATAGATATGCATTAGGAATATGTGAAAATCATTTCTCTTTTCACTCTGAGGAAAGAATTTTGAAATTATGAGAATGAGAACTCAAACACAGAATTGAAAAAAAAAATGTTTGAAACCTCCATAAGACATCGGAAATACTGGCCTTGTACTTCTATAATAATTCTGAAATATTTTCTATGATGCAGCATAGAAATAAAGTTGTTTTTGGTCCTTATCCAGTTGTCATTCTCATATTTTTATAAATTCTTCAATTCCAGTGCGAAACTTTTTCGAAATTTTAGCATATCAAAGAATGCCACTCTGAAAATTAATTTTAAAATTATGAAAATGACAACTAGATAACAGATGATTTGGTTTTTCCGTCCTTAAATACAGAATTTTATTGAAAAATTTTCAGAACCTCCCTCATGCATGGGAAATAATGATCCCATACTTCCATAATAATTCTGGCTAAATTTTCTATCATGCAGCATGAAAATGAATTTATTTTTGTTCCTTATAAAGTTGTCATTCTCATATTTTTATAAACATTTCAATTCCAGTGCGAAATTTTTTGGAAATTTTGGCATAACAAAGAATGCATTATATGTATGTTGAACATATTTAACTTGTCCGAAAAAGGCCTTACTATATTTTCGTGATTGTTTGGAAGAAAATACGCTATTTTAAACTTTATGAGATTGAAAACTGGATAAGGAACAATTTTTCGAAATGCTGTTTTCAACGACTTCTGGTAATGTAGGACACAAGTTATCGATATATATTAGGAATGTGTAAAAATCATTAAAATTATGAGAATGACAACTGAATAAGGGATCATTTGGTTTTTTCGTCTCCAAGCATAATTTTTTTCTATCTTCAAAACCTCTCTGAGATATTTGAAATCATGGCTCCATACTTCTATAATAATGCTGACCAAATTCTCTATCTTGCAGCAAAGAAATAAATTTATTTTTGTTCCTTATCCAGTTATCATGCTCATATTTTTAAAAAATTCTTATAATCCAGTACGAAATTTTGGTTTATCAAAGAATGCATATGTATATTGCACATATGTAACAGGCCCGAAAAAATCCTTACTTTATTTTCGAGTTTTTTAAAAAAAATAAGCAGTGTCATAATTTATGAGATTAAAAACTGGATAAGGACCAATTTTTCACAAGACAGTTTTCAACGATTTCAAGTGATTTAGTATACAACTTATCGATATATATTAGAAATATTTAAAAACTATTTTTTTTTCTACTTTAAAAATGAATTTTAGAATTATGAAAACGACAACTAGATAAGAGATGATTTGGTTTTTCCGTCCTTGAACATAGAATTTTATTGAAAAATGTTCAGAACTTTCCTCATATATGGGAAATAATGATCCCATACTTCCATAATAATTCTGGCTAAATTTTCTATCATGCAGAATAAAAATGAATTTATTTTTGTTCCTTATGAAGTTGTCATTCTCATATTTTTTCAAGCATTTCAATTCCAGTGCGAAATTTTTTTGAAATTTTACCATATCAAAGAATGCATAATATTTATATTGCACACGTTTAACAGGTTCGAAAAAAGCCTTACAAGCACAGAATTTGTTTAAAAATTTTTTAAAACATCCCTGAGATATTTTAAATAATGGCCCCATACTTCTTAATAAGTCAAACTGAATTTCCTATCACGCAGAATAGAAATAAATTGGTTTTTGTTCCTAAGTTGCCATTCACAAATTTTAATAAATCCTCAAATTGTGGTGCAAAATTTTTGCGAAATTTTGGCATATCAAAGAATGCACATGTATATTGCACATATTTAATAGACCAGAAAAAAATCTCTCCCTTTATAAAACTTCGAACTTTATACATCTATAACTTTATAAACTTTATAATTTTGCAAAAAATACTCAGTTTTAAAATTGATGAGGTTAAAAACTGGATGAGGACCTTTTTTTAACGCTGTTTTTAATGATTTCAAGTGACTTAGTACACTATTTATCGATATATATTAGGAATATGTAAAAATCATTTCTGTTTCAACTCTAAAAATGAATTTTACAATTATGAGTATGACAACGAGATATAAATTTTCAACCAAATAGATGAATTATTATCTGAGAAGGAGAAATTTTCCGCCAGAAATGGAATAGTTAAATTTTCAGTTAAAAAATTAATTTTCAACCAAAAATGAAACAATTTCCAACAGAATGCTTGTATATTCAGACAGTTGCATTTGTAACCAAAAAATATGGAAATTCTACCAAAAGAGATGAATTTTCAAACCTAAAAGACAAATTTTCAACAAAGAATTGAATTTTCAACCAAGAAAGATTTTTCTGTCAATAAAGAAAAGAAGTTTCAACCAAATAGTTGAATTATTATCTGAGAAGGAGAAATTTTCCGCCAGAAATGGAATAATTAAATTTTCAGTTAAAAATTAATTTTCAACAAAAAAAAATTCCAATATAATACTTGAATATTCAGACAGTTGTATTTTTAACCAAAAAATATGAAAATTCTACCAAAAGAGATGAATTTTCAAACCTAAGAGACGAATTTTCAATAAAGAATCGAATTTTCAGCCAAGAAAGATTTTTCTGTCAATAAAGAATAGAAGGTTCAACCAAATTGTTAAATTTTCAAGTCAAAGAAACTAATTTTCTGCAAAACGGTTGAATTTTCAATCCGCAAATGCGAATTTTTGACAAAAAAGTTCATTTTCAACGTCATAGTTGAGATTTATACCAAAATAGTTAAATTTTTAACACAAAAATACGACTCTTAAACAAAACAGTAGACTTTTCAACCGAAAAGAATTAACTTTCAAACAAAAGTAGTTCGATTTACAACCAAAAAGGTTAATTTCTAACCAAAAAGATTAATTTTCTACCATAAAAAAACGAATCTGCCATAAACTACATGAATTTTCAGCCAAATAGTTTAGTGTTCAATAAAAAAATATATTTTCAAGGAAAAATGGAACAGTAAAATTTTTAGTTGAAAAATTAATTTTCAATGAGGCAAAAAAAAACGAATTTTTGAACAAAATAATTACAGTTTCTAGCAAAGAGATGATTTTAAACCAAGAAGATTAATTTTCTACCAAAAAAGACGAACTTTCAACCAAACACATAAATTTTCAACCAAAACCAAAAAATATTTTAACCAATCAGGATGACTTTTCAACAAATTAATCAAATTTTCAACCAAATAATAAAATTTTCAGCCAAAAAGCTGAATCTTTAAAAAAATATATCTGTAGACTTTTCTACCAGAAATAATTAAAGAATTAAATTTCAACGAAAGTAGTTGGATTTTATTATAATTTTCTATTAATTAAGTTCGCATTTGAGTGAGAAGATGAAAAAAAAAAACGAATTCTCAACAATCAAAAAAATACATGAATTTTCCACTAAAAAAGATAAATTTTCAATCAAAAATGAAAACCAAAAAGAAAAACGAATTTTCAAAAAAGTAGTTTGATTTATAACAAAAGAAATAAATTATCAACTCTATTGATGAATCTTCAACCAAAAAAGACGATCTTCAACAAAATTGTTGAATTCTCACCCAAAACAGTTTAATTTCCAATCGAGCAGTTGCATTTTCATCCAAAAAAGATGAATTCTCAACGAAAATTATAATAGTTTGTATTTCAATCAAAAAAGATTTAATTTAAGTACAAAATAGTTGTATTCAACCGAAAAAGAAGAATTTTCAACAAAATAATTGAATTAGAAACCGAAGCAGATCACATTTCAACCAAACAGTTGCATTTTCAACCCAAGAGATATAATTTTTACCAGAACAGATTTTTCTCTTTTCAAAAGTATTTATTTCTATACTCCTGGAAGATTCACAACCTCCTAGAAGTAACAAAGAATGTTTTAGAAATTTTCGAATTTTAGGCTGGAAGAAAAATTCCAATTTCCCTATATTGGTCCACAAACCTCTAAGGCTCCGCAAATTACATTTTTCACCTTCAAAAAGTGTTTTTTTTCAGATTTTCGTAGTTTTAGTATTCATCAAAACTTGATGATTTTTTGTTAAAAAAAAATATATGAAATTTCTTCGAACGCTCAGATTTCAATATGCTTGTAAACGGTCATGACTTGGCAGTGGCATAACAACTGATACTCGAAAACTCATGAAAATTCATGACAGGCAACTGATCATGAAAATCGGATTATTGTGATGAGCAATTTGCTGATCAAATAAAAAATCCAAAATCCGTATAAAAGCGTTGCATATAATTTTGATCCAATCACAGGATCAAATTGATCTACTGGCATTTACAGGGACTTGAAAAAAATAGAACAAATTTTTAATTGAAACATTTATTACAAATCTTTGGCGGCCCGAGTAGAAATTGCTGTAAAAATTGCTCGATTCGATCCCGACTCAATTTAGTTTTGAGTTTGACTTCAAGACGGTGATGTCTGGTTGCGTCTCAAAAATGAGTGGAGACATCAGATAAAGTCTCACTTTTATGGTACCAGCCAAGTCGACGTGAGCTCGTCTAAGAACGAATCCTTATGGACTCAGATATGAGATAGTTGACAGATACAAAGAATGAAAAATTGATGAAAAACAAATTTCCTAATTTCAAATTTAGTTGTATTTAAATTAATAATTCAGTATCTGTTGGTTTGAACGACTCTGGTCGTAAAAAATTTGCTTTAAAAAGATTAGAATTGTAATTTTCTATGAGGATCTCCCAAACCGTGAGAAATACGTCAAAACGGAAAACAATTTCGGTATTTCCGCCAAATAAGTATAATACAAATGAAAATCCGTAAATGAATTGATCCAATATATACATATGTTGCATAAAAATATACAACACTGTCTAATCATAAACAAGGATAAGCTTTCAATACAGTTAGACTGACTCGTTTCGTCAATCCTGAGTTCGACTTCAAGACGGTGATGTTCGGTTGTGTCTCAAAAATGAGTCGAGACATCAGATAAAGTCTCACTTTTATGGTCCCAGCCAAGTCGGCGTGAGTTCGTCTCAACACGAACCCCTCTGGACTCAGAAATGAGATAGTTGACAGATACAAGGAATGAAAAATTGATGAAAAACAAATTTCCTAATTTTTAATTTAGTTGTTTTTAAATTAATAATTCAGTATCTGTTGGTTTGAACGACTCTCGTCGTAGAAATTTTGCTTTAAAAAGATTAAAATTGTAATTTTCTAGGAGGATCTTCCGAACCGTAAGAAATACGTCAAAACGGAAAACAATTTCGGTATTTCCGCCAAACAAGTATAATACAAATGAAAATCCGTAAATGAATTGATCCAATATATACATATATGGCATAAAAATATACAAAACTGTTCAATCATAAACAAGGATAAGCTTTCAATACAGTTAGGCTGACTCTTTTCGTCAATCCTGAGTTCGACTTCAAGACGGTGATGTCTGGTTGCGTCTCAGAAATGAGTCGAGACATCAGATTAAGTATCAAAAGGTTGATTTAGAACCAATCTGTTCAGATTATTCAATTTTTCAAGAGAAAAAGGTGAAAATCCGAACGAATAACACATTTCTAAGAATTGCTAATTTGAAGAAAATTTTATTTCTTCTTCAAA
>JAUMHM010000031.1:42726472-42737438 GCA_032362435.1 Melikaiella ostensackeni | reverse complement strand
AAATTGGTAATGTAATTAATGGACAGCCACTAACGAATATGTAATATTCCATGTCATGTAATCTTTTGTAATCTCATGCAATATTTTTCAGTCAAATATATGCAATCCTTTGCAATCCCATGCAATCTTGCAATTTCGCAATCTTGTGTATACCAAAAATTTGAGTAATTAAGCTCTTATGAAGAGTATTTTATCATTTATTTATATTAAAGAAACTTTTAATGAGAATATCAATAAATTTAATAAATCTCTTTGAATTTGGTTAAAAAAGGCTGCCATGCACAGATTGGTACATAACGTTATAGTGTTTTCTATTTTAAAATGATAAAAAATATATATATATAAAAATCTTCATAAGAAAGTGAATTTCACATTGATTTTAAATATTTTTGATTTTAATAAGAAAATGGAAAGATTGGCCATACAACATTTGATAATAAAAAATCATTCATTCATACTTACAGGTAATATTTGAATTTAATCACTATATGTTTCATTATTCATAACTGTAGTTATCCTTTAAATTACCCCTGAGTAGGAAGTCTAAATTGGCTTCGAAACATGTTGGTCGCCAGTAATATAAGAAAGATGGAAAAAAAGAGTGTGAGGTTGATTTTGGTTGACTTTTTTCTTTTTCTCCCTCTTTTTTCTCTTATGTTTGTACATTTATTGTACATTTTGTCTTTAATGAGCTGCAAAAGCGGGTAGTCTCGAAGTCTAGGTTTTATTTGTGAACTTTTTGGGCGTTCTGTTTTAGTACTCAACAAATTTTTCATAAAAAAGTAGATTTCATTTCGATCTCTGAGAAATTTCAAAAGAGAGACATTGAGCAAGGATTTGTTCCAATCTGTAGGGTTGCCTATGAATACTTAATATTTTTTTTTAATTGAAGCACTAATGGTTAACTCAATTTATCAAAAGCTATCTATTTTATTTAAATATAGTTTAAAAATTCGTGGAAATTAGCAATTTTTAAGAAATGTGTTACTGATTATTATTACCTTTTTGTTTTCTGAAAAATGGAATAATCTTAATAGATTGGTTCTAAGTCAACCCAAAAGAAAAGTTTTCTTCATTTTTTTTTACACATTCAAACCATGAACTAGGAAAATGCAAGCTGCCGGTGAAAAGGGGGCATTTAAAGTTTGTCTTCTTTTTTCAGAAAGTTTCACACTCCGGAAGCAAGTGGATTTGAGGGATTGCAAGTAGTAAATCAAGTTAGACGTACCGCGCCAAAGTTACGTTAGCAACCCACACTCATGATGCAAAGAGGCTTTACTCTCGCGGGTCATGATGTCGAAGGTCTGAAGGAATGTGACAGGATTTTCATGGTGGTCGCACATAACAATCAAAAGATGCGTGTCCATGTGAAATGATTTTAAAAATTAAAAAGTCTACGAAATGCTATCACCATAATCGTTAGGTAATGAGTATCATTTTGCAGCCGTATTAATGATTTATACTCAACTTCAGTGATTTGAAGGCTTCTTTAACGAAGTATTCATTACGAATGAAATATACGCCTAGCGTAGGACTATAATGAAAATTACCTCTTATTTAATAGTTAATAACATAATGAGCAATCATACAATACTAAACATAAATTCCAAATGGTAATATAAAATCTCTACGTGGTGATACCACTAACATTCTAGTTCGTGAATCTTTTTTGCGTGATGAAATTTGCGTTCATTAGCATCCTTAGAATAATTACATTTAGCATTTAGGAATTACATTAGGCATTACACAAGAGCAGGATAAACTGAAAATTTATTTAAGTTACAATCTTAAAAAAATTTCAAGTTAAATTTTTCATGAGTTTAAAATGCCCTGTAAGTTTAGTTGTATATATTAAATGAATCTGGAGTTTATATTAACATACATATTGAATTGGAAAGCAGAGTACTGAATTGAAAGGTGATCTTTGCCAACAAAAGCATAGATCGACGACGTCGAACTTTATTATTCTCGTGTTTCGTAATTTTACTAGCTCGAGATATCATCGCCACTCAAGTTCCATAAAGCTGTCAATATCGAAAGAAGCTGCCTTCACACCCTAACTTCTTATTTTCCTGTCTTTGATTTGTATGGTTTGATGACTGAAACTTAACGCAAGTTTTTCTTATTTCCAATTACTAAGCAAGTACCTCACAAATCATAACCGAAACGAGCCAAATAACTTCTCAAGATGGTAATACACTAAAAAGAATACTTGACGCAATTTCCGAACACAATTTCGTAAAATGGAAATTGTTTTTCTAAATTTTATCTTGAGAAACTTGATACCTATAAAACTCGTTTCTTCTTTGCATTTATCTGAATTCAAGACTCAATCCTGAAATTCAGGTGAGGTACAAGCAGGAAGGTTATGCATAGTGGAAAAAATTAGGTACAATTTTCATTTATTTCATCTCAATAATGTATTTAAAAAATGAAAGATATACATTATTTTTTCCACTTGGCATAACTTTTCCATCTGGAGTCTTAAACGTAGACCAACTTCGCTTAAATCCAAACATTCTAGGGTAAACAAATTTTCGTATGAGAATAATCTTTGAAAACGCCTGGAAAATCATATAGGAGTCGTCTCTCAGATAGTATAGTTAAAGTATGGCAAATGAGACGATCCCATACTTCATGTCTATTTAAATGAAGTATAGTGAATGTATGGCTCTGATGTAGCTAAATAATGAAAACGTATGGTTGAAGCATAGTAAAAATATTTCTAAAGTCGAATTACACCTCGAAAAGGACTCGGATCCGAGTCGAAACATGTTGGCGATCTTATAAATAAACATCAAAAAACCAGAAGAGGCCTACACTCTCTTAATATTATGCTACCAGCAAAAATTAAAACATAAAAAAATATTTTATGCAACTTCTAAATTTAGTAAAATATGAACAAAATCATTAAAATATTAGAAATCAAATATTACTGGATCTCTTACCCGCATATATCAAATAATAAAAAAGAGAATATAAGCTTTATATTCTTTTGTTTTGATGATTTTCCATAAAGTTGAAAGACTGAGAGGTTGAATCAAAATTCCGAAGTATATTTCGTGATGTGAATATGGCAAGAATTTTGAGTTTTGAATTTTTCAAACCAATCGAAATCTTTAGTACGAGATAGATACTCATTACCATAATCTTCCTTCAACAAATTATTAGTTTCTGTAGTGAATTTTCCAAGTTTCGCAAGAAATTTTACATTGACGCGTTGTTCTACTTTGACAGTCAACATAAATCCGGCGGAGTTCAGGTAGACGGTCAACTTCGAACAAATGTTACTGTCGTTCTGAGGGTCGAACAAATTTGAAATTGGAAGGGTGATAATAGTAATAGTAGTATTATAGTAAAAAAGTATTATAGTAATTTGTAATATTTTGTAATTTTTATTATTTAAACAATCAACTAAGATTGTCTTGCCATTGACTTCTTGCTGTCATCTTCTCCAAACTGACAAAAACTATTAATTTTTTCAACAATTCTTAGAATTAATTGGTCATTTTTCACCGCGTTTCCTCAAATAGGGCCTTTTTCGCGTAATCGATTAAAAATTGCATGTCATTATGTAGATGTTTTGAAGAGTGTTATTGGCTCTTTGTTATACATATAGGGTCAACAGATTATTAATTTATTGGATACCGTACCTTGATGTTAATCTTCAGGAAGCACGGTAACAAATGAGCATTTAATTATAAAAATTGTTGAAATGATCAACAGCTTTTGTCATTTTGAAAAACATGGCAGCAACGAGTCAAAGGCAAGCCATTCTTAGTCAATTCCATACAAAAAATGGAGTATGGCGTCCATAAACTACGTTACCAATTTTTGACTAATTTTGACCCCCCCCCCACCTCGACACCCTTCGTTGTAAGTAATTAAAGATATTATAATATCAGACTTCCTAGTCCAACATACAAAAAGAGATGAATTTTCAACACAGAAAGACGAATTTTCAACAAAATAGTTGAACTTTTAACCAAATAAGTACATTTTTAAACCAAAAATTCGAAATTTTACGAAGACAGCTGACTTTTCAAGAAAAAAGTTGATTTTCTACCAAGAACATTAGTTCTCTACCAAAAGTTGAAATTTCAACAAATACATAAATTTGCAACCAACTGGTTGAATCCTCAAACAAATGGATGAATCTTCAACAAAGAAGATTAACTTTTTACTCAAAAAGACGAATTTTGACCAAAACACATAAATTTTGTACCAAATAGTTGAACTATTAACTCATGAATGATACATTTTCAACCAAAAATGAATTAGTTAAATTTTCAGATAAAAAAAATTAATTTTCGAATAAATGAACGACAAATCTTCAACAAAATTGTTAAATTTTCAACCAAAAGAGTAAATTTTTTACCGAAAAGAAGATTTTTTATCGAAATACATTAATTTTCAAACAAAAATATGAATTTCAACAAAAAAGTTAATTTTTAGCGAAAGAGTTTAATCTTATACCCGTTTGTTGAATCCTCAAGCCATGAATACGAATATTCTACAATCAAATAGTTGAATTTTCAACTAAACTGACGAAGCTTCAACCCCAAAAAATTAATTTCTTACAAAGTAGGTCAAGCTGAAAACAAGCAGTTTTTTCAACCAAAAAATATAAATTGCCAACGAAACATTGTTAGTTTTAATCAAATAGTAAAGTTTTCAACAACAAAAAAATGAAATTTCAACCAAGAAGATTAATGTTCTACCAAAAAAGACAAATTCTCAACGTAATACATCAATTTTCAACAAAATTATTGAATTTTGAACCTTGAAAGACGAATTATTTACAAAGCAGTTAAATTTTACACCCAAAAAAATGATTTTTCAACAAAAAAGTTAATTTTCAACCAAATAGTTGAATTTATAACTAAAATTGTGAATCTAAAACCAAGATAAAATGAATTTTTTACAAAGTAGTTCAACTTTAAACCAAGTAATAGATTTTCTAACCAAAAAAGATGAATTTTCAATGAAATATGTAGTAGTTGATATTTCAACGAGAGAAGATTTGAATTTGAAATCGAAAATTTGAATCGAAAAAAAGATGAAATTTTGAATGTAATAATAATTTTTCAACCAAATTAGTGATTTCTTAACCGAATAGATAAGTTCTCAGCAAAACAGGTAATATTTGATACTTCAACCGAAAAAGATTTGAATTTGAAATCGAAAATAGTTGAGTTCAACCAAGAAATACGAGTTTTGTATAAAATAATAATTTTTCAACCAAATAGATAAATTCTTGACGAACATGTAATAGTTGATATTTCAACCAAACATGATTTGAATTTGAAATAAAAAATAGTTGAAATCAACCAAAAAATTCGAATATTTCCCTACCAAAATAAAATCACTCAATATTCCCTGGGGAAAAAGTCAGGCCTCTTTCAGGCTATTTGCAGACTCGATTTTAATGATTTCGTCTTTAGAGACGGCCTGAGAGATTTGGGTCCTTTTTTACAATTTAATTCACGGCAGTCGAACCTCAAGGATACCGAAGTACGAGAGATAGAATATTAAAGGTCTAGCTATCACAAAACCTTCATAAAACTAATCCTTTTTTCCACTTTTAAAATTATTATCTATTTATTGACATGCATATACTATATTTATATAAGGCAACATTTATTTTTATATTTACGAGTATATACAGTATTCCTCTGATGGTAAATCTAGAATTGCTATCTGTTTTTACGTATCACGTTTAGTTTACAAGATACAAACAAAATATAATATATTCTTAATTTTGTCAAAGCAAATTTTAGATATTTGTGATTGTGTCAATCCATAGATTCCGATTTTTCAAGTTTTGAATTCCTATTCGGGCAATTGAAAAAAAAAGTTTTCAAGTTCTTACATCTGGCCACTGCACTGCAACTTCACTATAAAAAAATCTTTTCCACCTTCGTGCCGAGTGGGGCCTCTTCTTTCAAGACAGCCTCTGTAATTCCTTGCTATTCCTGAAAATTCCGATTATATTTACAAAAACAAGTTTATGAGCCTTCAGAAAATTTATGAGGGTTACTAGGATCTTTACAAAGTGCTACCTGCGCACTTGTAGAGAAAGTGTCAGAAACTTGCCTCGGCCTGAGAACATTTGAACCTCTCACGATCAAAAGGGGATACGCGCGGACTTAGCCTGAGAAGTATTGTCGTGAAAGTCAATTTTGAAAATCGTTCAAATTTTTAATTTTAAGGGCTGATGCTTGTAGAGAATTTCGAGCCGCATCTGTTTTTCTCTTTGAAAAAATTTGTAGGTTTCGTAATTTTTGAAGTAATTGGTAAGAAGTACATTTTTCGAGAACAAAAAATTTCAATCTTTTTTCACTTCAACTCGCGCTAACTTAGCCACTCTTTAGAATTTTTTGAATTTATCAATACTCAATAACGTGTTCAAGTCTTCTGAAACTATTTAAATAAGAAAAGCGTAATTATTTTAATAAACAAAAAAGTTGTTAATTTTTTTCGAGACTTATCAAAAATCATGAATTTCAACCCTCAAGCGCTTCGTTTATCGAGCGAATTTCAAACAACGGAAAACTTTCAGTGAAAAAGATGTTGATCAAGGTGCAAAGAAGTTTTCTGGAAAGTTATAGCTCATTCGGATTATTGGTTGAAAAATTATAAATGTTTTAAATTGCAAGCGGCAATCTTGACGCTGCCGTATGCATGTGTCTTCTCGGCTACGAACGTGTTGCAGCGAACGATATGAAGGTCAAGTCGGATATCAAAATGATACATTAAGATATTATTACTGAAATAATTCACTTATTAGACATTTTGAACAATAAATTATTCGAATAATACTTTATTAAAAACTATTTTCAATCATTTTCGTCATTCTCTTCAGTTTTTTCAGCATCTGGACTCTGAGTTGTTACTTTTGAGGAGTACTTTTCGAAAAATTCTTTTCCTTTAGCACACTTAAATCACGTAAAACTCTTCACACTTAGGTTGATAAATTTACTTTTGCACTATATTTCATACAGAACATCGACGATTAGAGTTTAAGATTTGGAAGTAACTACACAATTTCACTACTATTTTTCAGCGTTCAAAAATTAGATGCCTTCACTTCTATACAAGCTCATGATATACTTTTATATTCGCTATATGCATCGACCCTCAAAACTTTAATAAAGAACTAGTCAAATGCTAAGAATTTTTATCTTTTATGGATAAGTGATCATGTGGTAGGCTGGCAGCAAACTTCTGTCATGGCGCCAGTCGATGTGCGTAGCCAGTGGCGCGCAGCATTCAGGCGGCAATTCAAAATACGAGCAAATTTTAATTTTCTAATACTTGGCGTGCTCTAGATAAGAAAATCTCAAATCTATGACTGAATCTAGTATTTTTTCGCAAAAAATAGGGGTCCCATCAGAACCCAACTTCAAAGAGGAAGAATTGGGGGAATTTCTGCATTTTCAATCGTATTTTTCTCCATGTACTCGTACTTACGATTTTTTTTGCTGAATTTGATCCTAAATAGTTTTAAGTATTCGTTTTCACTGTGTTCTGAGTATAGGCTAGTAGAATAAAAAAGGTCTCGTTACTCTAAATGCCTGTTATTACACATGATGGAAGGTTTTACTCTTGAATCTAGATCATATCCGTGAAATCTTGATTTATACCTTCAGGTATAGAGAAGGTGATACGTCTTCACGTCTCAACTCTGAATATTACTATCATAAGAGAAAAGAAGTAGGTTCATAACATGCGAAAGGACTTTAACGAGAACTGTTATGACACAATAATTTAAAGAACGTCAATATGATTTCAGTAATATGGTGTACTGATCACGAGAAGTAACATATCCGATCATAGCTACTTGTGAATGTATCAATCGATCAAACTATTTATATTGATTCAATATCCTTGATAGAGTTCTGATGGAGTGTTATATATTATTGAAAATAATGTTTCCTAATGAATTAGAATCGCACCTATAATAAATAATGACATATCCAGAGGTGTCAATTCACTGTTTCTGCAATTCACAATCAAATTTTACAAAAAAATGCGAGCATGCGGGAGATTAATGTTCGAATTACTCATTCAAGGTGTGTTTAGCGAGTGAATTGAAGAACAAAGCACTGAAATTTATCTTGATCATTTATTTTTAGTTGCTTCGAATCTGTAAATAATTTGATGAATGATGGAATGATTAAAAATATACGAATATTTAGTCCATGTTAATAAAATAATAGAAATAACTATAATTTTTGAAATAATAATAATAAACAAATTCTTTATTTATAATTTCGGGTTATTTTTTACGATTATTCTACGTTATTTGGCGTTCCTAACAATGGTTGAACTCTGAAGCAAAAGAGACGAATTTGCAACCAAGAAGAATGGCTTTTCTACCATCAAAAATGAATTTTCAATCTAAAAGAACGAATTTTCAACAAGAAAGTCGACTTTTCGATCGAAAGAGATGACTTTGACAAAATAGTTTGATTTTTAATAAAATAATTCAACTTTTAACAAAGTAATTGAAATTTTGACATACAAAGATGAGATTTCCACCAAGAAGATTAATTTTCACCAGAAAGACAAATTTTTAACAAAATACACGAATTTTCAACCGAACAGTTGATTTTTCAACTAAAGAACGTAAGTTTTCCACCAAAAATGGAATAGTTAAATTTTCAGTTTAAAAACTTGCTTTCCACAAAAAAAATTTCAACCAAATGATTTCAACGAAAAAAGAAATTTTTTAACAAAATAGTTTCATCCCAATCGAACAGATGATTTTTGAGAAAGAAGACTGATTTTCTTCCCATAAAGAGAAATTTTCAGCGGAAGAGTTTAGTTTTCAAGCTAAAAAGTGGAATGTTTCAGAAAACAGTTGACTTTTAAACTGGAAAAGACGAATTTTTAACAACAATGCTAATTTTCAATCAAGAAATATGGATTTCCAGCCAAATAGTTGAATTTTCAACTGTAAAGGGATAAGTTTTCGAAATAAAAATGCAATCGTTCAATTTGAAGTTAAAAAAATTAATTTTCAAGGAACAAGAATTATTTTCTACCCTAAAACACGAATTTTTAACCAAATACATGCATTTTCTACCAAGTAGTTTGATTTTCAACTTATAAAGTATGACTTTTCAACCAAAAATTGAACAGTTAAATTTTTAGATAAAAAAATTAATCTTCAACCACACAGAAAACGAAATTTCAACAAAAAAGTTACATTTTCAACCAAAGAGGTGTATTGAAAAAAATGAATTCTCAACAAAGAAGTTCACCTTTCCACCATGTGGTTGAATTTTTAACCAAGGAAAATGAATTTTCAACCAAATAATTAAATTTTAAACGAAAAAAAAAGAATTTTTTACCGAAAAAGATGAATTTTCAACAATATTGCTGAATTTTGAAGCCAAGAAGACAAATTTTCTACAAAACAGTTGAATTTTCTACCCAAAAATATGAATTTCTAACTGAAAAATTCATTTATAACCAAATAATTGAGTTTTTCACTAAAGAATATATTAATTTGAAATCAAGTACAGTTGAATTCAACCAGAAAATAAGAATTTCCAACAAAATAGTTGAATCCTCAACCAAAGCGGATTAGTTTTTTTACCAAACAGTTCATTTTTCCCCAAAGAGGATGAATTTTCAACCAAATAGCTGAATTCTTAACGAAACATGTAATAGTTGATACGTCAACCAAAAAATATTTCAATTTGAAGTAAAAATTAGTTGAATTCAACTAAAAAGGATGATCTTTCAACTAAATAGTTTAATTTTTAAACAAAATAAATTAATTTTCAACTAAAAATAAAACAAATTTCCAACGTAATAGTTACATTTTCAATCAAAGAGATGCAACTCAAACGAAAAAAATGAATTTTTAACAAAGTACTTCAGCTTTTAACCAAATAATTGAATTTTTGACCAGAAAAGATGACTTTTTATAGTTGCACTTGCATTAAAATAATTAAATTTTTAACTAAACAGTAAAATTTTTAACCAAACAAGATGAATTCCGAACCAAAGTCAAAATTGTAGACATTTCAACCAAACAAAATTAACTTTCAACCAAAAATACACTTATCTCGCGTTACTGTGTCGGCTTCGGATCTGGTCGGCACAGTAACGGACGCTACTTAAATATAGTTTCAACCGGATTTGAACCGGCGATTGAGCACTTTTACGTCAACACTCAGGACCGCATATATTTAATCTCTGAACCCGGCACCACTTACAAAAGTATATGCCTATAGAGAGTCGCGATATAAACAACTTCTGATACGGCACTGACTGTCCGAGCGGAGACCTTCAGCATAGGGCGTCAAGAGATGCTCAGGGGGAGAGATAGAAGCAGCCAAGCGTGGACAACTGTGAAGCTGGCACAAGAACGGGCGGCTCAGTAACGCGAGATGAGTGTAGTTGGATTTTTCCTATTGGGTTCTATTAATTCTATTCGCGCTTATGCGAAAAATTAAGAAAAAGAGGAAAAAGGGGAAGTTTTCTGAAAACCGGGAAAAAAGAAGATTTCTCTTAAAAAAGGGGGAAAACAGGGAATAGGGGAAGGAGTGTGAAGCCTGGAGTATGGACGTGATGTTCAAACTTATCAAGTTATTATTGAAGTATAGTATACCGTTGCAGGGCCAACTTTCGCAAAAATTCGCAAACTTTGTTGAAATTTATCTTCAGAAAATGTATTCAACGTTATCTAAACGAGTAACGTTACTTCCAAACCCCCCCCCCCCCCCTACCCCCTCGCATATAACAAACCCTTGTTTTTGGCGTGACCCCTTCCCCCTTAAATTGATAACGTAGTTTAAGGTATCAGAGAGTTTTTGAGGTCGCTGATTTCGATTTTGACTTCAAAAGTTACAAATTCAGAAAAGCGGGTCCAATATGACAACCAAAATTTTTTAATTTCTACAAATTTTCCTAAAACTTGGTACAAGAGGGTTTCTGAGGTTGCTGATTT
>JAUMHM010000031.1:42704496-42715719 GCA_032362435.1 Melikaiella ostensackeni | reverse complement strand
TCAACGAAAGAGTTAATTTTTATACAAATAGTTTAATTTTCTACCAATTTGTTAAATTCTGAAGCCAAAAAGACGAATATTCTACAAACAATTTTCAGATAAAAAAATTAATTTTTAACCAATTAAACAACGAATTTTGAACAAAATAGCTAAATTTCCAATTAAAGTGGTGAATCCTAAAATGAAAAAATTTTGAACAGAGTAGCTCAGGTTTAAACCAAGTAGTTGAATTTTCTACCAAGAAAGATGAATTTTTAACCAAATAGCTGAATTTTCAACCAAAAGAAATGTTTTCTCAACAAAAAAGTTAATTTTCTATCAAATAGTTAAATTTTAAAATAAATAGTTCAATTTTTAATCAATATTTGACTTTTCTACCAAAATAGTTAAATTTTCGACCAAAATTAATAATTTTCAACGAAAGAGTTAATTTTTATACAAATAGTTTAATTTTCTACCAATTTGTTAAATTCTGAAGCCAAAAAGACGAACATTCTACAAACAAATAATAAAATTTTCAACTAAAATGACGAATCTTCAACCAGAAAAGAATGAAATTTTCACAATGTACAGGTAATTCAACTTGAAACCAAGTAGTTGTTTTTTCAACCAAAAAAGCTGAATTCTCGATGAAACATTATTAGTTTTAACCAAATAATTAAATTTTCACTGAAAAAATTAATTTTCTACAAGCAGATTAATTTTCTATCAAAACGGCGAATTTTCAACAAAACACATTAATTTTTGACAAAATTGTCTAATTTTGAAACTGAAAAGACGAATTATTTACAAAACAGTTGAACTTTCAACGCAAAAATATGATTTTCCCCAAAAAAATATCTTTCCGCCAAATAGTTGAATTTTTAGATGAATAGCTTACTTTTTTATCAAATACTTCAAATCTCTAACAACTTGTTGAATTTTCAAGCCGAAAAGCGAATTTTCTACAACCAAATAGCATAATTTTCTACTAAAATGACAAATCTTCAACCAAAAAAAAAAAAATTAATTTGTCGGGAGATTTACAAAGTAGTTTGACTTTAAACCGAGTTGTTGATTTTTCAATCCAGGAAGTTTTGAATTTGAAATAAGAAATAGATGAATGCAACCAAAAAAGACGAATTTTGAACAAAATACATGTATTTTCAGCCAAATGGAAGAATTTTCAACTAGAGAAGATCAATTTTCAATTGAAAATATCAATTTTCAACCAAAAAATAAGATATTTACATTTTCAGTTTGAAATGTTATCAAAATAGTACAAAATAGTTGCGTTATCAATAAAATAATTGAATTATCAACCAAAAAAGAAATGAACTTTTCACTAAAAATTGGTTGATTTTCTTCTATTGGATTATATTAATTCAGTTCGCATTTGAGCGAAAAAACGAGAAAAGGGGGAAAAAGGTGCAGCTCAAGTTTCAGAAAAAAAGAGACCAGTTAAATAATCATAAGATTATAAAAAACATGAAAATTGCATGAAGTCTCATTAATTGAAGAAACTTCAATCACGTAAGAACTACTCATTAAAAATATAAAAACCCTTTATAATGGTTAGGATAGACGAAACAGAAAATGGACTCATTGATACGTCGTTAAGAAGTGTTTTTTTCGATGGCTAATATTTTAATATTATTAAATCCAAAATCCAAATAATGGTTCAAATTTCATGAATGTTGTGACAAACCGGTTTTGAAATTTCCAACTTCAAAATCTCTTTTGTGTTCAGCAATTGTAGTTTTTTATCTTCTGCCAATTTCATCTATATAAACTTTATTGCAGCATTTGCATTCTATCAAATAAATAACAGCAGAAAAATGTGCAATGCTGTCTTTCTTCTTCAATAAATAGTTTTCTTAAGTATTAATGTTTTTGAAATAAACATTGATATTAAATTTTTTTAATGAACTTCTCAAACGTTCAGAGAGATCTTAAATGTACGGTAAAGTAACTTTCGAATCAAATTGATTGTAAGTATCAATCCATTTGTTTTTCTTACTAGTGCTACTATGAATCTCATAAAATCGTTCAGTAAAAATTTCATTAACCAAATGAGGTGGATAAATATTATTTACTAGTTTTGTTTTGAATTAATTTAAATTTTATTTTCCAAATTGAATATCACTTAATTCGAGACATCTATCGACTAAACTTTCATCAAACTAACGTTCATGGGTGGATTTAATGCAATCTTCTAACCAATCTTCTAGTGAACACATTACAAAAAAAAAAACAATTTTTTCTGAAAAAACGTTTGCTAGAATATCTTCAACATATCTTCCATGAAGAAAAGGTGTGAATTCTAATAATTCAAGAGCTCTTTTTTCAACATCTTGTAAAACTGGATCTGAAACTACTGGGGATAAAGGCAAACCCATGGGACAACCCGTTATTTGTTTATAGCATTTGTTATTAAAAGAGGACACAGTTCCATCGGAAACAGTTCTTGTGGCTATTATTCCTAGTGATTTTTGTTAAGTTATGATTTAAAAAAAAGGTTTTCTTCAATGCAATCTAAAGCAAGATCTAGAGGAATGCTATCAAACATCGACACAACGTCTAAGGAAATTATTGAATGGGTTTTAGGTACATTGATGTTTTTTTGCAAATCTTCAAGTTCCCAACTATTTTTTATAAACGAATTAATGTTTATGAAAAGCGGTCTTAAAACATTAGAAATATATGCAAATAAATTGTAAGCAGGAGAACCAACTGTAGGAACAATAATCAGTCTCCAAGTTAAATTTGATTTCTGGACTTTTGGGAGAACATAAGCTTTTGCTATAACACGATTGTGAGATTAAAAACTGGAAATGCTAAACATAAAAAAGATTGTGAAGTTTGGAATTTCAATACAGGTTTGTCACAGCATTCCTGAAATTTTAATCATTAATTCGATTTTGAATTTAATAATATTAAAATATCAGCTACTGAAAAAAACACTCATCAACGAAGTATCATTGAGTCCATTCTCATAAATAAATTTCGCAATATTTCTGCTAATTGTCAGGCTGAAACTTACAACTCAAAATTTATCAATGTATTATAAAATAATGTCATCTTTTAGTTACAATTTTTTCTTACAATTTAAGTTCAATTCCATTTTCTGTTTCGTTCATCCTAACCATTATACAGTCTCCATATATTTTCAATATGTAGTTTTTGAATGATTGAAGTCGCTTCAATTTATGAGACTTCATACAATTTTCATGTTTTCATCATGACTTATAATTGATTCAATTTCTTAAACACAGGTACAATCCATATCATTATATGAAATTATTTATCCTATCCTTTTTCATATTACTAATTATAACTATATTTCGGTTACCTTCGAAAAAGGCACACAAAAGTTGCCGAAACGTAAGGAGATTTTTGAATGCATATGAGTTAAACGATGTAACTGTTTGTTTTTATTTTTATGTGACCATGAGACGGAATGAATCACATCTTCAATTTTTATTGTAGTAAGTAAATACTTGGTACCGTTCGCTTGGAAAAAATTGGATTTTCTAGATCTGAGAAAATGCCTCATCAAATGAAACATCACTCTTTATTAGCTTGAAACTGTATGGTTTGATGTACGCTCATACATATATTCATATAGAAAATATTTTACTTGAAAGTAATATTGAAATAATTCCAGAACATATTTTCTCAATTTAAAAATGTATTGTGTTTGGTAAAACATTAAAAGAAACATTATTTCTGATTAAAAACTCTAAATGCTATATTTAAATCAAATATGTTCTTAAAGACAGCCACACACACACACACTTCATAAATTATACACATACACAAATTTTTATAAATTATATGGCTGTTTTTCATAATATAACTTAAAGACTATACTATCTCATGCACGTGACGCAACACGCTAAGCGTAGAGGCTTAAAGGTTTCATATACACTAACCAGTTAAAATTCTACTCGTTTTGGATTACGTTTTTTTGCCCATAACTCGAGAAATAAAAATTCTTAGCCAATAGAAAAAAGTGCAAAATTCCTAGTTTCATGAAGGTCAGTTTTGGAACTTGATTTTATTAAAAAATATCTATAGGATCTGTTCTTCTTTTGAATTCTTTCCGTTCCCGCTTCACAGATCAACTACGAGGGCCGAGTTAAAAATTATTGGTGCCCTGAAATTAATTTAAAAAACTTCATTACTGGGGCTAGGTCTGAAATTATTGGTGCTCCGAAATTTATTTTGGAAAAAAATATACATTAAGTGTATTATTGTACAGCTGGAAAGCCGTTGAGAAGCAAAAATTAGAGAATTTTATGGGTTTACATTTTCATAAAAAAAGTATTTAATTTTAAGGAATGCTTGAAAATTTCATAATTATCAGTGTTTGAATTTCAAATTACTCGATTTGGAACTTTTTAAATTTTAAACTGTGAAATATTGAGACTTTCCATATATTACAATCTTAGAATTTCAACTGTTTTACTTAAAGTCAATTATTTTCAGCATTAAAATTATAACATGAAAACACTGAAATTATCAGTACTAAGGCGAAGCAAACAAAAAGAAGTTCTTTTGATTTTATGGAAATAGCTCACATTTGGTGAAAATACAACTGTGAATTTTTATGATAATTTATTGAAAAACGACAAGTACTATTTCAGGGCTGTTCCTACTGCTACACTCAGAAAATTTTTTTCTTGAATTTAACAAATTCTCTTACTGATGCAAATTCACGATTCAAGGAAACATTTTGCTATTTCAAGCGTATAATGACAATCCCCAAACGTGAAAAACTCGTATTGTCTTACATGAAATGCTAAAATGATTTTATTTTTAATAAAAAATTATTAAAAAGCCACATAAAAACTATTTTCAATGTTTTCAAGATCTTCCCCCCCCCCGTCATTTTGTCGTATTTGTTGAAAAAAATTCAGAGGTACATAACGGCCCCAAAGCGTTGAAAATTCAATAAATCCCTTCATTCCGAAAAAATCGTGAATATTTCATAGAGATGACGTAAAATAATTGTATGAACAATTCAGAGGCTAGACATTTTATTTTGTAAATAAATATTTTTGAATTATAATGCCTCAAGGGGTAACTCTTAGCGAATTTGATGGTGCTTTTATTGACAAAATGGAATTTTTAGCCTTGATATTGTTCATACAATTATTTTACATCAACTCTATAAAGCACTTACGATTCTTTTCCAAGTTAACAGATTTATAGAATTTCTAACGCTTTGAAACCAATAACTACCTTGAAATTTTTTTTTTAATTTCAAAAAATTGGAATTTTTTTTACCAAGTAGCACAAAATGAGGGGGTGAGATCTCAAAAATAAAAAATTCGTTTTTTTGAGCACCATAATACTTATAGTAAACAGTTGTAGTACAGCATAAGTCTATCAATTACTGTTTTTTAAACTAAAATTGTTTATAGTACTTCTGAATACATTTGTCATATTTCGCCAGAGTCTTTTAAGCGAGGTGCAAGAAAATCCGAAAAATATAAGTATATTGATATTCATAAAGGGTGAATTATGCCCGTTAAAAGTGATACTCATCAACTATTTCAAATATTTCCTAACACATGTTTTTTCTCATGTCATGTATAATGTTACTCTATGTTGAGAGGCATGAAATATCTATATTAAAAATTGTGAAGACTTTAGATATTCACTTTTTGTCTCTGAAGAGGAGTGTTATTTTTTAATTTTCTGAGAGCAGTGTTTTTATTTTTATATCTTCTCTAAATTTTAGTGTATGATTTTTCAGCAAAAGTAAAATTATAGTTCAACTGCCCTAAAAAAATTTTTTCCAAGGAATTAAGAAAATTCATTATTTTTTTTCATCAAATGAAAACTTTTGGGAGGTGTACCATTGAGGTAAGTTTAAAGAACACGATTCCATTTTTTACACCATTTTTTTACACCATTCATTTTTTTTAAGCAAACTATTCAACAATCATGCTGAGAAAAATTATTTCTTTGCTAAATTTATTAATTTCCTTGTCCCAAGAACATGCAAATTATATTTAGTGAGACAGTAATCAAAGGGAATACATGGATTTAATTTGAACAAAAAATAGTTTATTTATTTTGAAATTTTTTCATTTCTTAGTCATTCTCACTCATTTTTGAACGATTTATATCATGCAGACGCACCTGCAGCCAAAATAAAAAAATTAACAATTTTCAAAATATGCAGACGCAAGCCTATCATTCACTAAGTTATACTGATTTCTACCAGATTTTGGGAGAAAATTTTTCACAATAATGACCTTAACATTTAAAAAGAATGCTTGAGAAAAAGTCGACTATAGATTACAATTTTATTCCAATGTTCTCAGAAAAATGTACTACCGTATGTGGATTTGTTATTACTGCACAAAAATAAATTGAATCCCACCAAAAACATTACGTGTGAAGAAATTCCGCCAAGTACATAACTATTGATATTTTATTCATTTTTGTCAAAGGTAATCAAAGCTGTGAAATCAAGAAATAAAGCCAAGTACGGATAATAAAAAATTTATAAATAGAAATTCATTCCAGTAAAAGGAATTAGTTCAATGAGTTAGTTTATTAAATAATTTGTTTGTTTGATAAAAAATAAATTGATAGTCAAGGGGAGTAAAAAAAATCGGCCGGCCTGTAATATAATAAATTATAATTATTTATATTTTTATTGTCAATCATGACCAGATGAAGAGATGACTCAACTAAAACCTAAGATACTTCGATCTGGTTCTCAATCATTCCCACAAAAGCAAATCGAACCTCGTTTCTCGATGCATCAACTTAAAAGGACTAAAAAGTACTTTCAGTCAGCAATCACTCATTTATTGCAAGGTACACGCGTATGACGTCTTATTTCATGCTCCTCGTTAAATTTCACCAAAGCTCTTATTGATGTCTCCTTTTATGAGATTAAGAGACAGGTGTCTGCAACGAGGTTTTTTTCTTTCAACTGGACGTTTTCAGAGAACTTCAGACAATTGTTGTTTTCTGTTTTACTCTTGGTTTTACTTTTAAGGTAACGAGTTGAGCTAATTAATAGAATTTCAAAGAAAATGTCAATTGAGATCCGTAAGAATTCTTTGAACATTTAGAGCGGAAGTGCACGTGGTGAAAATGTATTGATTTGCTCTACTAGAACTTGACGAACTGCATTTGCGGGAATACTCACTTTATGAATGAGCATTGAAGGCTGCAACGTCAGATTATAGTGTAACTCTTCAATCTGATGTCCTTTAAAGCTCCAATTTCCTTAATATAATAAGCCCAAGTTGTAAGAAAGTATAGGAGAGAAATGAATTTTAAGTTAGCTATTTTATATGAATAAATCTGTCGATAAAATTGTTATCACTCAAGTACACCTCATATGTTCCAAAAAGATCCTGCTGAAATAGGACTAAAGAAACGAAAAACTTTATAATGCGGCCTGCTGATGAAGAACTTTGGAAGGAGAAGTTTCTAGATAAGTTTCACGTCATTTTCTCGAAATTTGTTTCAATTCCATATTCATGCCCCAAAAATTTTTAAAGTGTCCTGCAGAAACAGAACGAATTTTGAACTTTATTGGTACTTTATTCGTATTTCTGCAATTACTTTTTGCGAAATACAGCCTACGTGCACTTGTTAAAATGTTAAAAAAAATAAATTGAAACTTTTCCAGTATTTTTGTCGACATTTGGGCTTTCAAAAAGTTCAAATAAAAGTTGGTACTTTATTACTCATTTGTCTCATACCCACTACTTTAGAGGAACTGTATTCGGAATCTTAATGGAATCCTAATAGGACTTTTTTGCTCGGGTACGTAAATTTTGTGATTTAATTCCAACTAAATTTGATGAAGGTTTTCTTCTTATGAATGATCCGAAGTAAAACATGATAATTTTCTCGACTAAAAATAATTGAAAGTATCTGTCTGAGTCAAAGAAATTGTATGCTGACGGTACATTCAGTTACTGCACTCGGTTTTTTAGGCAACTTTCCGGAATTTATGGTTATATTAACCGACATTACATTCCTTTAGCTTTTTGCCTCCTGAAAGGCGAACGCGAAACTACGGACGAAGAATGTTTTCGATCAATTCTGAAATTATGCGAAGAAAAAGGCTTTTGCTTGCATCCGGAAGAAACAATTATTGATTTTGAGATTGGTATACATAATGCTGCGAAAAAAGTGTGGCCCTCTGTGCGAATTATCGGATGCAGATTTCACTTATCTCAGGCATGGTAACAAAAAATACAGCAGCTCGGTCAAAGACAGAATATAAAAACAGAGATTCCAAAATTAGTAGTTGGTTACATCTTTGCTTCGGTTTAATGTTTTTGAATGACACGGAAGTCAAACATTTTTTTGCTTTTGAGTTGTTACCGATCATGCCATATGAAAAAAAGTGATCAAATTCGCGTATTATCACATAGATACCTATTTAAAAGATGAGTGCACTTTTCAACTAAAAATTTGGGCCAAAAGAACTGCGGATTTGACGAGGAACATGAATGCGTGTGAGTCGTTTCATTCTCACTTCAACAATTCTTTTTATCACGCGCACCCTTCGATTTTCAAAACTATTAAAACCTTGTTCGAAGTTCAAATAGGAACTTACTTCAAGTGCAATAGCATTGCTTTGCCTTTCCAATATCAGAATTCTTACTCCGAAAAAGAAAGTGAATTTATTCAAAATCAGATCAATGAATACGGACAACAGAAGATTTCTCGTTTTGATTTTGTAAAGTCGGTACCTTTGTACTATCGCATTCACTAAACTAACCGCCTATGATATTAGTAAGGTGACATATTATTCATTTTTATTATATATTATTAT
Organism: Melikaiella ostensackeni; assembly: GCA_032362435.1. NCBI lineage: Eukaryota > Metazoa > Arthropoda > Insecta > Hymenoptera > Cynipidae > Melikaiella > Melikaiella ostensackeni. Next base: position 42,706,916 of record JAUMHM010000031.1, on the reverse strand, counting down.
ATATATACATATATATATATATATACGTATATATATATATTTATTTATTATAAATTTTTCACCAGGAATCACATTATCTCTTCATTGAAATTCATGCTCTTCAAAATCAAAATTCGAGCATATAATGTGTATACTTTGATTTTTTAATGTTAATGAATCTTTTGAGAGTGAATTTTATAAATATACGAAATAAACATACATTTCATAGGTGAAAATAAAAAAATTTGAGTCATTCGATTTTGATTTGAATAGGAAAAAATTATTTCAGGTCAACATAAAACACCTAGAGTGACTTTTGAATTTCAAGGCGGAGTCAATTATAATTTTCTTGTTCTGGCGTATAAATCATTATGGCCCTGAAAATTAAATTTTGCTTCTTCAAAAAGTTACTATTCCACACTTATCATTACTCCCACTTCTGGAAGATTTACAACTTCCTACAACCAATAGGAGACTTTTTTCAAAAAACTGTCTATGGATTGAAATGTTCATTTATTAAATCCTCATTTAAAATGATGTGAATATAACATTTTTTATACAAAATTTGCTTTTTTTTTGAATTTTCAACAGTCGAATTTTCAAACTAAAATTTACGAAATTTGAAAATTCAATTTGTAATAGCAAAAATCTGCAAATTCCCTTGATATCTTTAAAACCGCTCGATAATTTATTGAAATCCATTAAAATTCCTTAGAATCTCTTGAACCCCTAATATCTCTGAAAATATTTTTTAATTCATTAAAATCTTTGAAATCTGTTTGAATCCGTAGATATCCCTTGAAATCTTTTAATTTCTCTCGAATTTATTTCAAATCTTTGAAATAGTTAGAAAGCTGTAAACATAATTTCAGATGAATGCATGATACAGGTAGAAAAAATTATTCGCAATATTTTTCTATAGTTTTTAAAAAGCTTACATCATAGACAACTTCAAACTAGAAAATTAGAAAATGTTTCCAATCGAATAACATGAAATTAAAATGTTCATAATTAGACAATCGTTTATTAAACCTTCAAAACTAACCAATTTCTAAGTTATCAATTGTAGTGGTTTCCAATTATCCAAACGAAATTATAAATGTGGAGCATATTTCAAAAATTGTTGTCAAAAAACTGAAAATTTTCAAATCTAACAAGATTTTCGAAAATTGGACATATTATGTAGATTACGAGAAAAAATATATTTTTGCAAAGGTCTGAGAATTTTCCCTTTCTTTAATCCTCATTTAATTTAGGGTCTGGCCATTTCAATTGCCAGAATATTCTAATCTTTTCAGGCAAATTTGGACGCACGTTTCAAAGCCTATTTTTTCATTAAGGAAATTCAAATTTCAGGACCATGACCGTGAGTCAAAATAACATTAGTACGGCTTTTTGAAGCTTGAAATGTAATAATTATGGGTTTATTGTTATGATTCTTTATAATTTTTTTTAATGTAAATTAAATTTATATATATTTATTGAGATTACATGCTTGGAAATCGTTATCAAGTTTCAAAACATTATAATGTTAATGAGTTTCCAAATCAAGCTGAGCTGAGTTCTCATTTTACGAAGAAATGTTGTAAATTTCATGCGGGCTAAACTATTTTTCTGGTCGAGAGATTTTTTTCGAAAAATAGATTTCTCTCGATTTCCTTACAAACAGCGACAGATTCGACTAAATGCTGAAAAAAGGTTCACCCATTTCAAAAACTCCTACAAAAAAATACCTCTCACTCTTTTATGATATCTTGCATCGTTCGCGAGAAAAATTGAAGAATTCAATTCTTCGAAAATAATGCTCGTAGCCACAAAAATTATATGGCCTGAATAAAACTTACAGAATATCTTCTTTATATAAGCGCGAATTTTTAAAAAATATCGAAGAAAGTGTATTTTTTCGTTGAATTCGACTTTATTTTCCCGGCGTAATTTTGAAATCATGGAAAGTTAATTTTATGGGAGAACCCTTTTTTCCATTTTATCCAATATATTTTTTTAATTAACGCTTATATAAAGACGACATTCGGTAAGTTTTAAGCAGGCAAAATCATTTTTGTGGCCATTCGAGGAATATTTTTCAAATGGTAAGAAAAATGTAAAAATTCAATTTTTCGAAAAAAACTCTCTTGATGTAACTTCGAGAAAATGATTTTTTTCTGAAAATAGTAAAATACGTGTCGTTTTTTTTTCTTTGAGAAATTCTGTGTCTTGATGTTACACTGTCTACAATATGATTTGAAATGAATTTGGTCCAGAAATTCTGTACAACGACACCAGCCCTGAAAGACCTGGAAAACTTGAAAGAGTCTTAGAACTTTGAAAAAGTTCTGGAAAACCTGGAAAATCATGGAAGGCTTAGTGGGGAGGCTTAGCTGGCGGCCCTTGGGTCATGGAGGCAGCGGTGTCTTAAGTATCGGCGAAAAAATGGAGGGGAG
>JAUMHM010000031.1:42685075-42704396 GCA_032362435.1 Melikaiella ostensackeni | reverse complement strand
ATGTAAAGAGAATGACTTTGATTTACAGTTGCAAGATTTAAATACTTTTCTAGGAATAATCATTCTAACTTCTTTCAATAAGAGGAAGTCTTAGAGAGACTATTGGTCGACAGATCCATTCATATCTTGTAACGTGATCTCTTTTGCGATGTCACGTCAAACGTTCGAAGAAATCAAGTCTCGATTGAAGTACTCAAAAACTGGAGATCTTGACGCCAATGGTAATGCGTGACGCGTTCGTGCATTACTGAAACTATTTTGTTTGGCATATGGAGGACTGCTCTCTCCATAGATGAAATGATGGCCAAATCTTATGCAAGAACATCATTGAAACAATCCATTCGAGAAGAACTCATACGATTTGGCCTGAAATTCTGGGGTCTTCGCACTTCAGATGGTTTCGTATTGTGTCTTGACTTATATTGTGTGAAAAATTCAAAAATTGGAGAGAAATTCGCTAAATGCACATTATGTTCTCGCGTAGTGATGAATTTGTTACAACTGTTTTTGAACGAGACAGCTGCGGAAAAGATATCTCAATTTCATATTTACTTTGACTATTATTTCACAAACTTGGATCTCATGGTGCATTTGAAGAAGCTGGGATTGAAGTGTTCAGGTGCGATCAGAGACAATAGGGTGAAAGAGAAGAATGTCATAGATAAGAGAGCTCCAAGAGGCGAGTATGTCGTAAAACATGAGAAAAATAGCAGCATGAACAACATAATTGAAGTAGATTCGAAGCCAGTTTTGATAGTTTCCACTGCTGCAGAAGTAACTGCTTTATTACCCTCGGAAAGGTACAGTTCACAAGCACGATTCAAAGTTGAGATATCTCTCCCGAAAGCCTTCCATCACCACAACAAGTTTATGGGAGGAGTTGATCTCCATGATGGACACTGCAGTAATGTGCTTCCAAGCATTCGTTTGAAAAAATGGTCTTGGGTCGTTTTTATAAGACTGATCCAGGTCTCCATTGTGAATGCTCTCGTGATATACAATGCTGCCGGAGATGGCAAGAATAAAGTCGGAACAAAAGAATTTGCAGTATCTATTGCTAAGAGCTACATGAGAAAAGGTCAGGCGAAACGGGAAATACACAGAATGTCTCATCAAAATTAACTCAAAGTCTGTTCACATTATCTCATAAGGACCAAAATTTTCTGTAAAGAGTGTGAATCACCATTCTGCAATCCGTGTTTCAAGAAGAATCATTAAAAGGATTCATATTCCAGTGAGAGGCAAGGGGACTCACTCTAATCAAGCGCCCTGAAGCAGACAGAATTCTACCACGTCCACGTCGTTGTCTCTGGGTTATACTGAGCGGAGAATGTCTGAATCGTGAACAGAGACCTCATCCAAGGACAAAATTTTGATGAAACTCGACAGATTTCGAAATGTTGTGTTTGTTATATTAGATATGCTATATGGAATTCTGAAAATCCAATTTGAAATTCGTAATTAGCGACCCCGAAAACCCCCGAACACAGAGTTGTGCGAAAGTCGTAGAGTTTCCTAAATTTCATGTCCGCCATATTGGGTCCGCCATTTTGAATTCCAAAAATTCGATGTCAAACTCATATTCAGTGACCTCGAAAATACACGAGTACAGAGTTGTGCGAAAATCGTAGAGTTTCCACAATTTCATGTCCTAAAACCCTTTTGGGTCGAAAAAAAATTATGAAAAAAATTCCCGATTTTTTGGTACTTTTCTCCGAATTTGGCGCCATACTGGATTTCCTACTGGATCAAACTCAATTATGACCACGGATTCTTTAAGAGCATACCCAAAACTATAAGAAAACATGATTTTCGTTTGGAAATTTCTCTTTTTCAGTCATGAGAATGAGGCTCGAACATAAGTTAAAAAATTGTAGTTCTTGGTCGTTAATGGGTTAATTGAAGATTGTGTTTATTTATAGTTAACCCAAAACTCTTACTCAAAACCGTTTGTAAAACTCTTGGATATCAATAAGCGTATTGCAATTGAAATGTTCAAAACTATCTTCGCTTAGTTCGGTTAACCATCAATTTGAATTCATGATTCTTCATTTAATTTTGAGTAAAAAAATATACAAACCTATCACTGACTAAGTTATACTCGTACTGATTTTCTACCAAAATCTTGGAGAAAATTGTTCACAATAATTATTCTATAAATTTGAATGATATTAATTGATAATTGGAGAAATCCGTTAACCCTAAAATAAAATAAAAATGTTTAAGAAAAAGTGGACTGCACATTACAATTTTATTCCATTGTTGTCAGAAAAATATATGACTTTATGTGGATTTATTATTGCGAAAATAATAAATGAAATCCCACCAAAAACACTACGTTTGAAAAAATTTTGTCAAGTACATAACTATTGATGTCTTATTTATTCATATCAAATGTAATCAAAGTTGTAAAATCAAAAAATCAAGTCAAGTACGAATAGTAGAAAATTTATAAATAGAAGTGTTTTTTGATGAAAGGAATGGGTTAAATGAATTGTTTTATTAAACAATTTTTCTGTTCGATAAAAAAAAATAAATTACTGGTTCAGAGGAATATAAAAAACATTTGGCGGGCCTATAATATAATAATTTATTCTTCTCATTATTATTATTATTGTTGTTGTTATGCTGGCGCACTTATGTTTTTTATCTTTATATAATAATAGGCCCGCAATTTTTTTTTTATTCCTATGAACTACATATCAATTCATTTCTGTTATCAAACAAAGAAATTGTGTGAAAAAATGATTCACTTAACTAATTCCTTTTATTAAAAAACACTTCTTTGTATAAATTTTCTACTGTTCGTACTTGGATTTATTTTTTGATTACACAACTTTGATTGCCTTTAATATGGATAAATAAAATATTAATAGTCATGCACTTGGCGGAATTTCTTCACCGTAATGCTTTTGGTGGGATCTCTTTGAAGCAAATTTTAGATGGCTACAGCCGTTAAGACCCACAGATTCTGATTTTTTTCTTGTAAATTGCTATTTCGAAAATTAAACAAAAAATCAATTTTCAAATTTGAGACCAGATTATCTGATCCCTTTTTTATTGGCCATCAACCGAGACATAACAGAGATCTTGATTGATACACTCGTCCCACAACACCGCTCCGAAACGGGTCGCTGATCAATCTCTCTAGCAATCACCTCAGGTGAAGAGCTTCAGGAAGCCATTATATTAATCCAATAAGAAAATCTCTTCACGCGGGCCCATTAGTATCCAAACTCTCCCGTTTCAGGCATCACTCTTCTTCTTATAAACAATTGTTCTCCATACATCCCTATTCTTGCATATATCTTTTGCTTCCTCATAGAGGAAGTTTTGTAACGATGAAAATTTTCGAACTTCATTTTTTGACATATTTTGACATAATTCGACATATATCAACAATAATTTTTTTATGATAATTCGGAAACAAGTAGGATATTGAAATTTGGAGGGATTGTAGTCCTAAAGAATGCCCATTATTTATTAAGTTTAGAGCCGGATCGGGTCAGAATATATATTTTTTTATTCTATATTTTTCTCAAAAATCGTTTCAGATGTTAGTTTTTCCGCATCTTTGATTATAATAAGGAACAAAAATTTATAGACAGATTTTAATGAAGTACATCCTTTCTTAACAAAAACGTTTGAGGTTCATTCATTAAATACATTAAATATTTGAATTTTCAACCCCAAAAAAACGAATTTTTAACAAAACAGTTGAACTTGCAGCCGAGAAGACAAATTTTCAACAAAAATCATAACTCTTTAACAAAATTCCTTAATTTTCAACAGAATAACTAAATTCTCAACCAAAGAATGAGATCTCTAATCAAAAGAGATGAATTCTGGAACGAAAAAGACGAAATGCAACTAAATTGATGAATCTTTAACAGAAAAACGAATTGTTAACTGTTGAAAATCCAAGAAAAAAATGGCGACCCTCTTACGAAAAATGGACTTTTTTAGAATAAAAAAAATGTTATGGATTGAAATGTTTATATACTCGTATTGAATTATCATGTTACATTATCTAAATATAACACCTTGAGCACTTTTTGATACTTTCTTAGGCAAGGCTACTTTTTTGCTACATTTTCCAGTAAAGTTATATAAAAAATTGATCGTACTAACAAATTTCAGTTTTTTGAAAATTAAAAATAAAAAATGAAAAAAGGTAAAATGAAAATAGGACAGTTCCTATCTTCTCAATTCGTTCAATCTTTTCTTCCAATTTCTCTCTCCTTACGAGAAGATGATGAGAGTTGGGATCTTTTTTTAGTCTCATAAATTTCTTACTGAGATTTCATTGGATGTCTATTAATTTGCCAAAACATTATTTGGTAATTACTATCCGTTATCAAAAAAATCAATTTTTTTCAAAACTTTCTTCAGAATTGAAATGTTTATTTATTCAATTCTCGTATAAAATTATTCAATATTATATTTCTAACACTTGTTTTTAATGCAAATATCAACTGTTGAAAAACGAAGAGAATTGATAATTGAAGTTTCAAAAGTCGAATTCTCAACAGTTGATTTTCCGACAGTTGAATTTTCAACTGTTAAAAATATAAGAAAATTACTTCATCCAATATGTGAATAAAGGTACAAAATGATCCTTACGGCAAGTAGCGTATAATGCACTGTTGTAGAGCACGCTTCAACGGTTGAAAATTCAATTTTCAATTTTCTTGGAACTTCAACAATTGAAAATTCAAGAAAAAAAGTGAATTTTATAATAAAAAAAGGTGTTGAAAGTATTGTATTTACATAATTTTACATGAGCTAAATTTCATCATTTTTGTTTTTAAAATTGATCTCTTTTGGTTAAAAGTGTAATTATTTTGTTGAAAATTGAACAATTTTGTTGAAAAGTCATCCTTCTTGGTTGAAAATTCGTCTTTGTTGTTGAGAATTCCTCTTATTGATTTCAAATTCAACTACTTGTTTAAAAGTTGAACTCCTTTTTTAAAATTTCATTTTTTTTGAAAGATTCATAATTTTAGTTGAAAATTTAACTATTTGGTTGAAATTCATGTATTTAGGTTGAAAATTATATTCTGTTGCTAAGAATTTAATTATTTTGTTTATGAATGAATTTGGTCGAAAATTCCACTCTTTGGTTGAAAGTTGAACTGCTTGGTTGAAAATTTATCCATTTTGTTGAAAATTCGTCTTTTTTGTTAGAAAAATAATCTTTTTGGTAGAAAATTCTTCTTTGTGGTTGAAAATTGAACTACGTGGTTAAAATTTCAACTCCTTTGTTATGAATTAATTTTTTCGTTTGAAGATTCATCATTTCAGTTGGAAATTTATCTCTTTGGTTGAAAATTCATCTTTTTTGGTCAAAAATTTCACTATTTTTCTAACAATTTGATTATTTTGTTGAAAATTGAACCATTTTGTTGAAAACTAATCCTTTTTGGCTGAAAATTCGTCTTTTTGTTAGAATTGTTTTTCTTTCTTGACTGAAAAATCTTTCTAGGTTATAAATTCAACTCTTTTGTTAAATTTTTTTTTTGTTTGAAACTTCATGTTTTTTGGTAGAAATTTCTTATCATCTTTTTTAGTTGAAAAATCAACTGTTTATTTGAAAATTAATCTGATTTGCTTGAGGATCGAACTATTCTGTTGGAAATTGATGTTTTTCTGTTGAATTCAACTATTTTTTATTTGAAATTAAAATCTTTTCTGTCCGAAAATTCCATTACTTGGTTGAAAATTCGTCTTTTTTGTTAGAAAAATAATTTTCTTGGTAGAAAATTTATCTTTCTGGTTGAAAGTTCAACTACTTGCTTAAAATTTTAACTCCTTTGTTACAAATTCATTTTTTGTTTAAGATTCATCACTTTAGTTAAAAATTTTTCTCTTTGGTTGAAAATTCATCTCTAGCGGTTAAAATTTTATTAATTTACTAAGAATTTGATTATTTTGTTGAAAATTGAACAGTTTTGTGAAAAAGTAATCCTTTTTGGTTGAGAATTGAACAATTATGTTAAAAAATAATCATTTTTGGTTGGGAATTCAACTATTTGGTTGAAGTTGTTTTTCCTTCTTGACTGATAAGTCTTTCTTGGTTTAAAATTTAACTCTTTTGTTGAATTTTTTTGTTTTGAACTTCATATTTTTTGGTTGAAATTTCTTCTAATCATCTTTTTTGGTTGAAAATTCAACAGTTTGGTTGAAAATCAATCTGATTTGGTTGAGAATTGAACGATTATGTTGAAAATTAGTTTTTTTGGTTGAATTCAACTATTTTTGATTCCAAATTAAAATAATTTCTGGTCGGAAATTCCACTCTTTGGTTCAAAATTTATTTATTCTGTTGAAATTTCGTCTTTTTTGGTATAAAAGTAATCTTCTCGGTAGGAAGTTCATCTTTTTGGTTGGAAATTCAAATGCTTGGTTGAAATTTGAACTTCTTTGTTACAAATTCATTTTTTTTCGAAGATTTATCATTTTAGTTGAGAATTTAACTCTTTAGTTGATATTCATGCCTGTTGGTTTAAATTTTTATTATTTTCATAAGAATCTATTTATTTTTTGAAAATTGAACAATTTTGCTAAAAAGTCATTCTATTTGGTTCAGAATTCGTCGTTTTCTTTGAAAATTCAACTGTATTGTTGAAACTTCGTATTTTTGGGATGAAAATTCAAGTACTTGGTCGAAAGTGTTTTTCTTTCTTGGCTGAAAAATCTTTCTTGGTTGAGAACTTAACTCTGTTCTTAAATTCCTTTTTGGTCAGAAACTTTATCTTTTTGGTAGAAATTTCTCATAGTTTTTTCAATTGGTTAAAAATTCAACTATTCATTTGAAAATTAATCTGATTTGGTTGAGGATCGAACTATTTTGTTGAAAATTGGTCTTTTTGGTTGAAAATTCAACTATTTGGTTAAAATTTGAACTCCTTTGTTAGAAATTTATTTTTCTGTTCGATGATTCACCATTTTAGTTGCAAACTTTACTCTTTGGTTAAAATTCATTCCCTTTGGTTCAAAATTTGATTATTTTCATAATAATTTAATTATTTTTTCGAATATTGAACAATTTTGCTGAAAAGTCATCCTATTTGGTTGAAAATTCGTATTTTTGATTGAAAGCTCAAATGTATTGTTGAAAATTCGTCTTTTTGGGTTGAATATTCAACTATTTGGTTGAAATTGCTTCTCTTTCTTCACTGAAAAATCTTTCATGGTTGAAAATTCAACTCTTCTCTCAAATTCCTTTTTGGTTAGAAACTTCATCTTTTTTGGTAGAAATTTCTTCTAATATTTTCTTTTGGTTGAAAATTTAACTGTTTATTTAAAAATTGATCTGATTTGGTTGAGGATCGAACTATTTTGTTGAAAATTAGTCTTTTCTGGTTGAAATTCAACTATTTTTTATTTGAAATTAAAATCTTTTCCGGTCGAATATTTCATTACTTGTTTGAAAATTTATGTATTTTGTTGAAAATTCGTCTTTTTGTGAGAAAAATAATCTTCTTCGTAGAAAATTCATTTTTTTGGCTGAAAATTCAAATACTTGGTTAAAATTTTAACTCCTTTATTGCTTTGTTACAGATTTATTTTTTCGTTCAAAGATTCATCATTTCAGTTGAAAATTTATTTCTTTGTTTGAAAATTTATCTCTAGTGGTTGAAAGTTCATCTCTAGTGTTAGAAAATTTTATTGTTTTACTGAGAATTCAATTATTTTTTTGAAAATCGAACAATTTAGTTAAGATGTAATCTTTTTTGGTTGAAAATTCGTCTTCTTGGTTAAAAGCTGAACTCTTTTGTTGATAGTTCGCCTTTTTGGGTTGAAAATTTAACTTTTGGTTGAAATTGTTTTTCTTTCTTGACTCAAAAATCTTTCTTGCTTAAAAATTCAACAATTTTCTTAAATTTCTTTTTGCTTTGAAACTTCATATTTTTGGTAGAAATTTCTTCTGATCATCTTTTTTGGTTAAAAATTCAACTATTTGTTTGAAAATCAATCTGATTTGGTTGAGGATTGAAGTATTTTGTTAAAAATTAGTCTTTTTTCGTTAAGTTCAACTATTCTTGATTTAAAATAAAAATCTTTTTTGATCGAGAATTCCACTGCTTGGTTGAAAGTTGAAAATCTTAGTTAAAAATTTATGTATTTTGTTGAAAATTTGTTTTTTTTTTTCTGGTGGAAAATTTAACCACTTGGTCAAAACTTGTACTCCCTTGTCGAAAATTCGTTTTTTCTGTTTAAAGATTCATCATTTAGATCAAGATTCATCTATTTGCTTGAAAATTTATCCTTTTTAGTTGAAAATTTATCTAGTTTCTTAAAAATTCGTCTCTTCTGGTAAAAAATTGTATATTTACATAATTTTACATTATAATTTGATAGGTAAATATTTCAATCCATAAATATTTTTTTTTGAGTCGACTTTTTCGAAAATGGGTCGCCAATGTCAAATTGTATATTGGTAAGTTAATAGTCATTCAATGGACTCTCAGTAGGGAATTGATGAGATTTGAGAAAAAATCCTAACTCCGATCATCTCCTTGTTATTTGCAGTCTTTGGCGCAGTTATTCACACACAGAAATGTATGAAAGGAATTTCGTTTTTAAATACGTTCTATTTTTAGTTTAAAGTATTTTTTGCACTACTTTCCTACATAAAAACCTAATATTTGACTGATTTGAAGAGGCTACTTTTTTAATGCTTTTTTTTCCTTTGAGGATACTTTTTTCAGAAAGATACTTTTTTGATACTTTTCTCAGTTCCATAGAGGATTTCGAAGCCTGAAGACGCATCGATTCGCCTATTTGCAAACTGCTGAAAACCAACTAGTGACAATATATGTAGCAAAAAAAGTCATTTTTCCTGTAAATGAAATTTCAACTTTGGAAGAGCATCACCGTCATGATCATAAAATCTATGTATCCAGAAATGCATCGATTAAATTACGAAACATATATTACACAATCTTCTTCCACAAGGAAGCAACTTCATTTGATACCTCCTGATGAGAAAGCATAATACTGAAAAAATGAGCAAAACCCTCGACACATTAATACCTTTTATCTTCATTATAATTAATACAAAACCCATTTGGCAAAAAAGGAAAATTTCCCTCTCCAGAGAATTAATTAAACCGCTTCTCATCAAGTTTAGCTCTTGACGTAATCTCGTTTTATAATGATCTCGTGGTACTATTCGGCGCCTGATCGCGTTCGGAAAACAATTAACTGACTTTGAATTGCACAGTGATATCTTTAGATGTGATCAGAGTTGTCGTGCCGTAAGGCGACTGACAGTGCCGCGCGGAGAGTCTAGTGTAGGGTTCTTCTTGTTTAGAGGGAACGAGGTGGAATAGAGGTAAGAGGACCGAAGGATGGAAGATGTTACTCTACTTGCAGTATTTCACTTTCACTGAACCCGGCCTCCCACGAGCGTCTCATCTCCCGGAGTTCCCCCCATCAGCGGGTCACTTACGTCTTCGTGAGGTCGTTCGTCGAGGCATGCTTATGGCTCATGATTGCCCCCCCCCCCATCCTCTAGCACCTTGATGGGTTCGAGGACCAAGAGAAGAATCGTACTACCCACCTGATCGAAAAGGTAGGAGGAGGATGAGGATAGGGGGAGGATGAAGGATGGAGGGAGGAGGACGATGAAGGATGAAGGTGGATGGTGGATGAAGGATAGCTGGTGGTGGATGGATGTTGGCTGAAGCATCCCTGAGACAATGGTGGGGCAATGTTGTACCTTCCTCTCAGGGTGCTAACCAGGGGTATATATGGTTAGAAAGACACCTCCACCATCAGTCACCTTCTGACTTACTTAGATCCCAGTTACCCTGACTCAGGGATCGGTTAGGTGAGTCCTTTGGCCAATTGCCAGGATCTTTGTTCGGAAGACCGAAATATCGGTTATCATACTTGTGTTGTTGTTAAAAATTGCCGTGATGATAAAATCGCATCTCGTGACGTGAAGTGTATTTCCAATTCATCTTGAAGACGAGGTCGCGAAGAAAGCGTTCCGGTGTGGTAATGAATAATGATTCTAGTTTAGGATCTGTATGCAAATTTTAAAGGCCTATTGTCAATGTCCACCGGGCGAGTGATAAGCGTGTTCAAGTAGTTTGGAAATACAATTTGTAAGCGAATCTAAGAGGAGAAAATTGTTTAATGTTACTTCCCGCGCTGTGTGTCAAAGAAGAGGAGCAAGAAACTCAATATTTTGAGTATTTTTTAATAGTAGCGGTTTTGTTTCAGATGAGATCAAATGAACTAGATGTTTCTGAAGTTTTTGTTTTCATTTTCTGTGAGCTCATTTCTATTCTAAACATGTTTTAAGTTTAAAATTTTCTTTCGACACTTCCACATACGATGCAATTTCTTAAAATTCGAAACATAGAAGGGTGATTGCCAAAAAGTTGACCACTTTGAGTGCCAGTCATTTTCCACTTTTCCTTCGAATATAACATTTTTCTTAGAATATCTCAGTAAAGAACTTATATCAAAGCACAATTTAGTAAATAAGCAAAATTTTAGATAGCACCGTTCAGAAATTATAAATAGGAAAGAACGTAAAATGTCTTATCACGCACCTCTCTCAGACTACACATTTGAAATGTCAAATCGCTAAATAATATTAACACAATTTCTTGAATATTTGAGATTCACAGATATCACTTATATTGAGGTAAAATGATAAAAATCAAGAGCGAAGTTCAATATTTTAGAGATAAGGATTTCAAAAATGATGAAACTCGTAAATAATTATGTAAATTATTAAATAATCCGGAATTTTTCGTTTTTTAAAATCTCATTGTTTAGAATGGTCAAGTTTTTGGCAATCACCCAGAAATAAAAATCTGTAAAAAAATAAAAAAATTCTCAAACTTCTAGAATGGGAGAAAAGTGATATTAAAAAACATTCTCTTGGTATTGCATGAAATAAAAATACTTTTTTATAAGAAACATTCGAACACTGTAGCATTTCGAAAACAAAATTTTATTTTCTTTACCCGAAATACCACTCTTTTAATTTCATTAACGCACTGAATAAAAATGTTATTGATTAATTTCTGTAAATTAATATTAAAACTAGCACACTGTTCACCGGAGAAACAGTTTTTTTTTTCCAAAAAAATTTTACTTTTTGCCATGGAGATTCAATAACACAAAATCAAAGTTGATTGCATAATAAAAAGTGCATTTTGTTTTCCTGAAGTGAGTAGTTTTTTTCCTGAAATAAATAGTTTAAAAGACGATCAAAAAAATTATCTTGAATTATGATTGGTTCTATAAAGAAATTTTATTTCACTTTTCAAAAGCACAAATTCTACTTTTTTGACTATTTTTTTCTTATCTCGAGTCCTTTGACCAAAAATAAAAATAAAAATATTCCATTACTATTTTCTATACTTAAAATAAGAACTATGCCTCCTATCAGAAAATATTAAGGGGCAAGTTTACAGGTCTTCGCAAAAGCAACAATTTTGATATCTCAACTTTCTTTCGTATTCCTCATTATTTAGCTCAAAATTTGAATGTTCGATTTTTCAAGAAAATTCAAAAAGTTGTTATGACAATCTTGTAGGGCTTTCAAAAAGGAATGTTTTTTTTCTCCTGACTTTTTTTCATGTCGTGCATTGTTTGGCTTAAAATTCTTATTTTCGTTTCTTTTTTTTTTTTGAAAATGCTATAACTCTCACAATTTTCTTTTTAGCGGAAAAAGTCATTGAGATAAATTGTTCAAATTTCTGAGTACTATAAACATCCGTACATGGAATTTGTAAATTTGAAAAAAAAGTAGTCTCAATAATTTTAAAAATGCTTCCACTCTTTGAATTTTTGTCCAAAATGGCTGGCTAACGAACCTGGCCTTCATTGCAGGACACTCAAAGAGTATACCAGAAGCCAATCCAATCGATCAATTCTTTCGAAAGTTATGGTGCTCACAAACTAAAAATCTACAGACACACAGACATACAGACACACAGACAGACACACCGACAGACACACAGACAGACACACAGACAGACACACAGACAGGCACACAGACAGACACACAGCAGACACACAGACAGGCGGACACTTTCGTAAAAACATGTTTTCCGGATTCAGGGGGTCTCAAAACCTGGACATTTGACAGAAACAGGGGGGGGGGGTCAAATTTTACACAAATCTAATACATTTTCTGATGAGAATGTAAAAATACAACAATTTTGTAACACACTTGCTTGGATTATTTTTTCTCCTCAAGAGATTGAAGGTTCATAGGACTTGATTTGTAGGGTATAAGAAAACTTTTTAAAAGTGTTTTCGGTGAAGCGTACTCTTCAATGAATTTCCATTATTATAATAAATATTCCGATGCAAGTTTTCCTGTAATATCCTCAGGGTGGAAGGTTGAAGGTACTCAAAAACATTTTTTCTGGAATTCGGAATGCATAAAGGTGTTCACACATAAAATGCCGCTGCCGTGCGCTAAAAACGACTCACGCACGAGCCGTCAGTGCGCATACACATAGCGCCAGCCAATCACGTGCAACCAGTCGTGCTGCTGCAGTTGCGCGGCTCACGTATCGCTAACGTGCCGGTTCCTCGCTCGGTGTACAGGACTTTGCGATGTTGCCATTTACCGAAGCCGGAGACTTGATGTTTTGTCTTTGGCGACGTACGTTTTTGGCGCAGAGATTAAGAAGTGGTAAGTAAATAGATAACCTATAAATATTATAATTATCAACATCATCAATTATATGAATAATATAGAGAAACAGGCTCTGGGATTGCGAAGTAAGTACAGGTATAGATTGCTCAAAAGTGAAAGAATTTTGACAGCACTCATCTTCCCTCCACGTGGTTTAGGTTAGTTTACATCGTTTATATAGTAAATATCCAAAAAAACTTCTCACCTATCTGAAAATTTGCATTGTAAAACAAAAGTTTTGGAAGTTTCGCATGGAGTATTTATCAACATCACCTTCTGAATAACCTAACCTAATCTGATGTAGTTGGCCTAGAATAGATGTGCCAGAGGCACCAAATTTAAATTTTCTTATTATTTAAATTTTGATAGAAGTACATTTCAACACTTGCACCACATTTTGTCCATAAGAAATTTCTTATTTTACTAATTATGTTATTGCTATTTCGCTATATTGATTGAAAAAATAAATTTGAAAATAAAATCTACAAATTATCCCTTTTGATAAGAAAAATTATATAAACAGTTATGCAAATTGAGAAACATTTGTGGTCTATAATACTCTTGTCGGGTTAAGTTAAGAGTTTCGAAAGCATCTTGTGAGTTATTCAAAATATTATACATGTTTTACGTTAGTGATTGTCGCTGATAAATAGTGGTTTACAAAAAAGATGTCAACATAAAATCATCAGGTTTCGAAGAAAATTTCCAATTCGCAGTGAATTAGTATTTTAAAATGAAAATCGTGATAAAGATTTATTTTCAAGAATTTTAGATTACGTTGACGTTTAGCACCAAAGACAGGTATTTTCAATTAAATTGAAAATTTTCAATCAAATCAACTTAAGAAAAAAAAATGAAAAAAAAAATACATTTTAAAGAAGTTTCACAACTTCTTAACAATTTCAGGCTATGTTCGCGTCTCAGACCGAAAATTGGTATTTTTTGTAAGAAATCATTATATTTCTCGAAAGATGTAAAATTCGTGTACAATTATAGGTTTTTCGCCGAAAAGTTCAATATAGGTTTCTAAGAAAATTTACAGTTAACGAACAATTAAATGCTACTCTAACTTTTTTCACCGTTTATTTTAAACAAAAAACATTAGGTTTGAGGGTGTGGAAACAGGACCCCAACTCAAAATTGAATTGGCTGATTTCACTCCATAAATACTAGAATTATGTCTGTTTCAGATAATTAGGTGCTACTCCTGTTTTGAATCAAATCTGTACTCGGAGTGAAAAATTGACTAATTTAAATAACTTTGTAGAAAACTTTTGTTTTTGGTGCTCAGCTTAGTATGAAAAAAAAAAACGTTTTACACAAAAAATATTGCAATTAGCCAATTTTTCACTCCGAATATGATTTGACTCAAAACAGGAGTAGGCCTTAATTATCCGAAAAAGATATAATTCTAGTGATTATGGAGTAAAATGAGGTAATGCACTTTTGAGGTTGGATCCTGTGTTCAACCAGTACCATGGTACTCTGAAATGAAAGTGTACCATGTGTTGACCGTGGCAATGGATCTCTGAGATTTTGGGCATCTTTGAAATTAATCATTACTGACAAGAATGCTGAAATGCACTGCCTTTATATGAAACTCCGAAAATATTCCGCCACTATTAAAAGCTGATTATTTGAGTAATTGAGACCCACAGGGGTAGAATGATGGTGATAATAATAAAATAAACAATAAATATTTCAATGAAATGAGTGAAAGGAAAATTAAGAAATATTAAGAGTTAACGATTATTGTTTCTATTAGTAATCTTATAATAAACTGGTAAATTCCATATTTTCTAAAAATTATAATTTTTACATCTCAACTCGTTTGAACTACATAGTATTCATAATTTATTATGTGTGATAATTCACATTATCGACGTATGACAGTTTCTGATATGCTATAAAAGAAATAAAATGTTGGATGTTTCTCGTAGAATAAATTTTTCTCTACAACTAATATAATACGTGTCACGTCCCGCGACAATTATCATAATAATTATTATTTATATAACAACTGTATGAAACATTTATCTACAATATTAGAAACGGATAAGTTGAAGGATCATATTCAAATATCATGAAGACTTCCATAACACATGTTGGAGTTTCAATCTGCTTACGCCTACACTTTCTCAAATCTACGATGCACAGCTGTACAATTTTTGCATCTTTACCATGCAGTTCCATGCACGGTCTATCAGATTTCCGTGGGAAACCACTATCTGAAGCACAGAAAATGACAAATATCGTTCATCAGTATGACATTTGTAGTAGGGTGACTACTTGACCTCAATACAAAATATCGAAACTATTCTATAATCGGAACAGTTCCCCCATAACAAACTAACGTCTAGTTTTCTCCAGTGAATACCTGCAGGTTTTGCATTTCTCTAAAATATCCATGATTACCGATTCTAATGGAAATTTGACACAGGCAAATTACCATCACTTCACCAGTCAGACAACACTACCACTAGTCAGAAAACACCATCAGTGGTCGGCATATTCTTCTCTCTTCGATTACTACGACCCTGACTCGTCCAAGGTACCCCTTTTTGAAATCAGTTCAAGTCTGTCCCTCGTCTTCGGTCCTCAATCCGGTGATCAACCGTCTCACCCCAGCCCCTACTCCGGACCGAGTAGTCCGCCCGTCAACACAGCGGGACCCCACGTCTTGCAGTATTTACAACATCGACATCTGGAGGCCAAGATTAGATGAAGCTCCAAAAGTCAACCTGTCACAACAAAGGGGACCTGTCGTCCTAGTTCATCCGCTTACTTCGGGCACCTGTTCCTAGGCCTCATTCATTGTGTGAATTCCGGAACCTGAAAAGTATTCCAGAGGAATTCAAAATAAGAGGGTGGAAGTTTCCCAAGACTTTATCATCCGTAAGTACCCCTTTTCTATTAATCATTCTATTTCCGAATTCCTCTATTTCAATAACATGATTGATAATTAGTCTTGCTTCTATCAAGATCAACTAGACACAATCAAAGAGAATTAATTCAAGGTTGAGCAACAAAATATCCAGGAGTCCTTTGCGAAAATACAAGTAATCCATATAACTTAAACTTCTCATTCAAATAATAATTTTATGATATCTAATCCTTTCATGTATTTCATGTGATAAGAACATCAATTTAAATTTTGAAATTTTAGCAATTGTTGATTTATTCCTTGCCAACTGGTAGTTGTTCTGATCCCTGTTTTGTAGTTTTTCTAAATTTGATTCTAAAACGAGGAATCTTGCGAAATAAAGAAATTATTAGGTAAGATATATCTCTCGGGCCGTAACATACCTCATAACAATTTGATGCATCGGCTTTGGAAACCATAAACTACCAATGCTAGGGTAAATTGTACCATTTTTTTCTGTTTTAACCTTGAATTAAATCCACGTCTCGAAATTTAGATGCTTGTCCGTCAACCTCGGATTCTATACCAGTAGTAACTGAGAAAGAACCCCAAACAAATATCGTGTACAATGAACCAAGACCCCTAGATTCTTATTTGGAATTCGAAGAAATAAAAAACGATAACTAGTTTCATCAAGTACTTCACTCATTGTTTGCTAGGGCGGAAGCTGTCATAGTAAAAAAGTTCAAAAACAAGCCAGAAGAAATCTACAGTACTTCAAGTTGAAAAAGTGAACCTGTTTGAAAAATATATTTTGCTCACCTAGCATTTTCAAAATTCAATCTTTTTTTACAGATCGTCAAAATTTATACTGAAGTATTGAAACATAAACTATAAATTTGAGAAAAAGCACTGGAATTCAACTGACTTCGAATTACTTCTATCTCTTGCTTGCATAATACTTGCCTGTCTTTGCCAGTCTATGATATTTACTTGTCTATGATATTTACCTGTCTATGATATTTACTTTTCTATGATATATACCTGTCTATGATGCTTACCTGTCGTTGATATTTACCTGCATATGTGTCCATGTTTATAATTTCGGATATATATATATATATGTGTGTGAATATTTAAACATAAACACAGTCAAAAAGTGTCAGAAACTATTATTTGAATTAAGAAATGAAAAACTATAAATGCCGAAAACCCCTAAACTTCAATCAAGAAAATTCAGAAAAACAAGGCTCATCAATAATCCAAAGATTGAAAGATGCTAGCGTAAGTTTTGCCTCAAACTCAAGTAGTACACAAAATGAACTTTCGGGAAACGATTCCTTCTTGGACGAAACGCTAACAAACAGTAGAATAAACTTTAAAGCAAATTTCACAGTTGCAGAATTAGAAAACTCAGTACGAACAAATTCTATAGAAATCCAAGAGATCTCGAAAGAAAAATCTTTTTCAAACTCACTCTTCGACTCGCAAATAAATTTGTGGAAATCGCTAGAAGAAGAGCCAAAAACAATTCTGCCAGAACAAATTAACTCAGTTATCGAATTAAAAGACGTCAATAGTCAAAATAGAAACAAACACTTTATACCACCTTATACCAAAATCAAAATAGAAACAAACACCTTATACCACAAATGAAAATAACGACCCCTGATGGAGGAAATTTACCTTCATCTGACTCTGAGTCCGATATAGAAGAAGAAAAAATTAGTAAACTCCCAAATAACCAGCAAATCTCACGTCGAGTTGCGCTCGAAGTCGTTGCATTATTTGACAGGTCAAACAATTCACCTTTCTCCCGTTTTATAGAAGCATGTCATAAAGCGAGATCAAAAACGATACACCACTTGGTTGTACATATTCCCAGCAAAATTGTAAAAACTGTAAAATGTAACGTGCCCCTAATACAAAAACCAAATTCCTCGCAAACTTCTGTACTAACGACAGACGCAGCAGAATTTGCCGTTGGAGGCATTTTATCCCAAGGAAAAATAGGCAAAGATAAACCAATTGCATACGCCTCGAAGTTGACTCTACGTGCTCAAATCTAAGTTCAAGTTTAATAACAAAATCTAGTTCAAAATCGAGTATTAATACAGACTCATATTCTAAATCTTGTTCGAATTCCAGTTCTATATCGACTGCTAGCAAAGACTCAAAATCAGTTTTTAAATTAAGTGCTGATGAAGACTCAAAATCACTTTTTGAATGGGGCACTGACAAAGACTCAAGATCAATTTCTAAATCCGGTACTGACAAAGACTCAAAATCAATTTCTAAATCGAGTGATGACAAAGCCTCAAATTCAATTTCTAAATCAAGTGATGACGAAGACTCAAAATCAGTATCAAAATCAAGTGATAACATAGACTCGGAATCAAATTCTAAATCGTGTATTAATTCAAGTTCAAGTTCCAGCATAAAAATGAATAAAGAAAAGAATATTCTGACTGAAGAATTGTACAAGGTCTGTCCATGTCTGTATTTATTTTCCAGAATCCAGCCATCGAAAAGCAATGTCTTGGCATTCAATATTACTCTCCTATTAATATAATATTATTCAAGCATCAGCACAACCATTATAATCTAAACTGAGGATTTTAAAATATGATATCCCTTAATTTCAAGCCCTTAAAAAAATTAAATGTCTTTTGAATAAACAGTTTCATCATATATCAGAAGTTCAAAATACAATCTTCCGAAATCAGATATTTTCTTAGTTTCTAGTACGTCAATTCAAGTATATATTTGTAAGTTTCATCAATTAAGTTAAACGCTCTAGAAGATCACTCATCTTGAATTACATAAACAATACTTCTTTTACAGTTTTGATAAATTATGAGAATTTAACACATACGAATGCATATTTAGATTCTAAGTTGATATCTTCATAAATGCAGCATTTACATGAAACGAATTATCCTATCCTTTCTCGAATGCATTCATGTATTGCATAAAATCAATTAAGAAATATTCGTTTATGGAACAATATATTATTCTACAATAAAAGGATATTCCTTTTGTCAAATTATTTAGTTGTGATCATAAACTAATATTTAAAATTATAGCTAATCATAAAACAGATCGTAAAACTAGAGTTTTGGACCTCTATCTATAATCCATTTTTATTTGTACACTTCGAGCTCACTTCACTCACAAAAGTGACCTTTTCTGTTAAATTTCCAACACATGTATGGGATAGACGAAATGAAACCCCACTTTTGAAACACATGTTCTCTAAAAACCAACCAAAATGAACGACTCTCGAGCGCACTCCCAGAACAGAATCTGTAAATACCTTAGACGAAGGCCCCCTATTTCTACTCCTAGTGAACTCAGCTTCCACTTTTACACCTTTCACACTTTTTAACATTTGAAACTGCTGAACTACTCCACCCACTATAAGCTCCAAGAAGTCCCGCGTTTTCTACCAAGCCAAACTTTTTTCTATCTTACCCAAAATACTGCTGTCCGAAAAGGTACAATTGTCTAGTAAATAGTTATTGTTTTTCACTAAAATCAGGAATTATTCAGATTTATGTAAGCAAATTTACAAGTCCTCAATTGAATGCAACATACGAGGGTCATTCAATAAATACTTAGCCTACAAAAGGAAAACGAAAATTTTGGAAAAGTGGCAATTTATTTTCCCACATAATCTCCTTTTAACTCAATACACATGGTCCAGCGATGCTCCAACTTTTTCAACCCGTCCAAAAAATACGTTTTCTCAAGGTCTGCAAAATAGGCCTCCGTGGCGG
>JAUMHM010000031.1:42664027-42684975 GCA_032362435.1 Melikaiella ostensackeni | reverse complement strand
AAATTTTACACAAATCTACTACATTCTCTGATGAGAATGTACAAAATTTGTTTGCCATTTGAGAGCTTTTTTGGGATCAAAAAGAACTCACAGGAAATTAGAGATATCTGGGGGGTCAAAATAGATTTCTATATTTCAACAATTTGTAGTATTTTCAATTTTGATCCCGCATATATCTTGAATTTTTCGTGAGTTCATTTCGATCCCAAGAAGACGTTCAAGTGTTCAAAAAAATTTTTTGGTATTTTCATGGGCTCAAACAACAACAAACAACAACTCCGCAGATAATAATTTATTTGAACTTGTTTTGCACGCGCGCATTACGTTTACGTTTTGTGCTCAAAAAACTTCCACATCATCCTGTAGTTGAATTTTGCAGAAAACCGGTGAGTGCAATAGCTACAAAGTCACACTTGAAAAATGATTTTATTGAACCAACAAAATTTTTGTTGGTTAAACCATAGAACATGGTTATTATATGGACACAAAAAATTTCGTTGACCCAACAAAATTGTTTGATCGTTTCAATCAGATCTTTTGGTAGATGGAGTATTTGGTCGATTCAAACAAACAATTTGGTTGGCTCAATCAAACATTTTTCTGAATCAACCAAAATTTGTTTGATTTAACCAATTTTTCATGCATATTCAAGAAAACATTTTTTCGACCAAAGAATTTTCTTTTCTGATTGCATATGGTTCATTTTCTTAAATACTCAAAAAATATACATAAAATGATCATTAGTTAATGTAATAATTAAAAATTTTTTTTTAACTCAGGGATATTTTTCTTTATACGAAAGTATATTACAAAAGTAATTTTAAAAGACAGTATCATTATGATTGGAATTGAGTTAAAAATTGATTTATACCCTCCATAAAAGATATGCTAAAAGTAAAAAAAGACTGATCAGTTATCAACAAAGGATTGGCTTTTCGTATAAACAAGCTCATTGACAAAGCGCCTTAAATAAAAAAATATATTCAATGTGAAACGCAGGTGTTTAGTCTCACTTTTACCAAGAAATTACACCGTTTCTCTCGTCAGTAATCACTGTCGTTGTACTTTCGATCTCGAGAACTAACCACAAAACTTGAAAATACCGTGTCACTGTCAATGGCAAGAAATTTTAAGTGAATTAAAATGGAAATTCTTTTCCAACAGATTTTTAAAATATCAATACTTGCCACCATCAATTAATTAAACAAAAATACCGTGTCACTGTCAATGACAAGAAATTTTAATCAAATTCAAGTGAGAATCGTTCTCCAACAGATTCTCATGAATATCAATACTTGCTATTATTAATAATTTGAAAAAAATACCGTGTCACTGTCAATGGCAGGAAACTTTAATGAAATTTAAATGGGGATTGTTCGCTAATAGATTTTCGAGAATATTAATACTTGTTATTATTAACTAATTAGAAAAAATCCTGTGTCACTGTCAATGACAAGATATTTTAATCAAATTGAATAAGGAAATATTTTCCAACAGATTTTTAAAAATATCAAGACTTACCATTATCAATTAATTAAAAAAAGTGCCTTGTTACTGTCAATGGCAAGAAATTTAAATTGAATTAAAATGGGAATTGTTCTCCAACAGATTTTCAAGAATATCAATACTTGCCAATATTAATTATTTTAAAAAAATACAGTGTCACTGTCAATGGTAAAAAATTTCAATTAAATTGAAATGGGAATTGTTCTCCAACAGATTTTTAAAAATATCAATACATGCCATTATCTATTAATTTAAAAAAATACCGTGTCATTGTCAATGGCAGGAAATTTTATTTAAACTTGAATGGGAATTGTTCTCCAACAGATTTTGAAAAATATCAATACTTGCCATTATCAATTAATCTAAAAAAATACAGTGTCACTGTCAATGGCAAGAAATTTCAATTTAATTGAAATGGGAATCGTTCTTTAACAGATTTAATTAAAATCAATACTTGCCATTATCAATTGATTGAAAAAAATACCGTGCTACTGTCAATGGCAAGAAATTTCAATGAAATTAAAATGGGAACGGTTCTCCAACAGATTTTTGAAAATATAAATACTTGCTATTATCAATTGATTAAAAAAATACCATGCTACTGTCAATGGCAAGAAATTTTAATTAAATCAAAATGGGAATTGTTCTCCAACAGATTTTCAAAAATATCAATACTTGCCATTATCAATAATTTAAAAAAATACAGTGTCACTGTCAATGGCAAGAAATTTTGATTAAATTAAAATGGGAATCGTTCTTTGACAGATTTAGAAAAAATCAATACTTGCCATTATCAGTCGATTAAAAAATTACCATGCTACTGTCAATGGCAAGAAATTTTATTTAAATTAAAATGGGAACTGTTCCCCAACAGATTTTTAAAAATATAAATACTTGCCATTATTAATGAATTAGAAAAAATACCGTGCTACTGTCAATGGCAAAAAATTTTCATTAAATTTAAATGGGAATTGTTCTCCAACAGATTTTAAAAAATACCAATACTTCCCATTATCAATAACTTTAAAAAAAATACCGTGTGATTGTCAATGGCAAGAAATTTTAATTAAATCAAAATGGGAATTATTCTTCAACAGATTTTTGGAAATATCAATACTTGCCATTATCAATTATTGAAAAAAAATACAGTGTCACTGACAATGGCAGGAAATTTTAATTTAATTGAAATGGGAATCGTTCTTTTACAGATTTAGAAAAAATCAATACTTGCCATTATCAATAAATTAAAGAAAATACCGTGTGATTGCCAATGGCCAGAAATTTTAATTGAATCAAAATGGAAATTCTTTTCCAACAGATTTTAAAAATATCAATACTTGCCACCATCAATTAATTAAACAAAAATACCGTGTCACTGTCAATGGCAAGAAATTCTAATTAAAAAAATATAGGAATTGTTTTCGGACAGGTTTTTAAAACTATCAATACTTCTCATTGTCAATTAATTTAAACGTGATTTGATTATTATTATATAATATATATGAAATAATACATTTTTTCTTCTTATTTTAGAATTACAATTTAAGGAAGGCAGCACTAACAAACATGCGGGTGTGTTTGTTATGGATGGGTAAGTAAATCAAAAAATTACAATCACCATTCATCCACTTTTCTAGCTTTCTTCACAGAAACGATTTAATAAGTTGAAAATTTCAATAAAAAGGGAATGTTTTCTCTTATTGTTTACATCATCCAATAGTGGGAATCGACGAACGCTTCCGAAATTAAGAATTCAGTAGTGACAGATTTAATAGCAGCGAAAAAGTAAATAAACATAAATCATTTCCATTTGAGATAGCGCTGTGTCAGAATATTAAATAAATTACCAGATGGCAAAGTGCTAATGTCAGCAGTAAATCTCCGTTTTTTCGGTACACGCCTCGGACTGAAAGTGAATGAATAAATCCTTTTCGCTTTAGTGAATAGAACGACATTATGAAATTTTTCTTTATCGCAATTATGATCAATGTAGAAGTAAATGATGCCAGTGCATAAGGGCGTAAGTGCCAAATTTTGGAAATTTGTTTTATTGGCTTAAAATAAATGTTTGGACCTGACTCATGTCTCTGTAGAAGATTATGGTCCAGTTCGATTCTGAAGTGGGTCAAAATCCATATTTGATAATTTTTTTTTTGAATAATTACTTGTTTCGGCCTGTTTTTTCAAGATTCAATAGAGCTGAGTAATAGCTCGAAAGTATTTTCTCGTATTTTTTTAAATTGAAAAATAAAAAAGTTAGGCAGCTCTTCTGTGTTAGGTCAGGCGTTTTTTGGAACGCGTCATCATTCGATAAGGTTTTTCTCACAGATGGTTAATTTTTTTAAGCGTTCCTCACGCGATTCAATAGAGTTAAGTAATAGCTCGAAAGTTATTTCTTGTTTTTTTTTTTTTAATAAAAAAACTTGTACCGTTCCTTTGACAAGGGTTTTTTCGGAGATGGTTGCTTTTTCCAAAGTTCAAGAGAAATTTTCACATTATTTGCATTGCATTTGAGAATCTCCTTATGTGAAAATAAAAAAACTTGGATAATTGAAGCTGGGAATGCTAACGGTCCTAATTTTATAGGAGAGACAAGAAACCTTTCTATAGGGCTAATTTACAACCGATTGTGTAAACTATTATTTATTTGTATAGGGGGATAGATTAATTTAATAACCATTCTGCGAAAAATTGATGGCGCTCTATTCATATATTTTTTGTATTTATTCATAATTTTTATTCATTTCATAAATAAATAACACTACCAAACAGAAAAAGAAAAATTTATAGTACTAGTTCAAAATTTTTTAATTTTGATAATTATATCTCCAATTTTGTTAAATACTTATTGAAATCCTATGATATCCATAGAATTGTTAAAAAAGTTTAATGTTACAGTACCTATACTATCATTATTTAATCTGAATTCTTTAAAACTTCAAAATATTTGAATATATATATTAGGGTGACAAAAATAATGAATTTTAGAATTTCGGAAACGCTACCCTCTATATTTCTTCACTTTTTATCGGACCTATAATATAAATATTTGTAATTTTATTGCAGCTAATGGCCTGGAATAGCCCCTAAACATTTTTTCAATAATATCCACAGGATTTCTTCTTAAATATGAATAAAATATTCTCCATACCGAATAACTTTAAAGTATTTACACTGGGTGATAGAAAAAAAAAATTGAATTTCGAAATACAGATTTTTTATAGTTTGAAAATTCCTATAGTACTTCAATATGTATTTTAACGAATTCAGAATAAATTCATAGGAACTCAAACTGAATGCTATTCATATGAATTTGAGTGAAATGAAAACAAAAAAATACCAATAAATGAAATGAAATCCGAGTAAATTTAGAGAAATTTAGGTACAATCAAAAGAATTTGACGAAAAGCCTAAGAATTCAAGGTGAGTTCAAAAGAATTCAGGGTGAATTTAAAAAACTTTTTGAGTAGAATTAAGTGAAGATAGATGAACTCAATCGAATTAAAAAGTATTCAGTGTGAATTCCAAATCAAATCAAATGAATTTTGAAAGAAATTTGACAGAAAATATTCCATTGATTTCAGTGAAATTTGAGTGAATTTAGAAGAATTTAAGGGAGCCAGGCGGAATCCATACGAATTTGAGACGAATTTACAGAATTCTAAGTGAATTCAGGATGAATTTGAAATAATTCAAGGGAGGGTTCCAAAATTCAAATATAATTTTGTTTATTTAAATTGAATTTGATTGAATTTGTTCGTTCAATTCTTGGTTTCTTATATTTCTAAGACTTTCGTATCCAAATTTGCGTACAAATTTGGTCGTTGGATCCTTAGTTTTTTTTTAATTTCCAAGAATATCGTAGCAAAATTTTAAAAATCCAAAAAAATTCAATTGAATGCAGATAAGTGGAAGTGAATAGAAATCTGATGAAATTCGGGGTCAATAAAAAAATTCAGGAGACTACCAAAAACTCAAAAGAATTTAAAAGAATTTAGAATAATTCGATAAGAATTCAGGGTGAATTCCAAATGAAATGAAATATCTTTTAAAAAATTTCATATAAAATATTCCATTAATTTCAGTAAAATTTGAGGAAATTCAGAAGAACTCAAGGAAATTAAACAAAATTAACACGAATTTAAGATGAATTTCGAAGAATTCAAATTGAATTACAAAAAATCAAAGCAATTCAAAAGACTTAAGGGTGAATTTAAAATCATTCCATTGAATGTTACAAAGTTTTCTGAATTTAAGAAATTAATTCCAAATTTAAATTTAAATTTAAATTCAAATTTAGTCGTTGGATTCCTGGTTTTTTAATTTTCAAGAATTTCGTAGTGAAATTTAAAAAAAAATTTCAAATGCAATTGAATTCTGATGAAAGAGAGTGATCAGAAGTCTGATAAAATTCAGGTTCAATTCAAAAAATTTAAGAGAATACCCTAGAGCTTAAAAGAATTAAAAATATTTCAGTATAAATTAATAAGAATTCAGGGCAGATTCCAAATGAATTCAAATGAATTGGAAAAAAATGATATAAAATATTCCATCAATTTTAGTAAAATTCGAGTGAATTCAGAATTATTTAAGGGAATGAGATAAAATCAATAAGAATTTGACGTGAATAAAAAATAATTGCAGATAATTAAATCAATTCCAAGGAATTCAAGAGAGTTTAAGAAAATTCGGAAATAGGTATAGACTTCAATTTAATAGATTCGATGAATTTCATACGAATCCTAGATGAATTAAAAATAATTCAGGATGAATTTACAATAACTCACGGGAATGCTATAAAATTATTTGATTTTAAGAAATTAAATTCCAAATAAATGAAAATTCGAATTCTTCTTTAACGTCCAATATTCAAATTTAATTTAATTTAATTTGAATTAATTTGATTTAATTCGGTCCTTGAGTTGTTGGTTTTTTTAATTTTCAAGAATTTCGTGGTAAAATTTTTAAATTCCAACAAAATTTCATTGTGTTTTAAGGTGAATTTAAAAGACTTCAGGGTGAATTAAAAATATTTAAAATCCAAAAAAGATTCATTGAATTCAGTGAATCTCACAGGGATTCCAAAAAAATTCAGGGTAAATTCAAAAGTATTCAAGAAAATTAAAAAATAGGTGCAGACCTGAATTCAAAAGAGATTGGCCCTTGGGTTCTCTGTTTCAATTTATTGAAAATCAAAGTAATCTTTTCATTTAAGAAGTGACTATAGTGACTTTATCTTTAAAAAGTGACTAAACAGTGATTTGAAAATAAATTTATGCTTATTAGGAGAAGTATAGCTGAAAATACATTTTGAAGTACTATAGGAATCTTCAAACTATAAAGAATATGTAAATTTTGTGTATTTCGAAATTCAAGATTTCTTTCTGTCAACCGGTATAAATATTTTGAATTCATTCATTATTCTGTGCTTATTATTCCAGAAAAAGAACAGTTAGAAAAAGAATATTCTGATCTAGATAATATCTTCAAAAATAATTTTTTTTTGTTTCATAGAACTTAGAGCCTATTAATCAATAAATAATTAAATAATTTCTAGTGGTGTGAGAATTTTTAAGCCTTAAATTTGTATTTCTCAAAAATCTAAAATTGAGAAAATACATTTTTAGAACAAAAACGGCCTAGCAGAACCTCTCAACAATTTTTTACAAAGAAAAAAAAATTTCAGTATTTTTCCACCAAAATGAAGAAATCTAGGGGGTAGCGTTAGCAAAATTCGAAAATTGAAATTTCGTTGGGCACCCTAATGTATGTAATCAATATTAGGGTAAATAATTGGAAAACCTCAATTTTCTCATTGAAGTAGGTGTAAAGAGGCGTGAATGTATGATTTTTTAAAAAAACTCAATTTCGTCGTAAGTGGACTTAGCACCGTTTAGCTTTCCCTGCTTCAATCATTTAATTCCGAATTAAGATTTCAATCCAAATGAATCCGAATCAATCCGAACTCGGATTGATCTACACCGATTTTAAATCAGAATGAATCCGATTCAATCCGAACTCGTATTCATTCGGTTTGAAAATTCAGTATATGTCAATGGGGGTTCGGATTCATTCGGATTGAAACTTCATTCAAGAAATTGAAGAAATTTAATTCAACAAATCGTTTATTTGGGTGCCATTTCTTTGAAAGAACGAAATATTTCTTGGTCTATGAGAATGTGAGATAACCCTAGCGAAAGTTTCGGATAGGAATTCATTCCGAATCATTCCGAACCAATCCGAATTATTCTGAAATCTGTATCTGTATCGGAATGAATTCGAATCAATCCGAACTCGGTTTGATCTAACCCGATTTTCAATCCGAATGAATTCGATTCAATTCGATCTCGGATTCATTCGGATTGAAAATTGAGTGAATATCAATCCGTGTTCGGATTCATTCGGATTCATTCAGATTGAAAATGCATTCAAGAAATCCAGAAAATTCAATTCAAGAAATCATATCTTTGGGTGCAATTTCTTCAAAAACAAGAAATATTTCTTGACTCATGCGAATGTGAGATAACCCTGGCGAAAATTTCGGATAGGAATACATTCCGAATTATTCCGAATTATTCCAAATATCTGTATCCGAACTAATTCGAATCAATCCAGTTGAATCAGAATAAATCCGAACAATTGTGAGCCAAATTTTCAATCCGAATGAATTCGAATCAATCCAAACTCGGATTGATCTAAACCGATTTTCAATTTGAATGAATGCGATCCAATCCGGACTCATATTCTTGTGGATTTAAAATTTAGTTCATATCAATACGATTTCGGATTCATTCGGATGAATTTGGATTGGAAATTTGGTTCGGATTGATTCGGATTAAATCGGATTGATTCAGATTGTTTCGGATACAGATTTCGGAATGATTCAGAATGAATTCCTATCTGCAACTTTCGTCAGGGTTATTTCACATTCTCATAGGCCAAGGAATTCATCCGAATCATTCCGAATCATTCCGAAATCTATATCCAAACCAATCCGAAAAAAGTTCTCAATTTCGTTTGATCCAAAACCGTCAATAATTAATCCGGACCAATCCGAATCAATCCAATTCAATCCGAATCAATGCAGACCAATCCGAATCAAAATTTTGATCCGAATGAATCCAAAGCAATCCGAACTAGGATTGATAAATACTAAATTTTGAATCCGAATGAATCCGGATTTGGATTGAACCGGATTCATTCGAATTGAAAATTGGTTTAGATCGATCAGAGTTCGAATGGATACTGATTCATTCAGATTGAAGATTTGGTTCGGATTGATTCGGATTGGAAGTTTGAATTGAATCGGATTGAGTCGGATTATTGTATAATCGATTTGGATCAAACGAAATTGAGAGGTTTTTTCGGATAGGCTTGGATTGGATCGGACTGGTTCGAATACATATTCCCGAATAATTCGGATTGCTTCGAAATGAATTCCTATCTAAAACGTTCGCCAGGGCAATGGCACCCAAAGAAATGATTTCTTTGAATCAATACACGAACTTGTTGCCTTAAAAAAAAATTCATTCCAAAGAAGCAAACAATTTTCTTGGTCTAAAGAAATGGAATCAAAAAAATGCATTTCTTCGGATCCAAATATTTGTTTTTTTTTTCAGTGTTAATTTATAAATCTTGTAGAGTTCTTTGTATTGGATCGAAATTTCGACAAGGGCCTCGAGTTGATTACAGTTTTTCGTAACATCCTCCCTAATTAAAATATACTAAAGATACGTTCCACAGGTTCTGCACAGTGGCATTGTTCAGAAACTTTTCCACTCGACGCAGGATTCGTTTACGGTTAAGACTATCCCCAGTTGAAATAAAGGTCAAGTGTATGCAGTAAGTCGTGACGCAACTACACTCATTACTAATTTACAGGCGCGTTGCACGTTCGGGTTAAAATCCGACGGTACAAAGAAGGCAAAGAACCCTGGCGAAAGTTTTGGATAGAAATTCATTCCGAATCATTCCGAACCAATCCGAATTATTCCGAAATCCGTATCCGAACAAATCCGAATAAATTCGAACTAATCCGAAAAAGTTCTTGATATCGTTTTATCCAAAACGGTTAAAAATCAATCCGACTCAATCCGAACTTCCAATCCGAATCAGTCCAAACAAAATTTTCAATCCGAATGAATCCGAATCAATTCGAACTCAGATTGACCTAAACCGATTTTCAAAGAGAATGAATCCAATTCAATCCGAACTCGGTTTGAAAATTCAGCATATATCAATCCAAGTTTGGGTTGATTCGGATTTATTCGGATTGAAAATTTGAGTCGGATTGATTCGGATTGTACCGGATTGAATCGGATTAATTTTTAACTGATTTGGATCGAACGAAATTGAGAACTTTTTTCGGACTGGTTCGAATTGATGCGGATAGGTTCGTATACAGATTCCGGAATAATTCGGAATGATTAGGAATGAATTCCTTTCCGAAACTTTTGCTAGGGAAGGTTTATCATCTTACCTGCAACTAATTCACAGTGGGCTGAGAGACACCGAAAAGTGGCCAAAAATCAACTTCAAAGTTTCTTGGTGAAAAAGTTTTCTTTCATAATAAAGATGAGTTGAGGCACCTTTTTCGGAATTTTATGATCTTTTGAGGGGCCGTCTATAAACTACGTTACCAATTTTTGGCTATTTTTGACCCCCCTCACAGTGGTTCAGGAATGGACTTTCGGGGACAAATTAAGCTGCAGGTCGCAATTCTCAGCCGATTCACTTTTTTTTTAAAACGTAGTATATAATTCATAACAATTGTAAGGTTGCCGATTTTTGATTGTGTTTATTTGAAAAATAATATAGTAATGCAAAAACTGGGAAGAAACCGAAAATTGAAGTATTATTATTTTAATGAATTGAAAACACTGCAAATGTACTTAGAATTGTTGAAAAAATTCAATGAAAACACATAAACAATGTAAATAATTGGTTTAATCAACAAAATGATTATTCTTAAAAATATTCATAAACGAATGCGCAGATGTTATTCTTTTTCAGGGTTCATTATTTTGTTAAGATGAAAATCAAACGAAATTTATAGCTTTATGATATTTAACCCTAAATCTTTATAAAAAATTATGATTTTTAATTTTCATGAACAAATTTGGTGAACAAACCTCAAGATCATCATTTTTACCCGCAAAAAATTTACTAATGATAACAATATAACATCATTTGCAATTAGATTATTTCACAGGAATAATCATTTTTACTTTTGGTTATTAACTGTTATTGTTAAAAACAAAATACATGACAATAACCATTAATATATCGTGTCGAGAGAGAAAAATTATTTTTTATCAATCACTTATTGCAATAGACTCTTCCAGGTATGCCCACATTGTAAAAAATTATTTACAATGGTTATGAATAGATATGCATAAGCAAAATGTATTAAAATTCATAGTAAGTAATTTTTATTGCAAGCTATTTTATTTGCTCTGAGCCAAACTAAAAGTACAAATTATTATTCTTGTGAAATATTCTGATAGCAAATAATGTCATATTATTATTAATAGTAAATTTTTTGCAGGCAAAAATGATGATCTTGAGGTTTTTTCACGAAATTTGTTTATAAAAATTATAAATAGTAATTTTTCATGAACATTCAGAATTAAATATCATAAAGCTTAGAATTGCGTTTGATTTTCATTTAAAAAAAATAATCAACCCTGAAAAAGAATAAAATCTGCCCATTTGTTTATGAATATTTTTGATAATGATCATTTTGTTCATTGAACCAATTATTTACATTAAGCATCTCTCCAAAAAAGATGCCCAGTAGCAGTGCAAATGTTTCAAAATTTATTGAATTCATTATAAACAAATAAATGAATGAAAATGGTTTCGTGGGGATTAGCAGTGATTCCTCACTTGATTCACACTAAATTTGAACAATTTATGGGCAAAAATGAGTTTTTTTAGTTTAATTAATGATTGTTCGTAAATAATTCCTCATTTTGTAAGCAAGTTTTATAAACAATTATCCATATCAGGTATTTATGATGGGATAAATAAGGTTTTCTACGAAATTGATCATATATTGCCTGGAAATGAAATTTAAGTATCATATTTGGTGATCCAATAAAAAAAGATAATTGTTTAAACAATCTAAATTGAAAAACGCGTTATTTGGCTATTTTGGGTCGTATGAACTTGGTTCTTTGGAAGCAATCAACTGTAAATAATTAACTTCTGAATTATGAAGACATTTTGATGACAATAAATAATTTTATCGTAGAAAACAATTGTTTAAACGAATCATTATCATGTTATGTAATCATAAATAAAATTCCACTTCTTTCACGGACTTGACGGCCAGTTATTTAGCAATGACTTCTTTCTATGAATTGCTAGCATTTGATAATTGTTTAAACAAACTTCATTAACAAATGCATCATTTACCTATTTTTCAGCATTTGAACTTAGTTTTTTTTCAGCTTAATCAACTGTTAATAACAAGTTTTTAAACTTTTTCTAGATACTACGATAATGATCCACTTTTTTATTGTTAATAATAATAAAATTATTAATAATATTAATATTGATATAAAAAGTATTAATAATAATAATGATAATAATAATAATAATAAGTATGTTCTACAAGAAAAATGCAATTTTTAGCTTACAAATACAGTAGCCGAGAAAATTTTGTTTACAACATTGTTAATAGCAACAAAAATAGTGGATCGTTATCGAAGTTTCTAAGAAGGTTTGAAAATTTGTTATTCACACTTGATCACGCTGAAAAAAACAAAGTCTTAAATTCCGAAAAATAGCCAAATAATGCATTTGTTAATTAACATTGTTTAAACAATTATCAAATGTTAGCAATTCATAGCAAGAAGTCATTGCTAAATAACTGGCTATCAATTCCGTGAAAAAAGGGCAATTTCATTTATAAATATATAACATGATAAAAATTTGTTTAAACAATTGTTGTTTGTAATACAAATTATTCATTGTTGTCGAAATGTCCTTCAAAATTTAGAAGTTAGTTATTTACAGTTGATTGCGTCGAAAGAACCATGTTTGTACGTCCAAAAAAAGCCAAATAGTGCATTTCTTAATGAATATTGTTTAAAGAATCATCCATTCTTATTAGATGACTTTATTGATTTTATTTTTTAGATATTTTTAAACGAATTCAAGTATTAGTTGAAAACCGATACACTTCAAAAGTCAAAAATATTTTTAAAAATTTTTGTTATTGAATAAATTTTTTTTGAAATTTTTACTCTATTTTTTACTTTAACAATTCCTAACAATTTATTTATATTTATTATTCGCAACAATTGATAACAATTTTGACATTAGCAAAATAGTTGAAATTTAACCAAATAGCTGAATTTTTAACCCAAAAAGATGAATTTTTATCCAAGAAGATTCATTTTCTACTAAAAAACGATTTTCAAAAGAATGAATGAATTTTCA
Source organism: Melikaiella ostensackeni (assembly GCA_032362435.1). Classification (NCBI taxonomy): domain Eukaryota; kingdom Metazoa; phylum Arthropoda; class Insecta; order Hymenoptera; family Cynipidae; genus Melikaiella; species Melikaiella ostensackeni. Next base: position 42,672,021 of record JAUMHM010000031.1, on the reverse strand, counting down.
ACCTCAAACCTCAGTTAGAAATAGACACTTTTAACAAAAAATGGAATAGTTACATTTTCCGTTGAAAAAATTAATTCTCAATCAGAGAAAGACAAATTTTCAACTAAAGAGTTGATTCTTCAATCTGAAAAGTTATATGCCTCAGAAAACAGTTGAATTTTAAACCCGGAAAGATGACTTTTCAACAAGAAAAATAATTTTCGACCAAATAGTTTATTTTTCAACTAAAATGATAAATCTTCAAGCAAAAAAAATGAATTATCAACATAGGAGTTCAACTCTTAACCAAGTAGTTTAAAAGTTTAATTCTCAATAAGAATGTTGATAAAATCGAAAAAGATGACTTTTCAACCGAAAAATATGACATTTTACCCGAAAAAATAAATTTTCAACAGAAAGGATCATTTCTTCCAGGAAAGATGAATTTTCAACCAAATAGTTGAATTTACCAGAAAAAAAAATCGACCAAAAAGTTGCATTTAGAACCAAATAGTTGAACTTTTATGCAAAAAGTTTAAACTCTAACCAAAAACAGTTGGATTTGCAAACCAAGCAGACGAATTTTTGAGAAAACTGTTGAATTTCCAAGCAGAAAAAACAAGTTTTCAACAAAATAGTTGAATTTTGAACCTACAAAGATAAATTTTCTACCAAATCGTTGAATTTACAAAAAAAAATATTCTTCCAAATAATTGAGTCTATTTTAGATAGTTGAACTTTGAGCCAAAAGATAAGAGTTTTCAATAAAGAAGTTGAATTTTTAACCGATTAGTTGAATTTTCAACCTATAAAGATGAATTTTCAACCAGCTGGTCGAATATTCAAACAAAAAAGATTTAACTTCCACCAAGAAAAGTTGAATATTCAACCAATTCGTTGAATTTTTAAGTCAAAAGAATTTTTTAGAATGCACGTGAATTTTCTATTAAAAAAATATTTTCGACCAATAAATATGAGTTTTTACCAAAAAAGATAAGTTTTATACTATAAAAGTTGAATTTTTAAACTAAAAATTCAAATTTCTTCTAAAAGACTTGTCTTCTTATCTCGGAAAATCAACTCTTTTGTTAAAAATTAGACTTTTTGGGTTGAATATTTATCTTTTATGGTAGAAAAGTCATTTTTTTGGTTCAAAATACATCATTCTTGATTGAAAATAATTTCTTGTTGGAAATTCAACTTTTTTCTGAAAAATCCACCTTCATGACTTGCAAATTCAACTATCTGGTTGTGAATGGAACTTTGTGGCTGAATTTTTTTCTGAAAATTCAATTAATTGGTTGAAAATTTATTTTTCTTGGTTAAAAATTACCTTTTTTGTCGAAAATTCATCTTTTCGGGCTTAAGAGTCAACGAGAATCATTCTTCAATAGTTGAAAAACATTATCTTATATAATTTATTTGAATTTAATTAAGCTTTGCGATGTATAAGAGGTTTCTCTATTGCTGTGCATTTCTTCACCTCTTTTCAACTTTAATAACAAGTTACGATGTATATGGATTTTTTAATTTCTGCATAGTTTTCGGGAAATAATTGTAGTTGTAAATAATAATTTTGAGAGACCTTTTCATTTATTAAAAATGAATTTCGTTCCAAAATAACAAAAAAAACGCTATTATTCATTACTGTAAATTTTATTGTCAATGCGCGAACGTAAGATATATATTTTTTTGTCTGTAACTTTTGCGGGAGATCCGGGTACCAAACGAAAACTTTTAAGCCCCCTCTGAATTTGAAAAAAAATATAGGGGTGACCGGGGCTAGAAGTTCCGATTTTTGATTAACAATAAAAATAACTTACGAAAAAAAATATTTCTTCAATTTACTATTGATTAATTTATCGTTCAATATATGTATCGTATAATAGAATAGTCGAATAAAAGAACCGTAATTAAGCTTACATTTACAAACGCGGTTATACAAAAACTTAAATCTGCATTAAATATATAATATAGTAGAAATGTTGAAATGTCAAGAATAATGAACATCGTATTCAGAACAGTAACTTTTAAATTATAATTAGCCTCATATTCAAAACTTGTATTACTCTTATTAAATATTAATAATTATTAATATTTATTATTATCTTATACATATAAATATAATTGTGATGAATATAATTATATCATTATAATAATATAATATAATGCATAATGATATACTAATTTTGAATAATAATCAACTCAATTGTTATGAACAAATTAAAAGTCAACAAATGAAAAACCGAATGGTTTGATGAACAAAGAAATTTTTTATGGACTGAAATTGCTATATTTCATCTTTAGTGCAATATTGAAAGATAAACATGTATGAAATATATAAAATTATTATTGTTATAAAAAATTATCATAGAAAATTGATAGATTCTCAGTTCTCTGCAAATTTTACTCCTATTTTCATTTTCGTTGCTTGATATGACCATAGAAGTTGCAAGCTCTTATTATTAGTTATTAAAATATAATAGCAATCATTTTTATAATCCAATTGGATAAACAAAAGCAAAATTTTTTCACTTTCGCACAGAATCTTTAATTTTTGCACGCAAGTTTGCCTCTAAATGCTTTCACGGAGAGGCATAACAACAGATAATTGATAAGTATTAACCAGTGCAATTTTTTATAAAAAAACTGGATAAACAAAAGCAAAATTTTGTCATTTTAGCGCAGAATGATTGGCTTTCCACGCGAGTTCGCCTCTAAATGCGTTAACGGAGAGGATGAACTACAGGAAATTGATGAGTATCAACAATTCTCATTTTTATAAACAAAAGGGATAAACAAAAGTAAAACTTAAGCATTTTTGCAAAGAATCTTTTCTTCACGTGAGTCAACCTGCAAATGCGTTACCTGAGAGGTCTTACTAGAGAACATTGTTAATTAATAACAATTGCCAGTGTTATGAACAAATTTTATATAAAATAGCACCAATTTTTGGAATTTAAATCAATCACTTCTATAAACAAATATAATAAGCAAAAACTCATTCTTCATATTGCATTAACGTTTCAGGGTGAAAATGTATATTTTTTTCAACTTCTTGCCTTTGAAATCACTCAATAAAGTAGGATCTCTACAAATATTTGACTCAAATCGAACTTTTCTATTTGCATAAAGAAGTTCAATGATCAAAAACCATTTTTCAAAGTTTTTAAAAAAAATTCCACAAAAAAGTCGTGGAGTTATGTCTTGTTTATCTAGTTTGCTCATTGAAAATGAATCAAATTTCTGTAGTTAAGCCTCTCCGTCAACGGATTTAGAGGCAAACTCGCATGGGAAAATCAAAGATTCTGTGCGAAAATGACAAAATTTTGCTTTTGTTTATTTACTTTGTTTATAATTAATTAATCAATTTTCTGTAGTTAGGCCTCTTCATTAACGCGTTTAGAGAGAAACTCGCGTGGAAAAACCAAAAATTCTGCGCGAAAATGACAAAATTTTGCTCTTGTTTATCCAGTTTACTTATGAAAAATGAATCAATTGTCTGTGATGGGCCTCTCCGTTAATGCATTTAGAGAGGATTTTGCGTGGAAATACCAAACATTCTGCGCGAAAATAACAAAATTTTGCTTTCGTTTATCCAGTTTGTTTATAAAATTATAATTCAATTTTTTGTAGCTGGGCCTCTCCATTAACGCATTCAGAGGCAAACTCGCGTGGAAGATTTAAAGATTCTGTGCGAAAATGACTTCTATTAGCATATCAAGCAATGAAACTGAAAAAAGAAGTGAAATTTGCAGAAAACTGAAAATCTATTTATTTTTTCATCATAATTGTTTATAATAATAATTATATATATATCATACATGTTCACCATTCAATGTTGCGCTAGAGATAAAATATATGAATTTTAGTAAAAAAAAAATTTTCGTTCTCAAAACCACTCCGCTGTTTATTTGTCGACTTTATTTGTTTACGACAAATAACTTGATTATTATGCAAATTATTCGTATCCTGACTGCAAAATTTCTTTTTCTACCACACTTTGCGTTGAATAAATGAATATAAACAAAGCCAAATTTGAAAATCACGTCTCGCAGATCTCTTAAAAATTTATTTAACTGTGACAGAAGAAAATATAAATCGGATGAGAACTGGAAGCTGTAGTCTTTTTTGAACAGTATATTCCTGAGATTGACCACTGTATGACATCAGAATTATTCTCCTAATCTCGTTGAAACTTTCGCCGAAATTTGTTTCATATTTAACCGTTCAAAAATTTATCAGCAACACATTTAAAATTTTGTTTTTTCTGTGTCTGTTCTTTTGTACGTCAAAGTACATCCTTAACTCATAATATAATAATTTAGAGAAAGATCAAGTGTAGGTTTTAAATTGTCCTGTGTTATTGAATATGTTTTCAATTCCTTTTATTTTTAATTCAATGGTGCTTTCTATAAACAAAAATTTGGAACTTCGATAGGCTCAGTCTTGTTCCCAATTATTGCTGAAATTGTGATGGAAGATTTTCAAAATGAAGTTTTCAACAAAATTGGTTTTGAATTCGACTTTTATGCAAGATATGTTAATGATTCTATACTTTCATTACATGCACAAAATGTAGACACCCTATTTAATGTATTCGATAGTATACTCGTACATCCAAGACTACAATTTACTGTTGAAATTGAAACAGAAGGTAGATTGAATTTTCTTGATTTGCCCTTAATAAAAACTGATGAAAATTATACTATTGCTGGTTGACACAGAAAAACTATTTGTTCAGGAAGGACACTAAATTTTAATTTTGATGATTCCATTCAAAACAAAATGGGAGTTGTGAATAATTTGATTGATAGAGCTCTTAAATTATCTCATTCAAAATTCTATGAAAAGAATATTGAATTATGCAAACATATCCTTTTTCTCAACCATCATCCGATTACTTTTATTGATAAACATTTGCATAGCAGGATTGTTCAAATTAAGAGTAAAGGCAATGATAAGAACAAAAAGATGCACAAGATTACAATAGATTCCATACGGTTGTTCTACCTTATTTTGGAAAAATCTCAAGTATCTTGAAATCAATGTTAGGAAAAGTGGGCTTACATACGATCTGTAGAGTTTCATTCAAAAGTAACTTGATTGTATAAATGGGTAAAGACAAATATGAGAAACTGGAAAAATAGTATAATTTACAAATTTATGTAGACAATGTGATGCTTTTTATATAGGGCAAACAAGGAGTTCACTCAGAACAAGAAAAGATGAACATAAGAATGATTTTCATAGAAGTGTAAGATATTACTCGGTCCTTACAAAACAAAGACTTACACATGGGCATGATTTTAATTAGGACGATGTTAAAATTTTGTATCATGAGAGGAATTAAAGAAAGAGGGAGTTCATGGAAATGCTATTTATTAAGAGAGAAAGGAACAAAGCTATTAATTTGAAATATCTTGCGAGATACAACAGAATTTGGGATGGAATCATTAATTGGATACAGTGACTTCAGGTTTGTGTCATAATTTTGAATATATGTCAATCAATTTCCAATTAAAGAATAAGATAATCTGACTTTGGGATTTATTCAGAATAGTTCGCCTATGTCAAAAATCAATTTTCAATCAATGAATGAAATATGTACTAAAACAGCAATTTCTATCAACTATCTCTGTTTTATTTTCAGGTAATAATGATTTTCTAATCTAGCGATTCTTCATTTTTGTACCTGCTGTTTTCTTATGCTGTTTGATGTAAATTTAATTTCTCTCGTTTCTCTTCCAATTTAAAATTCACTTATATAAATATGCAATACGAGATGTTTTCATGCGTAGTTTGCTTGGATAAATCTTCAATAAATTGTAGAGATAAAATTGCCGTAACTCACTAATTTGTATACAATTGTGCTACATAAATTAAAATTTCTCACATATATTGCAAAAAACAAGTGACCTCTTGATCAGAGAGGACAATAAGCAGATTTCCAGTGTCGGTGGAAATTCCTCGTAACGAGTCGCGCGCGTCTAATTGTTATATCGCGAGGCTAAAGCGCATCTCCACATGCAACCGGAAACGCGAATGTTGGTGCACAATATGATCCTTAAAAAAGAGTTTCTCTAACCGGAAGTATTGAACCATGATTTATAAAAAGGGTCCGGACGCAGCTATTTGTATCATGTGAAAAGACAACAATGTGAAATTATAAACGAGCGTTATTCAGTATGCGTTCATTCATTCATTCAGTCTCTAACTACTGAGTGCTGAACAATGATTCACGGAGGCACGCGCTAGTCATTAGCGTTTTGAGTGCACAGTAAACCCCGGGATATCAGACTGTTGCATATCATTCTGATTATCAACTTCAGATCAAAATGATCCACTTTTGCGGATCCAAAATTAACATATGCACAACTTCATTCATATCTGTTGAGTGGCAGTTATACATTTTATTGAAAGTCGTAGGTTATTCATGGCCGACATAATAATTATCAGTGATGGGTAAGTTACTTTTTAAAAGGAACTAGTTATAGTGGCCGTTACATCACGAAAAAAGTAACTAGTTATCGTTATCGTTACCGATTCAAAAAATACCATTTTCTTAGTTGCATTTCCCAAGAAAAGTAACTATCGTTACTTTTTTTTCAATAAAATACATGAATTTTCAAATAAAAAAGAGAAATATCCAAACAAATAGTTGAATCTTTAACTAAACAATATAAATTTTCAACCAAAAATGGGATGGTAAGAAGGTGTTAAATTTTGTTTGTCTACTGGTCCATATATATTTATTAAAAACGTTCAACGTTTCGCCCTTCGATGAAGGGCCTCTTCAGACGTACAACAATTTAAAACCATATTGTCCTAATGTGTAAAATCTTGTATTATTGACAGAGTAAATAAATAATTTTTGTTATTCAAAGATCGTACAACTGTACATTTTTCCATGTTAGTCGTTAGTTGAAAAACATTTTTTCGAAGAACATAATATGTGGTAAGAAACATATATAAATGAAAACGACTTCCACATGGTATTTGTATCATTAGGATTTTTAGTTTAAAAACATTGGTGGGCCATCACCAAATTTTTAAAGTTTTTTTAAAAAGACGTTTCAGTGCAGTGTTTGTCGAAGTTTTATCGGAATCTGCAGGATTTGTTGCGTCGATTCGTGGCTGTGGACGAAGCCTGTATCTACCACTATACACCCGAGACAAAGCAGCAGTCAAAACACTGGGTACTGCCTGGTGAAAGTTTTTAAGTTTTTAATAAATATATATCGACCAGTAGATAAACAAAATTCAACACCTTCTTATCTAACTCGATTACCTGATCAACACCTAAAAACATCATCTAACCAAAAATGGAATGGTTAAGTTTTCGTTTCAAAAAATGTAAGTTTAACGAAAAAAAATGTTAACAAAATAGTTAATTCTTCAACGAAAGAGATGAACTTTCAATAAAATGATGAATCTTCAACACAAAAAAGACGTTTCTAACAAAGTAGTTTAACTTTCAACCAAAAATGATAAATTCTCAATGAAAAAGGTAATAGTTTGAATTTCAACCAAAAAAGATTTTCATTTTGAATCAAATACAGTTAAACTCAATCAAAAAAGACGAATGTTCAACAAAATAGATAAATTTGAAATCGACGAGATGAATTTTCAACTAGGAAGATAATTTTTAACAAAAAAAGAAAACGAATTTTAAACAAAATACATGATTTTTTTTAATAAAAAAAAATAATTTTGAACGAAAAAAGATGACTTCTCACAATAAATATTTTTATTTTAAATCAAAAACAGTTACATTAAATCAAAAAACAATTTTTCAACAAAATAGTTGAATTTTCAGTCCAGGCAGAAAAAAGATCAACCAGATTGTTGAAGTTTCAAGCCAAAAAGGCGAATTTTCAACAAAAATGTTGATTTTCAACCAAGTAATGAAATTTCTATCCAAAAATGTTTAATTCTCAATGCAAAATGTAATATTTCAAATTTCAACCAAAAAAGACAAATTTTCAACAAAATAGTTGAATTCGAAACCAAAG
>JAUMHM010000031.1:42648372-42663927 GCA_032362435.1 Melikaiella ostensackeni | reverse complement strand
AATGGAAAAGTGTGAATAGATGGGTTCAAAATCAACCTACAAAATGAGCTTGTTACACAAATATGCGCAAGAAGAAGCACGAAAGACGTAATAGTGAGCACACAAACCGAATGATCGCGGGTAAATGCGCGTGCGAATCTCACGCTAGAGAGAAATAGTTTAAAATTTCTCTGACATAACTTCCCGCTAATTAATTAGGAGCATTGTCGACTGGCACAAAGCGCGACAGACTTTGATTCTCACATCGGGCTAGACACGTCACTCATGCCGAGAGTCTGACAGTCAAGTGTAGATACACGCGTTGTAAAACACATACACACAAAAACAACCGAGTCAAGCGGCCGTGTAGGCGAAATCCTTCCAGATTAAGAATCTCTAGCACTCTTTCACAATGGTACCCCACTAAAGAATCACTCGCCGAGATTCACACTAATTTCGTTTCCTCTGTTTCAGCCTCGCTGGCTATCGTCCATACAACCCTGGTGAGTTTACAAAACTAAATTTACAAAACATCTGCAACTTCCTACTTCTCCTTCTTCATCATATTGTGATCCCACTAAAAGCATCTACGATATGTAAGAAGTTCTGCCAAGTAAAAATTTATCAGTGCAATCATCAGAGGCGCATGAATATTCCCCAAATTTGGTTTTACTTAATATCTATTTTACATAAAATCATTTGACCGAATAGCGATTTGTTATCATTTTCATTTATCCGAATTGCCAAATTATCTAATTTTTATTCTTCCGAATTAATTTTTATGGGAATTTTTGTTTTTTCAGAATTACCATTTGTCATGATTTTTAAATTTCGGAATTACCGTTTGACATATTCTTCACATTTCCGAATTACGACGTGACATATTTTGTATTATTTTTCCGAATACGCGTGTAACCTAACATTCATTTAAACGAAACGCCTTCTATCATAATCCTCATGTCATTGAAACTGCACGTAACATGAATTTTATTCTTCCTAAAATGGCATCCAAAATTCTACTATTCTTTTCTACTTTTTGACATGATTAAAATTTTTCTGAACTACCATTTGTCATAATTTTTATTTTTCTGAACTACCATCTGTCATCATTTTTACTTTTCCGAAGTACCATTTGTCATAATTTTTATATTTCCGAATACCCATTTGACATAATTTTCATTTTCCCGAAGTATAATTTTACATTATTCTGATAAAACCAAATTACTCTTGAACATAATTTTCATTTTCGAACTACCATTTGTCATCATTTTTATTTTTCCGAACTACAATTTGTCATAATTTTTATATTTCCGAATTACCATTTGACATGATTTTTATTTTACTTAAGTATAATTTGGCATAATATTAATAATACTGAATTACTATTTAACATAACTGATATTCTTCCGAATAAGCACAAAACCTAAAATTCATCTAAACGAAACGCCATATGTCATAATCCTCATGTCATCGAAACTGCACGCACATAAATTTCATTCGTCCTAATTGGTGGCCGGCATTCTTATTAGCTGATTCGAATTTAGCGGCTTTATTCAACTAATAAAAATGTCGAATGCCATTGTAAGAAGAATGAAATTTGGGTTTCAATGCAGTTTCAATGACATGGGGATCATGATAGATGGCGCTTCGTTTAAATGAATTTTAGATAATATGCGTATTCGGAAGAATAATACAAATTATGTCACGTTGTAATTTGGGAACGTAAAAACTATGACAAATGGTAATTCGGAAAAATAACAATTAGAACAAAAAGTAATTCAGAAAAATAAAAATTATGTTCAAAAGTAATTCGGCATCATAAAAATTTTGTCGAATTATAATTCGGTAAAATAAGAATTAAGTCAAATAATAATTCGGAAATATAAAAATTTTGATGAAAATGGTAATTCGGAAAAATAAAAATTTGAACAGAAAGTGATTCGAAAAGATGAAAATGAGGTGAATTGACACCTAGGATAAATAAAAATTATAGCTACTTGCTATTCGGTGAAATGATTTTAGGTAAAATAAATATTAGGGAAAATAGAATTTGGAGCATATTCGTGCGCCTTCAATTACGAGCTTAGTTCGTAAAATCAAAGTTTGAGAAATTATTCTAGAGGATATCTAAATTTAGAATGTATTAAATTGATAAAATTACACAAATTTTGAAAATGCATTGAAAGGAAAAATGAATGGCAACTTGGCGAGATTTTCTCCCTCTTTCTTAATCATAATAATCTCGCCAAGTTTTCTTTCAATTTCTCTTTGAATACATTCTCAGATGCATTGTAGATGTTTTTGGTGAGATTTCACTTTTTCTTTTATAAAAATTTTGGTAAAATCAAATTCTCAATTCAAAGTAAAAAGAATATTTAATACTCAATACAATATAATACACATAACTGGTATTAATGTCTATATTGTAATTTAAAATATAATTATCAGTTCAGTAATTTATTATTGGTTGAACAATTACAATTGGGCTTTGCCTGGTTGTCACCTGCTTCATAATAAGCAAGCAGTCGCAATATAAAGTCTGATAACATGTTTTAGTGCAGGTAACCAATAATAGACTAATATAAGCATTTAATAACAAATATAATGACTATTGCAGGCTGATTGAACTGCTCAAATCTCCAATTTTCGCCACAAAGTGTAATATCTCTAGAAATAATAACGAATCAAAATTTTCTAGAAAATGCCCATGGAGATCCATCCAGTCAATTTATCCTGGAATTTTAAGACGAATTGGTTGAATATTGTAGGAACAGGTCGACTGAAATGCTAAAAAATCGAATTTTGGGCATAAAAAGTGAAATAACTCTAGAAATACTTATTGAATCAAAATTTCCTAGAAAATGCCTCTGGAACTTTATCTGATCAGTTTATCCTGAAATTCTTAGACGAATCAGTTTAATATTCTAGGATACAGGTCAATTGGAATTTTAAAAAATCGAATTTGAGCATACAAAGTGAAATATCTCTAGAAATAGTTGATGAATCAAAATTTTCTGAAATCTCTAGAATCTTTAGAAATAGTTAATGAATCAAAATTTTCTGAAAAATGCCCTTGGAGCTTCATCTAGTCAATTTATCTCAAAAATTTCAAACTAATCGGTTGAATATTGTAAGCTACAAGCGACTGAGAGTTTCAAAAACAGAATTTTGTTATGAAAAGTAAAATATCTTCAAAAATAATGAATGAATCGAAATTTCCTGAAAAATGCCCTTAGAGCTTCATTTAGTCAATTTATTCTGAAAGTTTCAGACGAATCGGTTTAATATTGTAGGCTACAGGTCAACGGAAACTTCAAGAAATCGAACTTTGGCATAAAAAGTGAAATAAGTTTAAGAATAGTTAATGAATCAAAATTTCCTTTAAAAAAAGCACTGAAACATCATCTAGTCAGTTTATCTTGAAATTTTCAGACGATTTGGTTGAATATTGTAGGATACAGGTTGACAGAAATACTAAGAAATCGAATTAGGGTATAAAAAATGAAATAACTCTAGAAATAGTTAATTAATCAAAATTTCCTAGAAACAACCAGTGAAACTTCATCTAGTTAATTTATCCTGGAACTTTTAGACGGATCTGTTGAATGTTGTAGGCTACAGGTCGAATGAAATTTAAGGTAATCGAATTTCGGCATACAAAGTGAAATATCTCTAGATATAATTTATCAATCAAAATTTCGTTAAAAATGCCCTTGGAGCTTCTTCTAGTCAATTTATCCTCAACTTTTCGGACGAATCAATTTAATATTGTAGGCTACAGGTCGACTGTAATTCTGAAAAATCGAATTTTGGCATACAAAGTGAAACATCTATAAAAATAATTCATAAATCAAAATGTCCTAAATAAATGCCCTTGGAGCTTCATCTAGTCAATTTATCCTCAAAATTTTAGGCGAATCAGTTCAATATTGTAGGCTACATGTCAACAGAAATTCTAAGCAATCGAATTTTGGTATAAAAAGTGAAATAACTTTAGCAATAGTTAATAAATCAAAATTTTCTGAACAAGAAGCCACTGAAACTTCATTTCGTCAATTTATCCTGAAATTTTCATATGATTTGGTAGAATATTGTAAAATACAGTTCGGCTGAAATGCTAAAAAATCGAATTGGGGTATGTAAAATGAAATATCTTTAGAAATAATTCATAAATCAAAATTTCCTGAAAAATGCTCCTGGAGCATCATCTAGTTAATACGTTTTGAAACTTTTAGATGATTCGGTTGAATATGGTAGGCTACAAGTCATATCAAATTTAAGAAAATCGAATTTTGTCATAAAAAGTGAAATATCTCTAGAAATAATCAATGAAGCAAAGTTTCATAAAAAAATCCCTTGCAGCTTCATCTAGTCAATTTATTCTCAAATTTTTAGGCGAATCGGTTTAATATTGTAAAATACAGGTCGATTGAAGTGCCAAAAATGATACATTTTTCATGTTTACTGAATCTACTGATTCCAGTTTCTAAAAAATGGGCAATGTGTAATTGCGTATGCGTGGAAGTTATTTTTTAGTAACTTTTTATTGATTCCAAAAGGTTTTATGCAAATTGGCTGAGATACCTACAAAAGGGGCTGAGTGCATAGATAGTTCGAAAAAAAATATTCGCTGTTTCACTTGGCGGCGAATCACCTCCGCAATTCTTGATTATTAAGGCAGATATTTATTCTAGTGTTTTCTATTTTTCAAGTTTATAATAATCCGTGTTCATTAGTATTCAAACAAAAATCATCGACAATTTAAAAGCAAATTATGTTTTTGTCATTTAGCTTGGCATTCCTCTTATTCTAGTCAAGTTTAATAAAAATCGATTCTATTTTCTTATGAGAATGAGGAAAGTATTACGGTTGGATGGATCTTCTGTAAGGCAGAGACCTTCAGTTATGAAATTAATTTATAAAATAGCAAATATTTCTAGCGTTTATGTACAATGATGAGATTGTTCGAACTTTTTTATAAATTAAAGGTCGCTGTCACCACAGACGTGTACCCACTTTGAGCTGTCGTAAAATAAGGCTGCAGGGAGAATTAGCTATGCAGCATTTCAGCAACCTTTTGTTTATGAAAAATGTCAAAAGATCATTGCCATAGAAGTGAATCACAAAAATTTAAATAGACTCTTTATATTAAAATTAGATTTGAAATAACTTTACATTAAGGCCAAATACCTAGTCACATTCCTTAGAAAGGCCTGATACATCAGAAAATAGTTCTGAGTCAAGATTTCTACACAATGAAACTTTTTTATAACCTCAGGCTCAAGAAGGATACGATTATCCACGACCTAGAAATCCATTGATACCTGGAGGACCTAGTGGATCGCCGGCAAAACCTGGTGATTATCCAGGATCTTCGCCTGATCAATATCCTTCCGGATCTCCAGGATCGACATCAGGAAGACCTGGAGGAGGAGCACCCCAAGGGCCCAGTGAAGGATATCCTTCAGGTGGTCCAGGACCAAGTGGTGAATATCCATCTGGTGGATCATCACCGAGTGGTGGATATCCAACTGGTGGGACTGGTCCAAGTGGTGGATATCCTTCCGGAGGCCAAAGACCTACCGGATTTCCATCTGCAGGACAAGGGCCGTCTGGTGGATTTCCATCTGGAGGACAAGGACCAAGTGGCGGATATCCTTCCGGACCAAGTGGACCATCTACTGGACAGAAACCAGGAGGTGATTATCCTTCCGGTGGAGCAGGACCAAGTGGTGGATATCCTTCAGGTGGTCAAAGACCGACTGGTGGTCAACGCCCAGTGAGTAAACAATACCAAAAAGGGTAATATCTTTGAAATGTCACAAAAGCAGTTGAGCAAATATGGATATTTAACTTTTTATAGTCACAACCTGGTACTGGCGGACAAGGTCCATCCCAAGGTTATCCCAAAGAACGACCCACAATTCCTTTCACAAGTGGTGAACAGAATGGTGGAGGCGGATACCCATCTACTCCCGGATCAGGTGGATTCCCAGGAAGACCTAGTCAACCAAGTGGTCAGCCTGGACAACCGGGTCGACCTGGACAGCCTGGCCAACCAGGTCAATCCGGAGGATATCCGAATGGTGGAACGGGAACACAACCTCAAGGTCCAGGATATCCTAGTGGAAGACCTTCGACTCCATTCCCTCCAGGTGGTGGTTCAGGGAGACCGGGACAGCCTGCTCGACCAAATGATCAATATCCAGGATCACAACCCGGTGGTTACCCAAGCGGTGGACCTGCTCCAGGTTCCGGGGGCGGATATCCCTCAGGAGGACCTGGTAGATTCCCAACTCCAGGTGGTGGAGCTTCTGGCAGACCCAGTGGACAACCTAGTGGACAGTATCCATCAGGAGGACAGGGACCAAGTACTGGATATCCATCAACTCCAGGAAGGCCAAGCCAGCCCGGACAGCCCGGTCGACCAAGCGATCAATACCCAGGATCACAATCCGGTGGTTATCCAAGTGGCAGACCTGCTCCAGGCTCCGTGGAAGGATATCCATCAGGAGGCCCTGGCGGATTCCCAACTCCAGGCGGTGGAGCTTCTGGCAGACCTAGTGGACAGCCTAGTGGATTGTATCCACCAGCAGGTCAGGGACCAAGTACTGGATTTCCATCAACTTCAGGAAGACCAGGACAACCAGGTCAAACCAGTCGACCAAATGAACAGTATCCAGGATCACAACCCGGTGGATACCCAAGTGGTGGACCTGGCGGATTCCCATCCACTCCCGGTCGTGGAACTTCAGGACAATCTGGTGGACAGTATCCATCAGGAGGACAAGGACCAAGTACTGGATATCCATCAACTCCAGCAAGGCCAAGCCAACCCGGTCAAGCGGGTGGGTACCCAAGTGGTGGACCTGGTGGATTCCCATTAACTCTCGGTGGCGGAACTTCAGGACAACCTGGCGAACAATACCCATCAGGAGGGCAGGGAGCTAGTACAGGAGGATATCCATCTGGAGGTACACCAGGCAGGCCTGGCCAACCAGGGCAAGGACCAAGCACTGGTGGATTCCCTGGATCTGGAGGACTTCCTGGAGGACCTGGTAGTCAGCCTGGTGGTCAGTATCCATCCGGAGGGCCAGGAGGAGATTTCCCTGGTGGGTCTGTAGGTGGTCCAGGGGACGATGCACAATACGACGAAGGAGATTATTCTGCAATTCCTGGAGAACCTGATCGCGATTATCCAATCTATGCTGACATACCACAAACGAGCTTCAGTTGCGACTCACAACAATTGCCAGGTTACTATGCCGATGTAGAAGCTAGATGTCAAGTCTTCCACATTTGTCACGACAATCAAACATTCGATTTCCTTTGTCCAAATGGAACCATATTCCATCAAGAATATTTTGTGTGTGTATGGTGGAACCAGTTCGATTGTAACTCGGCACCTGGCCTCTATTCTTTGAATGAAAATCTATATGACTATACAATAATGGGCAGTCCAGGACCCCAAGGACCGCAAGGACCAGGCGACCCAAGCTTCCCAGGCCAGGGACCCCAAGGACCTAGTGGGCCAAGTTACCCAGGACAAGGACCTCAAGGTCCAAGTGGTCCAAGCTACCCAGGACAGAGTCCTCAGGGACCTCAAGGACCTAGTGGACCAAGTTACCCAGGACAAGGTCCTCAGGGACCTCAAGGACCAAGTGGACCAAACTTTTCAGGTCAAGGGCCACAGGGACCAAGTGGCCCGGGATACCCCACTCCAGGAAGACCAAGTGGGCCTAGTTTTCCAGGGCAAGGACCTCAGGGACCAAGTGGACCAAGCTACCCAGGGCAAGGTCCTCAAGCCCCTCAAAGACCAAGTGGACCAGGTTACCCCGGTCCAGGAAGACCAAGTGGGCCGAGTTTTCCAGGGCAAGGACCTCAGGGACCAAGTGGACCAAGCTACCCAGGACAAGGTCCTCAAGGACCAAGTGGACCAAGTGGACCCAGTTACCCTGGTCCAGGAAGACCAAGTGGTCCTAGTTTCCCAGGACAAGGCCCACAAGGGCCTAGTGGACCTAGTTTTCCAGGACAAGGACCTCAAGGGCCAAGCGGACCGAGCTACCCAGGACAAAGCCCACAAGGACCAAGTGGTCCAAGCTTTCCGGGCCAGAGGCCTCAAGGTCCAAGTGGACCAGGTTTTCCAGGTCAAGCACCGCAGGGACCTCAACGGCCAGGAGGTCCTGCTTATCTTACTCCTCTTCCTGGTGGACCTGGATCAAACGGACAGTCGCCCCAAGGACCAGGGGGTTATCCAGGTCAAAGACCGCAAGGACCAAGTAGTCCGGGTCAACGACCGCAAGGACCCAGGCCCGGAGGTTCACCATCAGATACGCCTTTCCCACCTCAAGGTCCCGCAAAACCTGATCGCGAATACTTGCCACCACTCGCTGGTTGATTCTTGGGCTTCTCAAATGAAAAGTCAAATCAAGCACAACTGGATATCATCTATACTCAATAATTTCATTTTTTATAACGGAATATATCTCGTGATATTTTTATCTATCGCTGATAGTCTGTTTGTAGACAATTAGAACGCTTTTGCAGAATCCAAATCTTAATCAGACATCAGAAATCAGAAAGCAGAAATCACCAATATCAACTTTAATAATGCCTTCAGCGATTCTACCCTTGTTGGGACTGGATCTTTAGTGTAAATACGAGCCTTCTTATCATCTAAGTTAAGTGATATACAACTCAAGCGTAGTTCACTGACCATGAAGTTAGATAAAGTAATTGTTTTTATTCTGATAAGATAAATATTCAGCATTCGAAACTATCAGTATTTTCTCGAATTTTAAAGCATTTTGGTAGTAGGCGACTGATGTGATACGTCAAGCGCTGCAACGCATTCGTCTCTTCGACAAAGAATTTGAAATCGAGTTAAGCTTCAGTTACGAAAGTAAAGAACTGCCGACAGTTTTGTAGCCTTCGAGTATTATTAATACAACGTATTTATTTATTGAGCTCGAATAGAAACGAAGTTACCATAAAGTTACCAGTTTAAAGCTTACCATAAAGTTACCATTCAGAAACAGTTAAAGACAATTCTCAGAAGAACAATTATATAAAAAATGTCTTAAGCATAAATGCTTTTTCTTTTCATAAACTTCAATGTTTATATTTTTCATAGTTCTGCTGAGAATTTCATTAATAATTAAAATTGCATTTTTTAAGGAATTGAAGCATGAGCTATTGGTATCTTTAGTAATCAGAGACTCGCTCAAAGACATTTTATTACCAGATTTACAAATAAATGACAACAATAATTATATATTTTTGTATAACAATGGTTTGAGACTCCTGCATGGGATGCCATTATGTATATTTTATATGCGAAATAAAGGAAACACCTTTGCAAATAACTGCTATGCTCCGTACCTATTTCTACATGATTCCTTTCCCTCCTGTCTCATTAATATAATTAGTCTTTCCAGATGTGCACAGTTACATAAATACGTGCGGACCTTAGACACCTTGAAAGATAAGGTTATGTCGATGCTACTGCTTACACTGACTTGAGTTTAGTTCAAGAGTCTAATTATCAGATAGATAATTTACACAAAATTCTCACAAGTCTCACGACAATATCTGGTGCAACGCCTTTCGTATTCTATGTTACAGAGACTTTCTAATCTCCTTCTAATCTTCAGAATGACTATATTTTCCTAAATTCATGCATCTGCAAAACCGCAAATTTCTGTAGTGATATCGTAAAGTGAGTGTGTTAAACATTCATTGTATGAGGCAAGTCCATCCAATCTCAATAGAAGTGACCTTCGACCTTGCAATTATCCCTTTCAAAATAGGAAATAAATGCGTAATTAGTCACGTATACAAATTGCTCGGCATGTGAATGAGAATCTACCAGAAAAGCATCAGATTTACGTGTTTCGCCCAGCAAATGATGCACGTACCGAATTGTTAAGTAATACGCAGTTACCTCGAATGATAATTGACTAAATTACCATTAGCTTGAAACCCTCTTCCCTACGTGCATAAAGCTTCCCGCAATAAAGTCAGAATAAATACCAGTAATTTCCATTCGAATAGTCAGCTTTATGGAATTGGCTAAACATCGATTTGTGCTTGAATTTCAGAAGCATAAAAAACCTTCACGGAGGAAAATGAGGTTGAAGAGTTGAATAGTCAGTGTCAGAATCGTGTAACGGATACAAAATTTTAGGAATAGATGCAGAAAGCACGGGAAGGAATGTGAAACTACACACTAATCATTCATGAACATGATCTCTCCTGCATTAAATCTTAACTTTCAATACTTTAAAGTGAGTGTATACAATTCATACGTCATCACCTACAATCTGAATATGTCAATCTTTGCAAAAATCGAATCAAAGTCTCTAATCAAACGTTTGTTTCCTCAAAAAAGAATAGGAAGCATATATTACTAAAGTTTCTAGCATTAATTATGGAAAGCTATATATCGTGTCTCAGTTGTCGGATGCACGACGTCTTAATCGAAACACAGTTTTATAGTGTTCCTTTAGGAACTCGGCTGAGTTTGCAGAGAGGAGCTGATTGCTGATTTTCATTAAATTAAAAGAGACTATGTCGACCCGTCAACACCTTCCGCTCTGTGTCGACGAACTGTAATGTCTTTAGTTGCCTCATTAAGATAATACCGGGATTACACTTGAATCAATTAGGTGATTTTAATTTCGATTTTTTTTAGAACGCCAGTTCAGTAATAAATGCTTTTCTCCGTGTTGCACTGGCTGTCAAGACATAAAGTTCACTCGAAAAATCTTTTCCATGAATAACCAACCTAAGGGATATTAAGTTAATGCTAGAATCGATATATGTACGATTCAAGTGATGATTTGTGTAATCTTTCAGTTGTCATTTTAATGTACAGCTATACCGAATCCAAATGTTAGGGGTTAAATACAGTTCTCGATTTGCAGACTCGCTGTATCATAAATTCATCCAGTACAATGCATGATAAAACAATAGTACTGTTTTCAGCGGTGCTGATACATAGTCTCAACATTGTGATTATCGGAGAATTAAAATGTTCAATAGAGTCTTTGAAAGCAGACGTCGGGCTTCATACAAGCGGGATTTTTACTACAAGTCAGATATTTGCGCAAGACCTTCTATGGTTGCATAGCTCCTCCGAACCTCCTGCTATGCGTGATGGCTATTGCAACAGGGATATCCGTTACATTCGCCGATTATCGATCCTATAATTTTATTCGTCATTTTATGGTGGGGCTACCGTGCTTGTAACATCTTTGCCACTAATTTCACCTCTTGTGACACGTCATTATCTGCTGCTCAAAACATCGCTGTACACGATATTATCCAACGACGTGGGAATAATTGCATTTATTATACATAACTCGCATACTTTCTGATTCGCTCATCTACTGACTGTCGATGACGTCTACGTTCCAGCTGCGGAAAGTAGACATAAATTATTTCTTAAACTAGGATGAGACCAACTCGGTCAAGATTACATCGTGACGAAGGGGAGCAATCTACGAACCATACTAGGATAGGACGCTCATCTCGACATTCATCTGATTTAGGACACTGATCATTTTTGAGCTAACCTTCACTCTTATTCGTGACAGCTATGAAGATGTTAAGGGCCCCTCTATATACACGTGGGCAATTTTTACCACTTGGTGGGGGGGGGGGGCAATTTTTAACAATTTTTGACACCCCCCCCCCCCCAGTTTTCTCTGTCCACGTGGACTTATTTCATTTTTTATAAAAATATGGATAATCTCGGTATTCAAAAGCAAGGAGGTCAAAGAGAGCGGTGAATTGACTGAGAATTCGGTTTTTCTTGAATTCTAAACAAAAATTCGTGAAATTATTCTTTTTTTTTCATGTTTTTCTGAAAATAAGTTGGCCGATTCAGGTGAAAGCATGTCCATATGGGTGGCCCCTAATCAATTCCTTCTTTCGGGAAAATAAAAAGTGGTAACCGAGGATCCGGACCCTGGGGGGACCATTTATGGTCTTTAAAACCTATAAAAGGGTTCCCATCCCTAGTAGGGCAAAGCGAAAGAATACTTCTTTTTCCAAATTCGGAGGGGGCCCAAAAGTTGTAGTTTGGTATTTGGATTTCCCACAAAAAATAACATATAAAAATATATATATTTTATTTTCGCACATCAACGAATAAGCTCAAAATAACGAATAATAGCGAATTCTCTTGTTATTTTGGTACGAAATCAAATCATTAATAGACAAAAAGGCTTCTTAAAATTATTATTTACATCTCTAATTATACTCCGAGTAATATGAAGCAATAAAGAAGTCCGTATGCATCGTGAATTGTCATTTAGCTTGAAAAAAAGATAAAAATCATGTTTTTACTTGATTGTTGGTAGTTGATACTTTCTTGATACTTTTTTCATTGGTAACGATTTTTTTATGGTTGGAAAGGGTTCTTAAACTTATTACATGACACCTATAATTTTTATACATTATAAATTGTCATTAAATTTCAATAAATTATTTAAATTCATGACTTTTGACTATTCTACTTTAAGAATGATTGTATAAACTTCAACTTTTCGAGTCTAAAAGTCAACCATTTTCCAAAACATTCGACTTTATAGCTTGAAAAATTATTTTTTCTGTTGGAAATTCGTCTTTTTGGATTAAAAATTCATATTCTATGGTAGAAGAATGATCTTTTTTGGTTAAAAATTCATCTCTTTGGTTGAAAATATTCTTGTCTTTGTTTGAAATTCAACTTTTCTGGATTAAAATTCAACTGTCCTCTAAAATAATTCATCTTCTGAACTTGAAAGTTCAACTAATTGGTTAAAAATGCAACTCTTTTTAGTTGAAAGTTATTGTTTTATTCAGTAAATTCAACTATTTGTTTGAAAATTTATCAATCTTAGTTTAAAGTTATCTTTTTTGTTAAATTTTTTTTTATTCCTCGTGGAAAGTCACATTTTTTGGGTTAAAAACTCATCTTTATTTGTCAGGAATATTTTTTGTTGATAATTCCACTTTTCAGGTGGAAAATTCAATTACCTTCTGAAAAATTCATCTTCTTGATTCAAAAATTCAATTAATGCGTTAAAAATGCAACTCATTTCAATTGAAGTTCTATCATTTCTGTTTGAATATTCGACCATTTGGTTGAAAATTTAACTATTTTGATAAAAATTCGTATCTTTCGCTTGAAAGTTTGAAAATTTATCTTTTCTGATGATAAATGCTTAAAATGCTTAAAATTCAACTATTTGGTTGATTTTTTCCTTAATTCATCTTTCTTGTTTGAAAATAACTTTCTCGTTGTAAATTCAAATATTCGAGGTTGAAAATTCAGCTCTCTTCTAACAATTTCGTCTTCTTGGCTTTTAACTTCAACTATTTGGTTGTTAATGCAACTATTTGGTTCATTTTTTTTTAATTTATCTTTTCGGGTAAAATTTTTTTTGCCAGGAATTAAGCATTTGAGGTTAAAAATTCAACAGTTTTCTAAAAAATTTGTCTCTTTTGCATAAAAGTTCAAGTATTTGGTTGTAGAAGCAACTGTTTGGTTGAGAATTATTTTATTTTTTAATAAATGCAACTATTTGGTTAAATTTTTTTTCATTTAATCTTTTTGGGTAAAAAACTCATTTTTTGGTTGAGAATTTGTCTTTTTATGTTGAAAATTCATATATCATGGTAGAAAACGTATCTTCTTCAATTAAAAATTCATCTTTATTGTTTGAAAATATTTTTTCTTTTCTTGATGATCCAACTTTTTAGTTTAACAATTTATTCATAGTCAAATATCATGATTTCACCTAATTTATTTGAATTTCATGACAATTTACGGTGTATAAAAATTTGTTAATTGCTGTGTTGCTTTCATAAGTTTATTATAGGTGTAAGTTTGAACTTTAAGAACCCTTTCCGTTAATAAGATAATCATTATCAATAAGAAAAATATCATTTAATCAAGTAAAAACTAATTTTTCTCCTTCTTTCGAATGTAATAACGATTTACAATGTATCTGGATTTTTTATTGCTGCATAGTTTCCGCAAAATAATTATAGTTGCAAATAATAATCCTGAGAACCCTTTAAATTTATTAAAAAATTAATTTCGTACCAAAATAACAAAAAAATCGCTATTATTCGTTATTTTGAGATTCATCGTGGATGCGCGAACATAAAATATATTTTTTTATATTTGCAACTTTTTGTGGAAGACCCGAATACCAAACTACAAGTTCAAGACTCCCTCTCAATTTTATAAATAAATAAAATATTTTTCCGCTCCGCCCTAATCCCTAGCCTTCTTAATAAGGTAGATAATAATTATATTCTTTTTTAATTAATGAAACTTTTGACTTGAGCTGACGGTTCGGAATGAAATTGAGGAGCCAGATTCTATAACCGAATATAAATTTTTCTTGCTGAACGGAGTTCGCCTCTGGACACTTTTCAAAAAAGTTTCGAATTTTAACATTAAAAGTACATACTCTCATAGGAGATTTTATTGCGCATGATTCTTCTTTCGACAAGAAAGTTGTAGCTTTTTAATTCTTGAAGTAAACCTGAAAACCCCGTTCTTTACAAAACAATTTTTACATTTTCATCAGAGAAGGTATTAGATTTGTGTAAACTTTGAACCCCCCACCCGTTTTTGTCGAATGTCCACGTTTTGAGACCCTCTGAACTCAAAAAACAGGTTTTTACGAATGTGTCTGTATCTATGTCTGTGTGTCTGTATGTCTGCCTGTGAGCACGATAACTTTTGAAAGAATGAATTTATTGGATTAGCTTTTGGTACACTCTTTTAGTGTCGAAAACTGAAGGTCAAGTTCGTTAGCCAGCCATTTTAGATAAATATTCAAAAAGCGGGAGCATTTTTAAAATTGTTGAGACTACTTTTTTTCAAATTTACAAATTCCATGTACGGATATCTCTAGTACTCAGAAAGTCGAACAATTCATGCCCATGACTTTTTTCGCTTAAAAAAAAATTGTGAGAGTTACAGCATTTCCAAAATTCAAAAAAAAAAGAAAATGAGAATTTTAAGCCAAAAAATGCACGATATGAAAAAAAATCAAAGGAGAAAAAAACGTTTATTTTTGGAAGCCCTACAAGATTGTTATAACAACTTCTAGAATTTTTTTGAAAAATCAAAAATTCAAATTTTGATCGTACGAAGAATAATCAAAAATTGAATTTTTTGATGAAACTATGCCAGATATGAAAAAAGCTAAAGATACAAAAATTGAGCATCTAAAAAAGATCTACAAATTTCTCATTGATCATTTTTTTATAGGATGCTTGGTTTTTGTTTTATTCATAAAAAACATCATTAAAAATAAAAATAAAAAATTTTTGACAGACGACACAAGCTAAGAAAAAAATCAATAGACAAAATTTGTTCACCATGAGAAGAGCTAAAAATTTGTTATGAATCGTTTTTTAATAGAAGAGGCAGTTTTTGTTATTTGAAAAATAATAATAATAAAAAAATAAATAAAGGCTACCTATCCTATTAAAAAAACGATCAATAACAAATTTGTAGCTCTTCTTTTGGCGAACAATCGTGAAAAATAACATTAAAAATAAACAAGA
>JAUMHM010000031.1:42638165-42648272 GCA_032362435.1 Melikaiella ostensackeni | reverse complement strand
ATCAATTAAAAAACTACATATTTCATTTGGTGATTTTTTCGCTATACCTTTATGATAAACGTAAAGTTTTGCTGTGTTTTCACCTACTTTATGAAAACCGAAAGTATTTACCCATAACTGTCTATAGTAGAATAATATATCTTGCACTGGAATATGTGGCAATGGAAAATTTGACATGTAATCTAAACAGATTCCAGCAGCATCGTTTCGCATTTCACACAGCTTTCGAACAGATTTTATTTCAGTATACAATTTTTTTGCTACGTGTTTGTGTACTATAAGTTCGACAGCAATATGGTGTTTTTCTGCATCACTGATACTATTACTACGTAATAATGCACCCTTTTCTTCACAAATTGAACAAGTGTCAACTTGGGGTCTACGAAAGCGAAGATTGAAAATTTTTTTAAAATACTGCCAATAAAACCAGTAACTTATTCTAATATTCGGTTTTTTTCTTTTTGAATAGTTTGTACATCATAGTAGTATTTAATCTTGCATCTAAATACATAAACTCTTTACCGCTGTTACCACTTTTAGATTCACTTCTTTTTCACAAAGTACTTCGCTTCCTGATAAAAAAATTGCATATTCAATAAACTTTCTTTTTTGTTACACCGTGCAAACTCTAAAATCACAAAATAGGTATAAGTACTTGACTTCGGTCTTTTGTTTCCTGCTTTTTCAATACGTTTCGGATCATTGAATAAAATGACAGCTGGTAGAAAGATATCTTGCTCATTTTTATTATGAAGACTGTAAAGGTGGATAATACAGTAGCTTGATCAATTTCACCAAAATGCTTAAAGCACTGTTTTTTTGCATCTAAATTTTTAGAAATATTTTTATGAATTTCTGTTTGCATATTTCCTTATTCATTAATCATATAGAACACTTGAAACAATGAAAAATAATTATAATCCTAAACAGATTATAGTTTATACTATCGTTAAAACTCACTTACAAGAATCACCATTTCTTCGTTTTTCAACTATATTTCCTCTACAATTCACGTATTTTCCTCCTGCAACCTTTGCATATCCAATCACATTTTTTTGGCATGTCCTTTTTTCTTTTTGGAGGCTCCGGTTCAGGCACCAATTCTGATGATGAAGCCTCTGATTCTACAATACTATCTTCTGAATCGCTCGACATAATTTTTAATGCATATTACTTTGAATAATAAGATTAGGAAATATTGTAAAACCTGTACGTTGATATGACGGAACTGAATAGAACATGAATCTAGTGCTAATAAAACAAAAGGTTTATTGAACTAATTTCAGTGCACAAGATTCTTTTGGTCACTCCGCAGATAAGTTTCTACAAAGAAAAACAGAATTTACATATATTCATTCAAAAAATATTCGATTAAGTGCAGAAAGGGGTCTACTGCTGAAGATGTTCCCTTTTTGTACTTAATGGAAATATTCAAACTTTTAAATTTATAAATATTCAGAAAAATAATTTTCGCATCATTTTTTTAGTGCACCCATTAAATGGGGCGTATTCGAGTCTACATATATGAATGCATTATTAATTCATTTTCGCCAGAAATGTCAGTAGTTCCCTTTCTGCACTTAGCGATTCTTAAGGGGTTAGGCCACTGCCAAATTTTTGAAAAATCGAAAATTTTTTTGCCTTAATTGTGTTTTATGGTCTTGAAAATAATATATCAAAAGATGAAGAGCGGAAGAAATGTCTAAATGTCCAAATTTCAAGATTTTCAATTCTGCCGCAACGCCTCTCAGGTATAAGTTGCATAAGTATTGTAATACACTGGAACTCCCATATAGGTCCGACTTTGTTTCTTGCCTGAAATGGCCTTGGACCTATGGCGGAGCGACTCCAACGTAAACAGGCAGAGCCGTATAAATCACGTTTTCGAACGGTTCGCTTTGTTAGTACGGTAGTGGACGAGTTTGCTGGCTCTAGAGTGCTCAACTTCAAACGCTTTTTTCTCGAAACAACTTTTTTTAACTAGCCGGAAACATAACTCGAACAAATCCTCAGCGATCGATCTGAAAGTTTGAGAGTATATTCAAAATTGCTTTCTCCAGCGACGTACGTAAGATTTTTTTTTATACTGCATAGTTTTTTTATAAACAATTTTGTGACGATATTTTTGGTGAAATTTTAAACTTTTTTTCGAAAGTACACCATGTCGCAAAAAATCAATATATCGAAAGAATCCTACGTACGTCTCTTGCTGTTGATCTATAGAATTGATAAAACTTTGGTTTTTTGTTCCGAGTCAATAATTACGGGAGTTCGGTTTCCGGCCGTGGACACCTTAAAAAAGGCGCCGACGAAAAAATGCTGCGCAGCCGCCATTTTGTCAGGAACGAACTTAAAGAAAAAGTTTTCTTTACTTTATTACCAAAATTATAAATCCCATTTGACAGAATTCCGATTGATTTTTTTATTGCGCCAAAAAAAAAACTTCCGAAATATGCCTATTTTTTCGTACTCTACAGTGGCTCAACCCCTTAATATTTAGAATGATTGAAGTTGTTTTATTCTGACTACAGTCGAAATGAAACAATCCCAGTAAAAAGCAAGTGCCAACGGAATCTCTATTTCTCAGTAGATTATGTTCTAGGCGTAATCTGTCAGCAGTTAGAATTTATCACAGTCATTGAACTGTCCAAAATAGAGGTAAATCAAGTCTTTGTAGTAATTACAGCAGCGATTACAGGAATAATTTTTCTTTCACGACATGTACTCTGGTAAACGATCTGGCATTATCTTCGACGATGAAATACGTTTGATAAAATGTCTCACGATGAATTATCTTTGATAGAGTGCCTGCAAAGCGAATTCCAAGCACACTCTCAGGTCGAGGCGATTTTATTTTCAAGACTAATCTGAGGTGTGAGTAGGAATGATGATAGGTTGAATCGAAGTAACGAGGGCAGCCATTCTTTACCAACTGTCACCTACAACCGAAATTTTTTTTTGGAAATAAATAAAGTGAACTATTTTGTGGGTAAGATTCATGGGTTCTTCCTAAAAAGATATTTAATATTGACAAAATGATGTGTAATAAAAGTTTTCTTAAGAGAGTAACTTTTATTTGGTGTTGAAGATTTTTCGTTTCAAAAAGAAAATGTAAAGATTGATCAAACAACATTTGATAATAAATTTTTTTATTTTCGGGTACTTTTCGAAAATTTTTATATTACTAATTAGGTACTGCAGTTTACCTATAAATTATCCGTGATGAGGAAGTCTAATTTGGCTTCGAAACATTTGGTTCCCAGTAGCA
Source organism: Melikaiella ostensackeni (assembly GCA_032362435.1). Taxonomy (NCBI): domain Eukaryota; kingdom Metazoa; phylum Arthropoda; class Insecta; order Hymenoptera; family Cynipidae; genus Melikaiella; species Melikaiella ostensackeni. The sequence goes on along the minus strand of JAUMHM010000031.1, from coordinate 42,645,004 downwards.
TAAAAAATGAAATGAAATGATGAAAATAAAGAGTGTGAGGTTGATTTGGCTGACTCTTCCTTTTTCTCACTCTTTCTCTTTTTGTTGTACATTTGTTATACATTTGTCTCTGATGAGTCGGAGAATCGGGTAGTCTCGGAGTCTATTTTTGATTTGTGAACTTTTTGAGTGTTCTTTTTCAGTACACAAACAAATTTTTCATAAGAAAGTAGATTTCATTTCGACCTTCAAGAAAAATAAAACTATTTTTAGTTACGAGAAAAGCTCACTCTTTTAGCTCCGAGTACATTTCGTAGTCAAGTCAAGAATATTGACTTTTGGACTTTTAACTGGCATGCGAAAGGAACCCCTAAGCCAAGTATCAAGTCAATATTCTTGGGTGAACTTTTCGGAAGTATACGCTTGTTTTGGAATACTTGTCACTTATATTTGGATAACAGAAAAGCTTTATTAGGAAATATAAATAAAAAAATTGATTTTCTCAACAGCTTTGATCCTTGAAATATGGACTAGCACAATAATTGTGTCCTATCCAATACAAATAGGGTATTTCTTAGTAAGAAAACGGAAAACAACTTTTAAGCAAAATAAATATCTGAGGTCTAATTAACGTATCTATGGAATCTTTTGAAAAATTTGCAAGTGTTTGTGAGAAAGTTTGTAATTGAAAGAATGAAATTTTTGTTTTTGAAATGAATGAAACTCTTCTTCTAATATATATTATTTATTCTGATTATACAAATAGGACAAAGAAGTCGCGCTCGTTTTGAGATGTGTATTGTTCGGAAGCTAAGAAATATCTATATGTCTCTTTAGTCAAGTTGAAGTGCACTCGGGGATTTTTTGATCTCACAGACAATGTGTGGAAAGTTTCTAAAGCTACCTGTGATTGGTACAGAGAAGGGTCGTCGATGCCTATTTGTACAAATTCGTAAAAACCCAAAAACAATGTGGTAACCTGGTGGCCCTGCTTAGGCTGGTCGGATAATCGGTGCCATGAATTATCTAGGGAAACCAGCTTGCAAACCTGGTCGAGGATTAGTTATGAGAGTGAAAATATAGTAATAGTTTGAGAGGTGTTGACAATTTTAAAGATCTGCTTAAAAAGGTACTCAAGTATGGTCGAAGGCTGTCTATGTGCTTTACGGAGTTAAATAAATAATAAACCTGACGAAGCGAAATTAAAGAATATGAAAATAAAGACGGTTTGATTTTGACTTAGTTGCTCAGACGCAGAATAATAAATTGTTATTAAAATTATGAAAGTTAATTGTTACGACATAACAGCAAGTATATAGTCTCATACAATTGACAGGTTTTTGAAGAAATGTAGTCAAGTGTGAGATGATGAGGATCCTTCTTGTCTCATCCGATACACCCGCTCAAGTGACTGTTGCAAGACAACTGTAATCAACTGTACAATAATACTTGTCACGAACCAAATGGTTCCTGTTGCAAGTGATGCACATTCTAAAGGATTTTCGAAATAGTTTCGGATTGCGAGATATTCTTGTTACAAGTGTATAAATGTCCCATCCGATACGCAAAGAATGGCGGAGGGACGGAAGATGTTACTCAACTTGCGCGACGTTCTCCGATTACAATTACAGGTCAAATAGATCTAACACATAACAATCGAAGAAAAACTAGAGACTTTACGCGATAGTGATCGATTAGAGTTAATTGAATTGACAACAACAATTGGGCATTACGTTAGCAAAGGACGAAGATGTGGTTTCCATATATATAAAGCTTTAAACTTTCTATCGTGATAAACAGTTGTTTCGACGCGATTCTTTTTACTTCTGAGGCTACATTTCATCACATTGTATTCTCTTACTGAGATATGCTGTGACGAAACATTCGACAGAGCTGGAAGGTCGACAGAGATTGATCCATCGCCTATCTTGATCTATTACCATGGCTTTCCATTTTGGCTTATCTTACTTTTCTAAACCATTTATTTTTAAGTGCCACCGAATTAGAACTCTACTTTCCATATCAAGCAAAATGTATTAGGAGCCGGCCGAAAATTTCCTACTATTGCAAATAGGTTGAGTAGGGTGGTTCAGAAGTATCAACTTCAAAAAATTACGGTCCACCTTGAAATCTTTTTTATGTCATGAGGAAAGATTGCTGTATAAATTTGAGGCAAATTGGATTATACAGGTATGTAGTGCTCCCCGAACGGTGTTAGAGCTTAAATAGAAAATCTCTCAAATTAAGAGATAAGTGATTTTGAATAAAGGTAGCTGAATTCGTCTTGGTTTTGCCTTTAATTTGAGATTATTTATAAACACAATCATGCTCACATATTACCAACAATACGTAGAATATACAAAATACATTTTTTTTCATCAAATCTATCAATACAGTCGCATTCCTTTGGTAAATATGCACAATTTTCATCTGCTAAAATTTGCTCCTAAATCAAATCAAATTTTCTGAAAATCATAGGTCTACAGATTCATCTTGGTTTTTCCTACAATTTGAGGAGATTTATAAACCACCATAATGTTTACATATTACCAACAATATGGAAAATATGCAAAATAATTTTTTTTCATCAAATCTACAAATACAGTCATATTCCTTTTTTATATATGCACGATTTCCGTCTGTTGGAATTTTTTGTAAATTCCAATCAATGTTCCTCGGAATCATAGTTCTCTGTTTTCATCTTGGTTTTCCCTATAATTTGAGAGGATTTATAAACCACCATGGTCTTAGCATATTACCAACGATATGGAAAATATACGAAATGAATTTTTTTAATTAAATCTACCAATACGGTCGTATTCCTTTTGTAAATATACACACTTGTAAATATGCAGGATTCTCATTTGTTGGAATTTTCTCTAAAATCAAATCAAATTTCCTTTAAATCAAGTCCGCGGAATTCGTCTTGGCTCTCCTATAATTTTCGACAATTTATAAACCACCATAATGTTTACATATTACCAGCAATATGGAAAATTTACACAATACATTTTTTTGATGAAATCTACATATACAGTCGTATTTCTCTTGTAAATATGGACAATTTTCATCTATTGCAATTTTCTTTAAAACCAAATCAAATTTTCTCAAAATCATAGTTCTCCGAACTCGTCTTCCTATTGACGCAGATTAGGGAAATATAACAAAAAAAAATCACTATTTTTCCCCTTAGAGCCACATTAGTGAAAGGTAATTTGCCATTATGCAATAAACAAACACAATTTTTCTTAAAAATTTATTTGTTTGAACTGTATTTTTTACAATTGTCACTAATTTGACGTTTTCTCATGATATTATTGGAAAATTAAACAAACAAATGCGTAATCTAAGCGTTTTTCGACAAAAAAAGTTTTTCTTCAATGTGAGTATTTTTAGGCCATCTGTACAACATAATTTCAGTACTAGACTAGGTCGGAAAGCATTAAAAAAAACTTCTCATTTGGAGATCAGAAAATGCCATTGAAATATTTTTTTCGGTCCCTGAACGATATTGAAGTTTATAAAAATCTTTAAAAATCTATTTTTTTGCTATTTTCTTTGAGTTATATCAATTTTCTCGACTATTTGTCCAAGAAATATGTGATATATGTTATCGGGAATGTATCCTCAATATATTGCAACAATAATATATAAAGAAGGTTGATATTAAAATAATTTTTATTGACCGTGAATTACAAGGCAATTTCTCAAAGTGACATATTGTTTCCATTTCACGATAAAATTAATTTTGAGTGTTTAAATAAAGTGAAAATGTTTTCCAGTATACCTCAATTTGTATCTGCATAGTGAGGAATTTATTTAAAAACTCATTTTACCTGAGCGTCCTTGAAATTTGATGAGAAATTTATTTTCAACATGACAAACATAGTTACAATAAAAAAAATTTCACTCTATTCAGACGACAAATATTCCTTTTATTGTGAAATAAAAAGCAATATTTTGCTTTTAGATATTTTTTTGCAATTGAAGGTTAATAATTATTATTTTAGTGTCAACCTTCTTTATATATTATTGTTGCAGTATATTGAAAATATATTCCCGATGACACATATCAAACACTTCATGGTCATGTAGCCGAAAAAATTGATATAACTAAATAAATAGCCAAAAGATCGGTTTTTTGACGAATTTTTTAGATTTCAAGGTCATTTAGTCGGGGTAAAAAATATTCCAATGGCATTATTGGTATACAGGTTCAATTGCTCCAAACTTTTTTTTTTTGGTTAACTTAGATCCCATAACAAAAATTGTTGTCTCCAAATAAGAAGTGTGTCGCTTTTAGTGCTTTTTGTCTCTCAAAAGAAAATTTTCATCCCTCTTAGAACTACGAATGAAGAACTTTCTTGCCCATACGCCCCATTAGATATGATTAGCCAAGAAATTGTATGATTTATATAATCAAATTTCATAAACAAATTCGAAATTATTGTTAAACAAATGCAAAATGATTGTTAAACAAATTTTTTAAACATGAAGAATTTAGAACGGTTTCCCTGAGACATTATGTTTTTTTTTTTTAACTCAATACTTATAATTTTAATTTAAAGGTTTTCTCCTCAAACAATTGTTGCATGGAACAAAATAGATGTTGACAACCAGATAAATGTTACAATAATAATAATTATTATTACACGGATGCAGTTTGGAAGAAAGACTTAATGTCTAGTCTCAAGGAAGCCGTTAAAAAATTGTACATGTTAACAAATTTGTGAAACAATCGCATTTCGAATTGTTTTTGAAAATCGTAAGCTTTACTAACCAATTTTATTATGTCTACGGTAGCAAAGAGACAATTTTTTAAAATAAATGCCTAAATTATGAATATTTTCATAAACCTTGTTTATAATATTAACAATAATTATTCTACTACAGAGTGTATTCATCATAATATTATTTTAATACACTTTAATTGCAATAGTATAATTAAAAAAAACGTCAAATTATCAAAAATTATAAAAAATTGAATTTAAAAAAATTAATTTTTTCATTAAATAAAGGCTTAAAGTCGCATCGACTTCTGTGATCATAAGCGACTACAATAGGTTTTATATAAATTATGTGGTTGCATAAGAAAATTACTATGTCCGTTTAAACAAATTTTGTATTATTCTATTTATCATATCTTTTGTTATAATTGTTTATTGAAAAAAGGAATTTCAAATCTCTGGATTAAAAAATCAAGCTCGACAATTCTCTCAGAAATTTAATTAGCTCTCCTCACAAGGAAAAAAATATATGAAAATAATTTTTTGTAACGCATGCACGGAATGTTTGATTTTCGAGGCATGCATAGCGAGCGGGAAGTGAGAAATTCCGAAACCGTGGTAAAAAGCAGTTATAAAAAGACTTTATCTGGCTGCTGCGCTTGCGCTCTTCGAACAAGAGTATTTTTTCTAGCAGCCACGCTACTGATAACTTATCTCTAATTACCGATAAATTACCATAAATTACCGGGAATTTCCGAAAATCTTTTGAAATTGTTGGATACCCGAAATTTCTGGTAATTTATACACTTTCCATAAACTTCCGGAATTTTAATGAATTTGTGTATATTTTCCGAAAAGCCTTGGATGCCTCAAATTTCTGGAAATTTTCTGTAATTTATGAATTTACCAAACATTTCCAAGTTTCTCGTAATTTCTGATTTTCAAATTTCCGGTAATTTTTGGTAATTTTACCATAAATTGCCAAAATTTCTGTTAAATTTGTTTTCATTGTTTCTCAAATCGAAAATTTCCTGCCATTGTTACAAAAAACATCGTGTGCAATAGATGCTGAAAGAAAGCAGTTGTAACTTTTGCGAAGTTTACAGTATTTGCTACCGGCTCATCTTCGAGGCGCCTCTGGTTCGTACAGAAAACTTCATACTCTTATGGAACCGCCTACTTTCAGCACTTGCAGCACAATATACTACTTTGCAACACCCATCTCGAAGATAAGGACTGGTATGCCCCTGAATCATGTGCAAAGTGCTTTAATCCATCAGACTGCGAAAAAAATGAACGCGCATGAGCAATTAATAAAAAAATAAATTTATACCGGCACAGTGAAAATTTTCTTGAAGATTCTCAAAAAAAAATCACTTGAATTTGGCCGAAAACTACCATACAGAATCGTAAGTTTGGTGAAAATGTGTGAAAAAAGGGCAAAATAATTTTCTCGGACGGTTTTTCTAAAATAGCATGTGATACACGTGCACACAGGCAATTGCTACTCGTGTGATTGCTGCATGAGCCGGCGGCTCATGCTGCAATTTTCACACTCGTCGGATGAAAAAGGGGATTTTGGATTGTAAAAGGAGTCTGATGAAATGAAAAAAAAATGTTGGATTGGTGATTCTGATTTGTAAAATGAGTCTAAGGGGACGGGGAAGAAAATTTCGTATTATAAAAGGATCCTCAGGGAATGAAAAAGAGGATTTTCAATTGGATGAGTTTGATAAAAAGTATGTAAAAGAGTGCAAAATAATTTTCTCGGAAGGTTGTTGCAAAAAATAGGGCGTGATACACGCACAGGCAATTTCTACTCGTGTGATTGCAGCACGAGCCGACGGCTGAGGCTGCAAGTTTTACGCTCATCGGAAATCGCCTATTTTGCGCACTTGTATCACAAATAGCTATCTGGGAACTTTGTGATCGTTATGAGAAAATGAAAGGTCTCTCTGGGTACAGATCAAACCAGTCTGTTCAAATGCTTCCGCAAAATTTCATTTTAGTAAATTTGTCACGGGGAGTGGAATATTTTTTTTTACATATTGTAAGCACCCAAAGAAAGTGCATCTTTCCGTGACCTTTACAATTTACATGCTAGCCAAGATCCGCCAGTGCAAGAATTCAGAG
>JAUMHM010000031.1:42597939-42631360 GCA_032362435.1 Melikaiella ostensackeni | reverse complement strand
TTGTTCTATTTTCAACGGAGGTATATATATATATATATATATATATTTCATCTGGCCAAAACCATTAACATCAATATATAATTAAGCCACGGTCGTGTAATTGGTTAACGCTCCATTCATAAAAAGTGGCGTTTCCGGTTCGAATTCGGGCTAAGGTAGTTTTTTTCTCGTTTCTCTAATAAATGTAAAATTACGGCCAGTAGAAAAAAAACTAATTTCCCATCAATTTTAATTAAACATTTCATCTGGCAAAAAGTATTAATATCAATTTCTAATTAAAATATCTTAATTTAAATGTTCGAAAAGATGATAGAAATTTCACAGGCTAGAAGTAATGGGTCGTGCGTCCCCCGGTGATATAACAGAAATGAGAAACCATCTACTACAGCTCGGGGGACTAATTGGTTAACGCTCCACTCATAAAAAGTGGCGTTCTCGGTTCAAATCCTGGCCGAGGTAGATTTTTTTTCTTTACGAAAACCACAATAGTTGATATTTCAACAAAAAAGATTTGAATTTTAGATCAGAAACAGTAAAATCGTACCAGAAAGACGAATTTCGAACACAACAGTTGAATTCTCAAGCAAAACAGTTAAATTTTAAGTCGAAGAGTTGCATTTTCAACCAAAAAAGTTAAAATTTCTAGCAAAAAAGATTAATTTTCAAACCAAAAGGACAAATTTTCAAAAAAAGTGTTGAATTTTCAGACAAGAAAGATTTTTCAGGCAAAATCTATGGCTCTGAAAATTATTCTTTTACCTTCAGAAGGTGTTTTTTTAGATTTACCCTAGTGACGCAAATTAGGGATTTTGCTGAAAACCTACAGAATTAGCTAAATGCCGGGGTTAAGAAAGAATTTCCAGTCAGGTGTTACCTTTTCCCTGAATTCCTGGTTCATTTAGGAGTTTAGAATACTTTCAGGTCATTTCTTTAAATTCCTAAAGCGCTTCAGCTATTTAGAAAAATCTTTAATTCAAGCACAGAATTAGTATTTATTTTGTTTTATAATTCCTTCCGAGCCTGAAATTGAAATACATTAAAGTTGATTGCACATTATTTATCACAAATCCATTTTAAAAAAAGCAAATCCACTAAAGACTACAAAAATTCAAGTATCAAGTACAGAAATACCTTTACAAAAGCTTATCGGCGATTTTTAAGTTTCTGTCTAAACGTTTTTTACTTGAAAATGAAATTTCAACAGTTTCTATTGAACCTGCACTTTCTGTTTATTAAATTGAAAGATATAAATTATTTGTTGCAACAGGATTCTAACTTCACATTACAAGGTTCTGTCAATTCAAAATTAAGCTTCTACACAAAGCCAAAAGGACAGGTCTTGAAACAAACTATGCTCTCAAGTATAATCAAATTTATTAAGAGGTAGTGTCTACGTATACTTTGAGCTTCGTAACAAATGTTTCAAATTATCATAGTGTCTACCTATGACAGATACAAGCCGAAGAAATAGAGCTATTTTTAGTCAAACTATATTAAAATAAAATTCAACACATTTTTTCAAAAACATTTTCCAGGTCGAAAGTGACCTATCTCTGGAAAATCATTCAAGAGCTGAAGCATCGCTGAGTTTTAAATCCGGATTAACTGAATGAAAACAGGTGGAAATCCGAAGAATCCGGATGAAATAGCCACATATAGAATAAAACCGATGCAAAGTAGTTTGGAGGCATTCAGTATATATGGAATCTTTAATTGTGATTATTTCATGAGCACTGTGTTTCCTAATGGAGGATTTTGTAATATTTATTGTTGATGTAGGTATTACGTCCCGAGAGATATAACTCACCCAATAATTTATTCATTCCGCAAGATTCCTTGTTTTAGAATCTAATTTTTAAAAAAACTAGAAAACAGGGATGAGGATAACTACCAATTTTCAGGGAATAAATCGACAAATGCTGAAATTTCAAAAGTTAAATTGATATCTTTATTACATAAAATACATAAAGGGGACAGATATCATGAAATTATTATTAAAATTGAAAAATTCAAGCTATATGGATCACTTGTGTTTTCGCAAAGGACTCCTGGATATTTTGGCGCTCAACCTCGAATCAACTCTTCTTGATTGTGTCTAATCGACCTTGAAAAAAGAAAGACTAATTAGCAATCAAGTTATCGAAAGGGAGGAATTTGGAAATAGAATGAGTAATTACAAAGAGGTACTTACGTATGTTAATGTCTTGGGAAATTTTCACCCCCTTATTTTGAACTCCTCCGGAACGCGTCTCAGGTTCCGAAATTCACACACTGGGTGAGGCCGAGGAACAGGTGCCCGCGTAAACGGATGCACTAGGACGACAGGTCCCCTTTGTTGTGATAGGTGGGCCTTCGGTGCTTGATCTGTTCTTAGCCTCCAGATGTCGATGTTGTAATTACTGAAAGACGTGGGGTTCTGCTGTGTTGACGGGCCGGCTACTCGGTCCAGAAGTAAGGGTCGGAGGGTGAGACGATTGATTACCGGATTGAGGACCGACGACAAGGGACAGACTTGAACTGATTTCAAAAGGGGTACTTCGGACGAGTCAGGGTCGTAGTAATCGAAGAGAAAAAGAAAATGCTGACTGCTGATGGTGTTTTCGGACTGGTGGTGGTGATGTCTGACTGGTGGTGGTGTTTTCTGAATGTGATGGTGTTGTCTGTCTGGCTACTGCTTCAGAATCCGCTGTATTTATATACAGAATCCCTCTTTGAGGATCCATAGGCTTGAGTGATATTAGAAGTAGGGTACGTAATTTAAGTTGTAGTGGTAAATCCGTGTGAATTGGAATGGTCAATCAATGCTAAAGATTTGGGGAATTTCCTTATTTGGAGAGTGGCGCAGGAGCGGAAACGTTCTACCTCCCTACCAAGATACCAAGGGGGTATGTAGATTCAGTTGTACTGGTAAATCTGTGTGATATGGAAGCCAATCAATTTCAGAGATTTTAGATATGTCCATATTAGGGAGACGACGCCGTTGCCAAAGAGCATGTTATCCCTCCCAAGATGCCAAGGCGGTTTAGATGTGGTGGTGATTTGTATCATTAGGGGAAACTAAGCGCCCGCTACTCATGGGGGAACTTTCCTAAGGATAGAATATGAGACGTTATAAATCTATACGTTTTCACAGGTTCCACATGTGTTGTGAATCCCTTCTAAGATGCCAAGGGGGCTTAGATCTGGTGGTAATTTGTATGTGTCAAAGTTCCGTTAGCATCGGAAATCATGCATGTTTTAGAGAAATGCGAAATCTTCAGGTGTTCATTGAGGAAAAGTAAACGTTAGTTCGTTATGAGGGAATTGTTCTAATTATAGAATAGTTTCAATATTTCGTATTGAGGTCAAGTAGTCAACCTACTACAAATGTCATACTGATGAACGATATTCGTCGTTTTCTGTGTTTTAGATAGTGGTTTCCCACGAAAATCTGGTGTCCGGTGCATGGGAAGGCATGGTAGAAATGTAAAAATTGTACAGCTGTACATCGTAGATTTGAGTAAGTGTAGGCGTAAGAGATTGAAACTTAAACATGTGTTCGTTTATTTTCATACTAGTCTTGTTGATTAATGGTAGGGTCTCTCACTCATGTGAGCCTATTGGGTGTATTAGTTCTGCAAAAATTGATATGCACCGCCCATTCTTCTTAGGCCACTGCGTAGGTTCTGCCTTTTACAGATGGACTTGATGATAATGATTGGAAATTTGATTTTATAGAGGTCTTTACGATATTACATATGATCCTTTAAATTATTCATTTTCAATTTTGTAGACAAATGTTCCATACATTTGTTATATAAATGATAATTATTATTATAATAGTCGCAAGACGTGACATAGGTATGAGTTTAACTATAAAGGAATAAGTCTTTGACAAGAATCAGGCTGATCTATTTTCGATGATCATGATAAAAGACTTCTATGATAAACTTTTTTATTAAATGAAGAACGCAAGACTCAAAAATGATAATCCATTCAATACTCATTTATTTATAAAATCTATATTAATATTAAAAGTCTTAATAGTTGTCAAGATACTTTCTGTTAGAGAATGTAGCAAATTTTTAGTTTCAATATCGTTATTGATTTGCGAGGTTTTACAATGGTTTTTATGTTATAAATAATTCCCAGATAATTCATTATTTCTAAAATAACCAAGTCAGGAAGGTTGGAAAGGGGTTTCTAGCCAAATTTTATGGACTCCCTAAAATACATAAAAAAGACGCTCCACTTCGTCCGATAATTTTATTAATTAATAGTCCTACATATTTTTTGCCCAAAGTTGTTTATGATGAATTAAAAAGTGCGTTGAAAGTTCTACTTTCACGTGTTAATAATAGTTATGAAATAAATGAAAAACTTAAAGAAGTTAGAATTGATAATGACCACATTCTCTTGTCTTTCGATGTTAGCTCATCATTTACAAACATTGCGTGCTCCTCAGTTCTTGAAAGTCTTGCCAAAAGATACCATCATATTGAGTCTATATGCAAGATACCTTTTAATGAAATTAAAAATTTTACTAAATTTCTATCTGATAACACTTATTTCGTTCTTGCGCGCACAGTATACTATCAAATTGAGAGAACACCGATAGGCTTTCCTATCTCACCTTCATTTGCAGACATTGTCATAATGACTTGGAAACCTGTTGTTTAAAAAAATTAAAAGATACTTATGGCTGTGTTTCTTTCTTTTATTATCGCTATGTGGATGACACCATTTTATGTGTTAAGAAAGACCACTTTGACTTTGTCATTAATACTTCCAATTCCTACCATCAAAATCTCCAATTTACCTTTGAACTGGGAAATAAAAATAGTATCAACTTTTTGGATCTAACCTTGATTAGAGAAAACGATATGGTTATCACTAATTGGTATCAGAAACCGACTTCATCAGGCAGAACAATTAACCATTTTTTAGGTCATCCAATTCAAATGAAAAAGAACATTGTATTTGATCTAGTTGATAGGGCTTTGAAATTATCCCACAAACGATTTCATACATACAATCTTAAAATTGTTACCCAAATATTGCCGAAAAATGATTATTCTTCCAAATTCATTAAAAAACAAGTGAAAGTCCGTAAGAATGGAATTAGATTTTCATCAAATACAAAAGACAAACAAATTTCTTGTAAACAAAATTTCGCTCGACGCCCGAAAGTTTGTCTACCGTATATACTGAACATTTTTCATAAATTGTCTTCTGGACTTGAGAAATTGAGGAAAACTACGTTACCTTTAGTGAAACCTGCTTTAAAATTGATTATGAAACTCAATGAAGACTCTACTGGAAAATGGGGCATGACTAATTTAGTTTATGAAATTCCATGCTAAAACTGCGATGCTTGTTATGTAGGGACGACGAAGTGAAAAACTCGTGTCAATGAACATACAAGATAGGGGAACAAAGACTCTGTTATTAATTCACATCAGAGGAAATTTAACCATATATTTGATTGTCAAAATACCAAGATATTAGATTTTGAATCTCATTACGAGAAACGTATCATTTCGGGGACGATTCACATTAAAAGAAATTCGAAGAGTATAAACAGAAAAGAAGATATCAGTTCATTGATTTATGCAGAAATGTTTCCATCACCGTAAGAAGGGGGTGGAAAAAATGTCTACCACTCCTAAAATAAATAAAGATCGGTGTCACTACAAAAATGATTTTCCAGGAATGTTATAACGTTAGTCCTTAGGTCACTCAGTTGACCAAAAAATCATTTGGTCCAAAGACATTTATCACTGCAGAAAATTCTTTGATCTCCCTGCGTAGGGAATGGAAAAAATGTCTAACACCCCTGAAAGTAAATTTAAATCGGTTCAACTGTAAGGATTCTTTTTTATGGACGTTATAACATCATCCCCCAAGTCACTAAGTTGATAGAAATATCAATGTAGTCAAGCACTTTGATTATTTTGGAAATTTGGTTGAATTATGTTAAGTTATATCAAAAAATGAAGTTCGAAAATTTTCATCGTTAAAAAGCTTCCTCTATGAGGAAGTAATAGAATGGGACTGCGTTTTAAATTTTCAGGGAATAATAAAATCGTTTTTGAAGTGCTATTATACATTCATTATCCTTTTAAAAAATAAATTAAAAATCTATACCTAGGGCGGTAATGAAGTAATGGTGTAGATTTGAATCAGGAAAAAAATCTTCTATTGGAAAAATTTAGAAGATTATAATCATCAACTGCTAAATATCTACTTTTAGTCAACAATAACCTCGTGGGTATATATCGTCTGATACTACATCAAATACTCCTCTTTCGTGTATTTGCTCAATTCTGCCCTGATACCCAGTAGTACAATTATCTTTACGCTCTACTGGTGAGGCGGGAAAAGGTCGACGGTTGATGCAATTGATGCGGTTGGATTGCTAGGAGTTCGGGGGATAATTAACTTTAAGTTGGGCTAAAGGCCTTTATCAATAAGTCGCACAATTCAACGACAGAATTCCCGAGCAGTTTTACTCCATAATTGGCTTCCTAATGATAATTATGCCTGAACAAGCTAACTTTATATTTTATTCCTTAGGTATTATCCTAATTAGATGCAATCAGAGAATCTTTTTCTCGACTACCATTCGATTATTATTAACCATTTCTTGAATAGGTTCTTGATGAACTCAGCAAAGATTTCGCCCATTCATTACACGGAGGAAACTGGATATTAAGAAATAGATATCAAAAATATAGATATTATACCACATACACTGTAAAAAGGATGTATTATTTCAGGGCTTATTTCATGTATCAAAATAGGACTCAACAAAAAACAGTCTCGAATCGTACTAAATGTATTCACTTTAGTCATAAAATGATACCACTGGTGGAATCCCGGAGTCATTTGTTTTACATTGAAAATAACAGTATGAAGTTCTCCTGTTCAAAAACAGGACCCCTCAAGTCTAAAATAATACCTGCGAAAAATGATAACGTAAAAAAATGAGCTCTAGTTTTTACATTGTAATATCTAGATATAGTATAGTATAGTTGATTACAGTTGTCCTGCAAGAGTCACTTAAATGGGTATATCGGATGGGACAAGAAAAACCCCCATCATCTGAAACTGGTCTACATTTCTTCAAAAATCTGTTAATTGTATAGGACTATATACTTGCAAATTCCTTAAAAAGTTACATAGATACGATGTTCAGACCTCATATATTTATTTTGCTTAAAAGTTGTTCCGTTTTCTCACTAAGTAATAACCTATTTGTGTCGGATGGGACATAATTGTGCTAGTCCATATTTCAAGGATCAAAACTGTTGAGAAAATTAATTATTTTATTTATATTTCCTGATAAAGCTTTTCTGTTATCCAAATAAAAATACAAGTATTCCAAAACAAGCCCGAAAAATTCATTCAAGAATATTAACTTGATACTTGGCTTAGGGGTTCCTCTTGTATCCTACTTGAAAGTATCAAAAGGATTTTTGACGCAGAGTAATATAAACTGAGTTTTTAACATTTTTTACTTTTTTTTGAGTTAGTTTTTTTTAATCTCGAAAAATATTGTTAGAAAAATTCTAACAATGATTCTCTTCTTTTCCTTGAAAAATATTATTTATAGCAAAAAAGTGTGAGCATAGAAAGTGTGTGTTTTGATGAGATCTACAACTTCTATATACATTTTTATTTCAAATCAATACTTTTCGAGATTTTTCAACAAAAAAAAATCTTTTTTTTTCATACAAAATTTGTTGATATCTTAATTTACAATGATCTGTGTCAAAAATAATTTTGGAACTTTCAAATGGGATACAAAAGAAACCTTTAGGCAAAGTGTCAAGTCAATATTCTTGAGAGTGACCTTTGTGGAAGTACACCCCAAAACATTATATCGGATGGGATACATTTTCAAACATGATCTTCCATATTTAAGAAATTGAGAGGACTTTTCTTACTCACAAGTTTATTATGGTTGAATGATTTTGCTTACTTTCAGGAAGTTTTAATATCAAGAAAACATCTCCATTGCTTTAAACACAACTTTGAAGTGTTGTTCATATCGAATGGGGCATCCAATACAATACAGATACAAAATTGATTATATAAAGAATACTTATCTAAGTAATCAAAAAACAGAGTAGTTCGAAATAGAGTTTAGGGTACGATCATACAATTAAGAATTATGGAATAACAATACAACGTCTGTTTACGTCTGTAAACTTGATTGCGTGGTTTGCTACTAATTACATTATTATTACTGAGCTGGTTTTTGACTTGTATTTCTTGAACGTGTTTCGTGGACTTACCTTTCAGCAAGTATGGATTTTTCATACTGCATGACTACAAAATTCAAAGCAAACAAAGTCTAACTTCTGAATGAAAAAAACTTTACCTTTCCAACAGAAATAAGAAAAACATGAAATTACTTTCTTTACATATTACTAAAATCCATTTTGGAATATGGATGTAACAGATTTAAGCAGTTTACTAAAAAAAATGGGAAGTTGACGACTCCACAATAAAAAGGTTCGAAGGTACGCATGGATAGTACGCTTGCATAGAGAAGAACTATAGAATTTCTGATTTCAATGTAAGAACTGAATATTTTTCTATTGTATTTAAAGCCTGATTTTTCACGAAGCTCTAATCCACAATAAACTAATAGATTTTCATGAAATGTTCCTTTGTTTCCAAAAAAAAGTTTCCAATGTGGCTTCAATTTTCATAAGTTCAAAAATTTCAGTGCAAATTCCTTCAAATTAGAACAATCAGACGTTGAAAACAATAGAACAATGTTCACATTCTCGTTAAAATCTAAAATTCTTCAATTCTTCCCTACACACAAGCCTTATTCTTACTGGGTTCTAGAGGAATTCCAAAATTCTACAGTATTTGTATACTTTACGCTTAAATGTTGTTGTAAATGTGTTTTCATAAATCAGAAGTGAAACCTATAAATAATTTTATTTCAGATAAAAAAGTCGACCCAGACACGATACGGTTGTCATAATGATGTTGGCGATGAACTCCCGATATTCGTGCAAATCAAAGAAATTTTTATTTCTCATCGAACCGACAATGTGATATTTACAATATGCATGAGATTTTATTTTGGTTTCAAATAAAGTTCAAAATAATTGACAATAATTTTTAAACCCAATTATTTTGTACTCATTTGTGTGCGTATTATACTCTATAAATCTGAATCAGTCACTTTGCCTTATGCATCAATATAATATCGAACAAAATGAATTATTTCAGTCATTTGGGTCGATAATACATCAATTTATCAGTCAAATTGACTCATTTAAATTAATTGTATGTGTTGAAATAAGTCTTAGTATTCTAGATGATTATTGGTAATATTCATAAGATGGTACGCTTTAACGTTATATATATATATGACGGATATATATATATATATATATGACGAAGTATTGAAAAAAATGAAGTTTGATCGTTTCTTTACCAGGGGGAGGGGGGGGGGGCGAAAAGTCTCTAGTGGATGCCAAAATTACTTCTTGAAAGTTTTATCAAAAAAGAATTTTCTCCGTTCACACAACGCAGTTGAAGGTCAAAATCACAAAAAATGATATTTTTATCGTTATTTTCAAGCGAATAATTTTTTTTCTGACCCCGGTGAAGGGTAAAAGTTGTAGACAATGATGATATAAGTGCCTATGTAGTATTGACCTCATCAAAAATTATCTTATATTCGCACATTCAAATTGAAGTACCGAAAATGGTAAAAATCACGAATATTTTCAATTTCCTAGTTATTTTTTAGCCTATAATTTTTTTTATTCAGAGTGAACGGTGAAGGTTGTATAATATACAAATATAAGTGCCTATGTAGTATAGATCTCATCAAAAAAGATCATATGCTCGCACACTTAAGTTGAAGTCTTGAACATAATATAATTTTTGATGAGGTTTGTACTGCACAGGCACTCATATTAGCATAGTATAAAATTTTTACGGTTCATCCGAAATAGGAAAAAAAAACAATTATTGACCTGAAAAAAACGAGAAAAATACGAATTCCTGTGATTTTTACAATTTTCAGGTACTTTAACTTGAGTCGGAAGACATAAGACAATTTTTTACGAGATCTATACTAGATAGGCATTTATATCACCTAAGCATACAACGTTTACCGTTCACCCTGATCATAACTGAGCAAATTTTTTTTGTACTCAAACTTTCAGCAAGTCATTTTGACACCCACCAGAAACTTTTTAATCTTTTCCTGAGAACGAAAGACCAACATCTATTATTTTCGATATTCCCTAGTATACTGTGATATCTGGAATGTTTGAATTTAACATTTCGGATGCTTAACAATAATATCCAAGGTATTACAAGTTTTAAAGTCTCGGCATCTAACTTTGATATCTGACCTATTGAGAATAAGTATCTCAGATATTTGGAATAATAGTATCTTGGCTATCGCGACTTAATATCTATGAATGTTAAATCTGAGTATCTAGATCTAGTAACCATTTCCCTCCGTGTAGAGTAGAATATTCTATTTGAAGGCATTTAAAGACATAAAAGTAGTAACAATCTAATTTGAAATCTGCGAAATACTTTTCAAATCATTATTTAGAGCCTTAACAATTGAATAATATGTTTTTCTATGATCTTAAGTTCAGGAAGGGTCGTTAAGACTATTTCATACCATGAGTCTGCCATTTGTCCTCTCTTGACGGATATCTACTCAGCACGTGTCACGTCCAAGCTATGCCTAAGGCAGTCAAGTTGCAATTCGTGATGCAAGGCGCTACAACCTCACCTTTTCTCGCATCTTCAGATTTATATAAATAATTCTAAAAAAATAGATCCTTACAAAATTCAAGAGAGAGCGAATTTTCTAGGAGTCAAATGTGAGGATAATGTCAATTTTGATTCTATAAGGCATTATCAACGGATGTTCTCAGAAGACAGTACTCTCTCAAATTACTAATTGTAACCATAGGCTTGTTATATTCAATACAGCGCGTTATGATTATCATCATTATAGTGGAAGATTTATATTTCACAGAGAGCAACGAGAATTCTTCAAAAGAAAACTGTGATGAAAAATTCTCGGAAATAACGCTAGGTATCTACCTAATTATTTTCCCCTTCATGCATCAGCTTCGTGTCGAAGAGAATAGATGCTTCTAACTTTCACGATGATTATATGTATTCATATTTTCATACCGATAAGGTTCTATTTGCAATTATGAAGATACGCATAAGTTTTGTCAATTAATATTATGAGTTGAGCATATTTCAAAATGATAATTGAAAAAGGATTAAACATTTTTCAACCGTTGAGTTTGTAGATTAAAATGAAAAAAAGAAATATTGATTTTTATTAACAAGTTGTGGAAAAATGACTCTCTAGCCCCGCTGGGAATCGAACCCAGGTAGACCTACGTTACCCTTCCTTAGCTTTGTGGGTAAGATCAACAGACTTGCAATCTTTAGATATAGGTTCGAGTCCCAGCGGAGCTGGAGAGACATTTTTTTACAACTTATGAATGAAAATCAATATTTGAATATTGATATAAGACCAGTGGACAAAAAAGAACTAACATCAAATATAATTAATTATAGGTTCAATTTAATTGTATAAGAAAGTAAACAACCAAACACATTTATTTATACACCTTCAGTATGTTGCCTTTTCATGTAACTCTGACAATTCCCGTTATAAATTGTCTGACCACACCTAGTATACTCTACTGATCGTACTCCACTTATGTTCTTCAAGAATCGAATCATGAAACTATAACATCGTTTTATCATATTTTCTAGCAATATAAGGTCTCTTTTTTATTTTATCTTAAATAGTAATTTCAGATTATTTTAATATATTTTTTCCCGAAATGACAAGGCTGCACAATAAATATATATCTCAGTTATTTTAAATAAAAGTACAATTGTGATTGAAACAAATCTTTTTGTGACATAATATGAAAGTTGAAAGGAGAAAAAAAGTAATTTAATGAGTTATGGTGATTGATAATTAGTTTTGAATGTAATTTCCTCCTTCTTTGCTGACTTCTGACCTAACGCATTCTACAAAGGAAAGTAATAATCAAAATTCATTGAATATCATGGCAGCAAGAAGAGAATAATTTATGCGTGACACTCGTGAGCGAAGTGTGGGTGGATATTCATATCAGCATCAAACTGAAGAGATGAGTTACGAGATTCGATGATTCCCCACACTTCACATTCTTCTGTTGTGTTTTGCATTTTTTCTTGCACACGGGACATTGCCAAAAAGTGTTTTCAAGTTTTGGATCTTTGTTTGAAAATCTCGAGTAAAAGGGTTGATAAAATCTCCCTTCATTCAATTGTCTTTAAATATACACTACCGTCGGAAATTATTTACACGGGCGATAGTCAAAATCACTGATAACTTCAAACTAGAATAACTCGGTTTTAGAATGAACCCTAGTAGAGATATTTTTGAATTTTAAGACAGGATATATCACGTGAGAAGTTTTTTTAGAAGATCCAACCATTTCTCGAATTTTGTACCTCCACTTTGACTGTAGGAAAAAATCTGAAATTTACAGGGCTCAATAAATGCAATCTTATCTTCAATTTAAGAAAATAGAACCTGAAAAATCTTTACAGGTTTCCGAGATATTACAAAAAAGCCCAAGCGTGTCTGCCTCAAGTTTCAGTTCGGCCGACAGCGGTCATCGATGACTAAAACTGGATGTAGACAGGCTTAGACATTTTTAGTCATATCTCGGAAACCCGGAAGCTTTTTGCAGTTTTATTAGCTTAAATTAAAGTTTATGTGATCGATTGTATCAAAAAATACTGGTTTTTCTTATTTCTTTACAATCCACAGTGGGACAGAACCACACAGAATCTGAAAAAATCAAGGTTTCATACAAATAGAAAACTGAACCCTCATGGAGGGTTTCCGATGTCGCTGATTCCAAATATGGTGTAAAAATTCTGAAATTCTGAATGGCGGATCCAATATGGCGACCAAAAATATAACATATCATCAATATTCCCTCAAATTGGTTCTTCGAGATCTTTTAGAAACTGATTCCAAAGCTTGTGTAAAAATTACGGAATTAAAAATGATGGATGCATCATAGTGATGATAGTGAAAAATTTTGAGACATATTTTCAATGATTGATAATCAATTTACATTTCATAAAATTTTTATTCATATTAATGTTAATTATAATTAAGTATATCAAATTCAAGAAATTATCACCCACAAAAATCAATATCGATTTTTGTTTAATTCATATCCTACATACATTATTATATCTAAATTTTTGAATGTAAGTATTTCACATTCTAAAGACTATTGTCAGAGTAATATCTGAATGATTTGTATCCAGCTATATCCATCATTATAGTCACAATATCGAATGATATCGAATAGTCAAAATAAATGAAGACATAAATGATTATTTTTCCCATTTTTACGTTTTACATAAGAGAATCAGTCCTTATTTTATAATAATTTCTCGATATTATTGTGTCGACCAGAATAATTATTAAAATTATTTTTTATGTATATTTTGCCGATCACTGATCACTTTTTTCATTACCCTGCTCGATACATTAACCCAAGCGGATATAGGCTTTTTTCTTTTTTTCAAGAAAAAAAAGACAGTGAAACTGTCTAGATTCTTTATATCAAAAATTCTTCAAAAATTTTTTAAGTATTAAAGAAAAGTTTTGAAAAATAATTTTACAGTGTACTGCACATAATACATAATCACGAGTATCCTTGATAATTTCAATAATTTCAGAAAGTTCAAAGAAGTTGATAGACATATTTTTTTGAGCTATGTGAAACTCACATTTATCTCTCTGCATCTAGCCTTCTACCGCAATCATTTTACTTCTATGATTTTTTGCAGAGTACCTAAAGCTCGGATAGACTAAACCAACTTATTGACGCATTTTTTGAATCAAATACTTTTGGAAAATTTTGAAAGCATTAAAAAAAAACTTAAAAACAATTTCAAAGTCAATCGAACCCTGTTCTTCACTTGAAAAGTCAACATAAAAGGATATGATATCACGCGTTATAATAAAATGCGTTGACATTTTTAATAATTGTTAATAAAGTCCCGATCCCCCACCCCGCGAAAAGCGATGATCGCCGACTGAAACTTGTCGCAAATACGCCTGGACATTTTTAGTTATATCTCGGGAACCCGTTAAGATTTCTCAAATTTTATTAGCTTAAATTGAAGCAAGGATTTCGAAGATTGCGTCCTTAGAGCTTTTGATTTTTGTTACAACTTTTATAGGTAACGACACGATTTGAAGTTTAGGTACGAAATTCGAGAAATTCTGGAATTTTTCTAATGACTTACTCACGTGAAAAACCCTCTTCAAAAAGTCAAAAATATTCCTAGTATAGGGTTTTCATCGTTGAATCTAAAAAGCTCTCAAACCTTTTTTTCTTAAAGATACCTGTATAGCTTTATTTCCGAATGAGTTATCATGTTTCAAAATCAATTTACAATTTACGACGATAGTGTAAATTTAGGATCAAAGAGTCAAAATCGATGATTATTACGAAAAAGGTCAAGCATCTCAAACTTAAATTGTTTTGTTGTTTGTAATATTAACTGAAGATACTAATGATAAAAATAATATTGAAAATCGTAAAAAGGCCATTTTTCGTCCTGTTATGAAATATTTTGATCTATTTTTTATGCTAGAAAATGGACTAACATTTTCAACTTTTTGCAAACTCCATAAGGGATGCAAATTTATATAATTGTGTCCTTTTTAACTTTACGGCAATTTTATTTTCGTCTTCATTCAAACAAAAGAAACACACGTGAACTATCTATAAAATACAAAATGCAGCAAACCAAAAATATACTAAGACGACTTAAAGACAAATAAAACTTATTTAATTAAAATTAAAATTGATTGAAATTGATTGATTATTCAAAATAATGGTTTGGAAGTCATCGAAATATACCTTCTGATTTTTCACATTATGTAAAACTAATTTTTATAACATTTTTTGATATAACTGGCAAAAAAATCAAAATTTGACAGGATTTTTAGTTCTTGTTCAACTTATTTATTCTGACTTTGCTTGGATGCTTAATAAATTCTTTATTCTTCATTCCAATCCAGATAAGGTCTTGAAACTGTCTGTTTTGGTAATCTTCTGGATTAGGCTTATCCAAAAAGTACTTCAGATGGTTCGAAAGTACTTTCATTCTTTACCATCTATAATTTACTGTGTTTTAAATAAATTATAGCCTATCATCCGCAACAAATTGCATGAAATTTCTTCCAACTGTAATTAAATTGATATGATTAATTATAATAATTATGAATTACAAGTAAAGAGCTAATTAAAATTTGGAATAAGTGCTAATTATTTTGAACATTATTAACGGATTGCAAAGTCCTATCTAGTTGAAAATGCCATCAGCGAATTTCTTGACGAATAAATAGATTAGTGAACACCGCTTAGAAGATCCATCTTTTATTAACCTAATTACACCTATCCTGACTCGTGATCAATCAACTAAGGTTAACTCTTGCATCACTAATTTCAGTTACCTATATTACCTATATGCCAACATTGAATCTCGTAACTTGATATTATGTTTATAACTCATGCATACTAAATCAACTTTTTGAAAGGGAGAATTTAAAAAATCACAGTTATTAACAAAACCCTGCATTTATTTATTCACATTCTGTACAAACATATTTTACATCAAATCTGCAGATTATATCTATATCATAACTCACTCATTCAAATAAAAATTTATGCGACCGTGCGTACTCGCAGATGGCAGTAATCTTTCATTTATTTCGTACTTTAATTTTATAATTCCTGGTGTCATAGTTATAAATTAAATAAATAGGCAGTCGGTGAAGCAGGAGCAGAATTATTTTAAATATATTAAAATCGGTTCATTATATTAATTTTTACCATTATATTGGTTTTAGTCAGATCGTTCTCACGGTTTAAAAAATCTTGAAGTAGGGGAAACCATTACGAGATGGATGCCAGTACGAATTGAATATCAAGAACGAGTTTCATAATTAGCTTTTTTTACCACTTAATTATTATTTTTGAATTATGAAATTGAAAATTGTGTTTTTGAGATGGCAATGAAAATTTTCCCTACTGACAGATTATCGTTCTTTGAAAAATTAAATTCCTTTCACTATTCTCATCCTGGTTCCTTCGATTTGTCAAACTCACGGCCAACGTGTTAAAAATTATAAAAAATAGGACAAATGGCTCTTATAATTCATGTGATGGTATTGCTATCTTTAAAAAAGATATTCCAGCTTTAACTTGGTATGTTATACTTTTCCCGCTTGATCATCATTTGCCAATATTATAACTTCGAATTTTTTTCTATTCAGCTCGTACTGATTTTCCCTATGCTTATTAATTTACATAGCTACATCAAGTATTTTAAAGAATCATAATTTAATTCTAATCTTACATGGAAAATTGTATTAGAACTGCTT
Source organism: Melikaiella ostensackeni (assembly GCA_032362435.1). Lineage (NCBI taxonomy): Eukaryota > Metazoa > Arthropoda > Insecta > Hymenoptera > Cynipidae > Melikaiella > Melikaiella ostensackeni. The sequence goes on along the minus strand of JAUMHM010000031.1, from coordinate 42,614,880 downwards.
AAATAATTATTTCTTTATAAACTTACAAACAAATATCGAATTATATGAGTACTCAAACTAATTTACTGATTGAGCTGTTGATTAATAGGACAAAAAATGTAATAGCTGAGCCAGAACAAAGTCACTGAATAATAAAAATCGATAAGGTTTTCGCGCCGTATACCATTACATGTTCTTGACGTTATTCTAATTGAACTAAATGCTCTGTTTTTGAGCAGTACGAAAGTTCTTAAGTTTATTAATATCAAAAGTCATCACACTCAAAGTTCAGATTACAATTATTCGAAACTGTTGTTAACAGAAATCTCTCAGAGTGAACAATTTTGACTACTTTGAAACAAATCTTAAGAGCATCAGTTAATTTATTACATACTGAATTATATAAACTTTAGACTTGAATTTGATTGTTTTGTATTCAACTCTCCTTGCAAAATTCTATTTACGAAGACAAAAATATAAATTCATTTAATGTTACAATGATTTGTCATATGTAAACATTGCATGAAGTAAGTATGCTCTAATAAAGTTTATTTACGAATTTATTTAGTGTTATTACAAAACCTTTCAGGAAACGAAATACTTTGCCTGGCTTATCTATCTTTTGTTTTTGTAAGTGAAGTTTCTATTTTGAAAGGATTATTGAAGACACCAGAAGTTTCCTGAATCGATAGGAAATTCAGAGTGACTTTTCGTGAAGCTATCCAAATCCTCAAGGATGTTCACTGCATAGAGTCTACTTCAAAATTGAGCAATTTTTAAAATGATCTATAAAATCGAGAAAAAATACTGATTGTTAATTGCAATTGATTGAGAAAAAATATGTCCGGTCAAAATTCGTAGCATTTAACAATGGGTCTGTTGTCGTTACTTTCATAAATCATTATAAAGGTTCGATGAATATTGCAGTTGACTCTACATAGAGTACATTCTTAACTTAACTCGTACGGTCTTGAGCCATATTGTGCGTACTGAATACGTTTCAAAACAGGCAATAAAATTGCTTAAAATTATTCTAAAGAATACTATTCCTGTAATAACCACCTGTTTTGTCTACAAATATAACAGTCACACCAACGCAGTGAACAAATTTTGAATCCCGCAATACCATACCCCATCCCTTAAAGTAAGAATAATTATAATCTTTACTAACGAATCAACATACATATACATTTATAAATATTATGACGATTTCCTCGTGTACAAGTATTCTTAGCGCATTATGGTACAGTTCGATTCGCAGATGAATCCGACAAGGGAAGTATTTTCGTTCCTAATATTACGTTTCTGGCCAACGTTTGATTTTTATAGGATAAGGCTCGAGATTCGTACGTAGTGTCTGCTTAGTTAATTTCAAGCGTGACGTACAGATGTAGGAAAATAATATGAAATGGAAATACGAATTTTATTTAGTATTTAAACTAGGTTTGCCTGATTTTATACTCTTATTTTATTTACACTAACAAGGATCTGTGGTAGAGAAAAAAGGAGGACACTGATCGTAAAAAGTTAGCTTAGACACCTATAAAAATTTTTCTTCTGTTAAGATATCATTCTTATATTCCCGAAAACTTCATATTGATATTATTTTCCATATCACCTACGTCTAAACTGTCGTCAGTCATGAGGTAATCCGAAGTTATGGCAGACACTGGTCAAAGAACCACATTTTTTATCTTCTGTTCAACCCCACTTGGATGCTATACTATAAAGCGACCTGAGTAATTCCAAAGCTCTATTATCAGAAACGGAAGATTCATCTTCTACAAATGCATTCCGGGATTCAGCGGTGGCTAAATTTGAAGATTGATAATTTGTTTCTGGTGAAGAAGTAGTCGATTTGAACCTTCGACCATGTCTACTTCTAAAGGTAGTAATTGATGGTTCCGTAGCTGTTGAAGAAGGCTGTGTACTTCTTGTTTGATCAGATCCTGAACTGAGTCTGACAGTTCCAATCGGCAAATTCAACCTGCTAATCCCAGCGATGATTTCGTGGGACTCCTCAGTTGTAAATTCGTTCACTGGCAATCTCAACAGAGCATTCAGTAAATGCTCCTTCTCCTCCTCCATGGTCTTGTTCATTGGACCATTGCAATGACTAATTAGAAGAAGAACCAGCTGTCTGACAGTCGCATTATTATCAGCTTGCTTCATAACTTTCATCAGGGTAGTTGTACTAGAAGCATTTAGCTTGCCGAACATTTCCTGTGCCTTTTCTATTTCATTCTCGGTGACATTTATTACTGAGTTGGGAACAAGTGTCTCTTTCAAGGCTCCATTAGTTGAAGTTACAGAAGAAGTTATGGTCGTTGTGATACTGGAACTTGTTGTGAATGTTGGATTAGGAGTAGCTGTGTTTTCAGCTGAGTATGCGGGTGGTAGCAAGGTAAATGCTGTAGGTGAATCATTATTATTTTGTGCCCACTGCCAAGGAGTTGAAGAATCAGAGATGAAATTCTGCGGTGTTACTCCGTCAGAATAAGTAGCCAGGTTTTCCTCAGGGCTAGTATTAAATTGTGCTGGATCAGCTAATCTCGGACCAGTAGTTGATATCAGATGCGGATCGGGAATTAAGTCGTGGTTAATCCTCTGAGGATCTAAGAATACGGTAGTTTCCCATAATCGAGTTACTTCTGGTGAAGCGGTCCAGTGATCGTTAGATGGGACTGAATTTGTTGAATAAACAGGTCTTGGAGGTTCATTCGTATTGAAGAGACTATTGGATCTTCCCGTGGGTAACTTATGATCTTGATTGGTATATTCGTTTTTGTAATTAGGATGGATACTGCTTGCTGTGACAAGAGATTCATCATTTTTTTGTTTTGTTGAAGTATCATAGTAGCGTATTCTGAAAGGTTCTGTAGTGGAGGATATACTGTTTTGATTAGAATTTGGATCTTTAGCTATGTTTTGATCTTGGTTTTTGGAATTCTGAAATGCGGGTGGTGCTAATTTTTGCCGCAAACTTTGAACAGGATCCTTGTTTTGACCATAAACTATTTGTTCATTCGATTGGAAATAAAAAGCTGGTGTAGGAGAAGAAACATAATTGTTTATTGGTGTAGCATCAAAGGGTTTTAAATTTTTTCCATAAGGTTCTCGGGACTGATTTTGGGAACCTGAATCTCTTGGCTCAGTTGGGAAGTAGTTTTCGTAGTCGTTCAAGGAATTGCTAGGAAGATTTGAATCACTATTAAAGTTTTTGTTTTCTTGAAGAGCATGATTTACTTCGAAAGCAAAACTATTCTCCCTTTCTTGGCTAGAGGAATCGGCACCGTTTCCTTCAGTGCTTAGAGTGGTTGTCGAATATTGAGACTCTGAAGAAGGTATTGATGTAGTATAATAATCTGTCGAGTCAGTGACTGTATTAGTAGGTTGATTCGGAAATGGAGTAGTTGGTCTTCTTCTTCTAGCGCCGATCGTATCATCAGAGAAATCTAAAACTTCGTCCTTTTCTTTCGTCACTGAAGGGTATTCTTCAGTTGTTGTAGGTGACAAAGTATTTTCCCCAAACTCTTCTTCACTCGATGGAGGAGGTTCCGTGGGTCTTATCTCTGTGAGAACTTTCTTAAAAGTCTCGGGATCTTGGAGATAAGCTGATAACGCGTGGGTGAAAACTTGTGCCAACTCTCGGAGTTTGGTACTGTTGGACTTTTTAACTCCACTTAGAGGACCTTCACTCTGCTGTAAGTCAAGATCATCATCGAAATCATCACTCGTGTTTATTTCTCCACTATTGTGCTCGAAAAGGAAAGCAGAATTATTCTCCAAAGCATTATTTAAGTTAAAGAGATCTACGTAAGAATTTATTGTATGCTGTGTTAATATATTCGTTGGAAGATCCACAGAAACATTTCCAGATTTTGCTAAAAGATCTACCGAAGAGTCTGTAGCATTACTAGAGTCGTAATTCTCACTTGCAGTGGCAAAATATAGGGCTAGTGAATGTAGGGTTGATGGTCCTGACGAACTTGGAATGTTCAATCCAGTTCTGTTTCCATTTTGATGAGTGTTCAACTCTGGGATTGTTCCTTCTAATCCTTGGAGAGATTGTATCATGCTGAATGCATGCTGTCGTTCTACTGGTGGTCTGTTTTCCAAAATTGGTTTCTTAGTGATTGAGGATACTTTTGCTGTGGTCTGTTTTGGTAAATAGGTAGCACCTGTTCCCGATCTACTAGAAGAGAAGGAGGAAGAATAGATAGGAGACTGTGTTTTTGGTATCAAATCGTTTGAAGTCTCCCGATAATTGGAATTCGTTGGAGTGTAAGGTGGAACCGTGGCCGTATAAACAGTTGGTTTTTGCGTACTTGAGGTTGCAGCAGTAGTGTAGGCATAGTTTTTTGTGAAGGGAACGTAAGGTCGAGCAGTAGATCCCGCTTTACCTTGTCGATAGTTGAAAGTTGTATCATAGGAAGTAAGTGGTTTCTTCGTCACAGTATTTTGACTGAAAGGTTTTTCGGTTGACGCTGTGATAATAGAATTCAGTTGGTAAACCTGCGATGTTCTGGGCGGATTTTTAGTTGAAAATTGAATATCATTTCGCTGTCGATCTTCGCGATTTTGACTGGATTTTGCATTTTTGAATCCTTGATTTTGCTCTGTGAAGATTGTAGCTGATGGTGTGACAGTCTCTGAAAAAGTATTACCAGTGAAATCTGTAACGGTGTTCATCGTTGCAGTATTATGTCGATAAGATTCAGAAGCAGTGTAGGGTCTTAAAGTTGTATCTGTTTCATCGTTGTAATTACCAGTGACGGTATTTTCGTTGTAATTTGGTGTACTTTCATAGGTCGTTGAAGTCACTGGTGGAGTTGTACTTTGCCTGTAATAGTCCGTATTCACGTAGGTTCTTTGAGTAGATGGATTTGTTTTATATCGATCATTGCTAGAGGTAGAGGAACTTGAGACTTGTTTATAATTTTGCGCATTTTTGTTATTGTAGACGAATGAACTTGTGGCACTTTGGGAAAATGAAAAGGACCTTGGACTGGTACTTGTGACTGATCCACGGTTTGTTAATGCAGTTAATCGAGGCTTAAAAATTGGTGTGAAGGTAGGGCCGGGGAATGGAGGAATGCTACCAATTTTTGGTCGTAAAGAGGTTGGGCCACTGGTTTCGTTCGTTGTTACTGAATATGTAGGTGTAGAGGATTTCTGTAAATTGTCAGAAGATAAGATACGATTATTGAAGACAGTATTATACTGAGTAGAACTAAAGACATGGTTGTATCGATTTCCTCGATTGGCAGCGAAAGCTGAACTCTCAGCCAATTGCTGGAATTCTTTGACAGGATTCGGAGACGTTGTTCTAAAGGTTGTCGTTTCCGTATATGTGGGAGTTACCTTTTGAGTAATTGCAGAATTACGATTATTATCGATTAAAGTTCTTGATTTAGAGGTTCTGAAGTTTTGCTTCTCACTTTTTCCTTGGGCTTGATCAGCGTGTTGAAACTTCCTACCATTTCGTTGATCGTAAACGTCGTTCAGCTGCTTCGTTTTCTCTTTTCGATCATCAATCAATTGATTCTGTTGTCTGTGTCTGGGTTGATTATTATTGGGTAAGACAGTTGATTGTTGTTGTTGATTGTAGTTTGTGTTACCCTCGCTTAAATCTTGTAAATCTTTTTGCTTATAATTCTGAGAGTACTGATTTCCTTGTCTACCACCAGCCTGGCTGTAATCTTGACCGAAAGCTTGATTATTCTTTAAATTTTGGTTATCTTGAATTTGGTTTTGGGAAGCTGATTGACCGAAAGGATTTGATCTTCCATTCTGTCTTCCATCGTAGTCTACGTATTGAAAGCTTTGTCCATTATCTTCCTCCGAATTTCGGTGATACTCAGAATTAATTTTTTTTGCATCGCTTCTCTTTCTCTCTTCCTCTGCCAATAGTTCTGCACTTTGTTCGTAGAGTTCGGCTGATTTGCTGCAGTCAACTTTGAACCACCAGTCGCAAATTAATTGTGATTGTTGAAATATGGTGCCGTTTGGACACAGAAACGAAATCTTACGTCCATTGTCACAAATGTGGAAGACCTACAAATAAAAATTTTGGTATAAAATAAAAATGAAACTAAAATCTGAATCAAATAATTGAAAATAAGCGTTTTCTAAAGTGGAGAAATTTCAAAAATGAAAAAGTAAATACATAGATGAACTCCGATTGGTTTTAAGTCAAAGGATTACATAATTTTTACTTACTTGGCAGTTAGTTTCCAAATCAGCGTAGTATCCACCTTTAACTCCTCGGCAGGTAAAAGACGTAGCAGGAATCGTTGTCAGAACTGGAAAGTCGACACCAGGTTGGCCCGTGACCCCTGTGAAAATATTATTGAATTAATATTTGTAGGCTGTGTTTAGTGAAAGGCGATGCAGTGAATTTCATGCGTTAGAAAAATCTATTGTACTTTCATTATTAAGGATTTCATACTTTATTTGTTAGGCAATGCATAAAGTTAGAATTATAGCAGATGAAAAATGCAAACTAATGAATTAGAGGAGGGAAATTTATTGATGTTATGAATAATAAGATAATGATTTGCGAGAAGAAATAGTTATCTATGTATTCAAATATGTAATTTAACAAACAATGCGTGCAGTGCAATATTTAAAAGAACTATACCCGCTCCCTTAAGCCACTCCTTCAGCAGATCCTCATTTCCGAAAAATACTGGGAAACAGTCATCAAGATGTACTTTAATCCTATCACAATGTAAGTTGTTGGAGTACATAACAGCAATATGACTAGCGAAGTGAAGTAGATTTAGTGAAAAGAAAATTTAAAAAATACTAATACCAAACTGTAATAAAAAATTCTGATCTTCTAGGATTCACTCAAAAGCTAATATTGCTGTATTCTCTTTCTTAGGCTAATATTATAATGAAAAGAATGATGTGAACCTTGGTAAACTTGGTACTCGCCATTATTTTCGGGAGCTAGTCTCTTTACAACTTTTTTCAAATCTGCAATATCTTCCTCAGATGCCTCTAAGCTACCCAAGTCCAGTTCCGAGAGAAATTCTGGTAGTCGTGCCGTTTCCTCGTCATTTGATGCCTAAAAAAATAAAACAGACATTAGTAATCTGTTTATAACATAATTCTCCAGTAAAAGCTGTATCTTTCAAATAAACGATCAATTGGCAATAAAAATACTCAGAATGTTTTTTTATTATTTAGCCAATTTAAAAAATTATATATGGGCCGTCCAAAAACTACGTTACGCTATTTTCAACACTTTTTCCACCCCTCCCCTTCTTCCACGCAGATCATCACACAAAGCTTGAACACCCAGGGTCACGTCACAAATACGACCCCCACCCCTTTTAAGGGAAAATTTTTTCTTCTATTTCATTTGACAAACGCCTAAAATAAAACACAAAACATATAAACATAATATTTTAACAGACCTCACAGCCCGAAATGCTCTCAAGACAGGGGAAATAGAGTGATTTTTTTCATGAAAATAGGGAAATGATAAGGGAATAAATTCTAATTATTAAAATTAATTTATAGAAACAATATTGAATTCAATATCAAACGCTTAAGATTTTAAGTTGAAGTATATTGCATTTTTAACAAAATAGATATTCAACCAATAAAGATTCATTTTCAACCGAAATACCATAGATAAATTCTCGACAAAAGAATTGAGTTTTCGAGCTGAAAAATCGAATGTTTTAGAAAACAGCTGATCTTCAAAGCCGAAAATACGAATTTTCAACCAAGGAAGATGATTTTCAAACCAAGTAATTGAATTGTCAACAAACAAAACACTCAATTTTAGGCTGAACAGTTGCATTTACAACCAAACAGTTGAAGCCAAAAAGACAAATTTGTTAGAAGACAGTAGAATATTCAATCCAGAAAAGATGGACTTTCAATCCAAAGAAACGAATTTCTAATAAAGCAGTTGAATTTTCGAACAAAATATATGACTTTTCAACAAAATAATTGAATTCTTAAACCCAAAAATATGAATTTTTAACCAAGAAAGATGAGTTTTCAAGCAAAAGGAACGAATGTTCAACAAAATAGCTAGATTTCTAACCGAATAGTTGAATTTTCAACCTACAAAGGTAAATTTCTTAGAAGACAGTTGAATTTCTAATTTGAAAGGACAAATGTTCAACCAGGGAGATGAATTTTCAACAAAATAATTGAATTTTTAACGATTAATTCTCAACGAAAGATATAATAGTTACTATTTTATCAAGAAATGATTTTAAGTTTGAATCAAAAACAGTCGAATTCAACTAAAACAGATTAATTTTAATCAAACAGTTGCATTATCAACCAAAAAAGATGTAATTTCTCCCAAAAGAGATGAATTTTTAACCAGGAATGGTTTTTCGGTCAAGAGAGAAAAAAATGCCGACCAAATTGGAGAATTTTCAACCAAGAAGATTAATTTTCCACCAAAAAAGACAAACTTACAACAAAAAACATCAATTTTCAACCAAATTGGTGAATTTTTAACTAAAAACGATTAATTTTCGAGTAATAATGGAATAGTTAAATTTTCACTCTGGAAAATTGATTTCCAATCAAAAAAGAATGAATTTGCAACAAATTAGTTAAATCTTCAACATAGGACATGAATACTTAACAAAGTAGTTCAACTTTCAACTGAGTAGTTGAATTTTCAGCCAAAAGGATGAATTCTCAATAAAAAATTTAATAGTTTAATTTTCAACTAAAGACAAAAAGTTTTCAACCAGAATGGAATTCTTCAACTAAAAACGATCAGTTTTTAAGTAATAATGAAATAGTTAAATTTTCCGTTTGGAAAATTGATTTTCAACAAAAAAAATGAATTTTCAACAACATAGTTAAGTCTTTAACAAAGGAAATGAATACTTGACAAAGTGGTTCAACTTTCATCTTAGTTGAATTTTCAGCCAGAAAAGATGAATTCTGAATGAAAAATTCAATAGTTAAATTTTCAACTAAAAACAATCAATTTTTAATCAAAATAGAATAGTTAACTTTTAAGTTCAAAAATATAATTTTTCACCAAAATATATGAACTTACAACAAAAAGCATCAATTTCCAAAGAAACTGGTGAATTTTCAACTAAAAACGATCAATTTTTAACAAAAATGGAATAATTAAATTTTCTGTTAAAAGAATTAGTTTTTTACCAAACTAGACAAAGTTACAACAAAAAGCATCAATTTCCAACCAAACTGGTGATTTTTCAACTAAGAACGATCAATTTTAAAGTAATGATGGAATAGTTGAATTTTCAAATAAAAAATTAATTTTTCACTAAAATATACGAAATTACAACAAAAAACATCAATTTCCAACCAAACTGGTGATTTTTCAACTAAGAACGATCAATTTTCAAGTAATGATGAAATAGTTGAATTTTCAGTTAAAAAATTAATTTTTCACTAAAATATACGAATTTACAACAAAAAGCATCAATTCACAACCAAACTGATGAATTTTCAACTGGAAACGATCAGCTTTCAAGAAATAATGAGATAGTTAAATTTTCAGTTTAAAAAATTGATTTTCAACCAAAATAGACTAAGTTACAACAAAAAGCATCAATTTCCAACCAAACTTGATTTTTCAACTAAGAACGATCAAGTTTCAAGCAATGATGGAATAGTTGAATTTTCAGTAAAAAAATTAATTTTTTACCAAGATAGACGAACTTACAATAACAACAAAATCAATTTCCAACCAAATAGTAAAATTTCCAAAAAATAAAATGAATGCTTAACAAGTAGTTCAACTTTTAATCAAGTAGTTGAATTTTCAGCCAAAAAACATGAATTCTCAATGAAAAATTCAATAGTTGAATTTTCAACTAAAAACAATCAGTTTTGATCCAAAATGGAATTCATAAATTTTCAGTTGAAAAATTAATTATCTACCAAAATAGATGAACTTACAACAAAAAACATCAATTTCCAACCAAATGAGTGACTCTGCAACTAAAAACGATCAATTTTCAAGTAATGATGGAATAGTTAAATTTTCAGTTAAAAAATTAATTTTTTACTAAAATGAACGAACTTACAACAAAAAACATCGATTTCCAACCAGATTGGTGAATCCAACTTAAAACGATCAATTTCCAAGTAAGAATAGAATATAGTAGTTAAATTTTCAGTTTGGAAAATTGATTTCTAACCTAAAAAGGACGATTTTACAACAAAATAGTTAAATTTTCAGTAAAAAAATTAATTTTCCACCAAAAAGATAATATTAGACTTTTTAATTAAAAAAAGAGTAATTCTTTAAAAATGGGGTGAAGAGTGGAATAGTGGAAAGAGTGTGAAGTTTGTATTTAGATGCTTTACTTTTGAAATAAAGTCTTTTAAAATAAAGTCAAAATAATTTTTAAATAAAGATTTAAAATAAATAAATTTCAAAAAATTGTTATTCACATTTATACTATCCATATCTGGCGTCACATTCTGCGTTAATACACCTCCCCCCCCCACCCTCTCGACACAAATCGTCAGAAACCGGTGACCCTCTCCCCCCAACAGTGTGACGCAGGTTTTGAATGGCCCCTATACCGAAATTATAAATTAATGCAAAAAGTCTTTAGTTTTTTTTATAAACTAACTATACATTTGTAACTGGAAAGTAAAAATAACGTGACTTTTCAGTTTCAGTCGTTTTCGAGAGAAAGGAGATGGGGGGATCTCAAAATCAATTTTTTTTCTGAGAAATTTGACAAAAACTGGATCAAAATTTTTGTTTGTGATTAATAATTTTTCTTATCGTTTGGTATTTTAGCTTAAAGGTCCCTCTGAATTATTAAACCCAATATTCAATTTTAATTGCCATAATTCAGTTGGGATTTCAAAATCAACTTTTTTTCTGAAAAGTTTGATAGAAACTTGATCTAAATTCATGTTTGTTGTTACTGAATTTTTTTTATTGTCTGGAATTTTAGGTTGAATCCTCCTTCAAATTATCAAACACAATTTTCAATTTTAATTGTTATATTTTTGTGGGGATCTCAAAATCAATTTTTTTTCTGAGAAATTTGACAAAAACTGGATCAAAATTTTTTTTGTGGTTAGTCATTTTTTTTATTGTTCGGTATTTTAGACGAAAGGTCCCTTCGAATTATCAAACGCAATTTCCAATTTTAATTGCTATATTTTAGTGGAAATTTTAAAAGAAACTTTTTTTTCTGAAAAATTTGACAAAAACTGGACCTGTGGAAGGGGGGTTGCTTTGTTTAAGAATATTTTAACACGCAACAACCCTATTATCAGGACGAGATGGACTTTATTGTATATACATTCACATTAATGGGTTTCGGAAAGAGGAGAGTTTGTTTCTCGAAGTTCTAATGGCATTATATCACTTTCAAATTTTGTTGTTGTAATTCAAAGTCGATAAAAATAATTTTTTCTATAATTAGCGGAAGAGTGCTAGTTTTTCCACCTGTTTTCTGTGTAAAAAGTGACCAATTTGTTGTCGATGACGTGGTGCATGCGCAGTGTCGACCTTTACGGACACGGTGAAAAAAGTAGACGGACGCAGCGAAAAAAGTGACGCACAGTGAAAGAAGTAAATACCTGTAAAGTGCAAACTACTGAACGAACACTGTGGCTTGCTTCAGTAAGCGAAGGTGAACTCACAACTATTGCGTTGTATCTCATTCCACCACTCCCAACCTTCCTGACCAAATATTGCTACCAATTTACTGTTACGGCTATATTATTGCCGTAGTTTTGACAATTGTCATTGTCATTGTTGCGTCAATCAACAACAGATCGCCTCCTTTTTGAACAAAAAACAGGTAAAAAAGACTAGCACTTTTCAAACAAATTACAGAAGAAGTATCGTGTCCCACATGTTGAAAAGGCGACGATTTAGAACTCGTGTGATACTTCACACTTGTCTTAAATCTCTAGCTTTTTCAACTTGTCGTACAATATACTATTAATATCAATATTATTCATATATTACTGTTGTAACATATTTGAAGTTCCACATGCCCTCAACGCATGTCAGACATTCCGTGGTCAAATAGTCGACAAAATTGTCGTAACTCTAAGAAAATAGCAAAAAGGTCGACTTTTTTCGATATTTTGAAATTTCAAGGTCATTTAGGCTGCGTAAAACATATTTAAAGCATTTTCTACTATATAGGTATAAATCCAATTGCTTCCAACTATTTTTTATGATAATTTAGTTATCGAAAATTAGTTTTATTGTCAAATAAAGAGCAATATACCACTTCAATATTTTCTTGTAATTCAAAGTCAATACAAATTATTTCAACGTCAACATTCCTTATATATTACTGTAACATATTGCAAATACATTCCCACTAACGTTTATCACACATGATATGGTCAAATAGTCGAGAAATTTACCGTAACTCTAAGAAAATAGCGAAATTTTTTACTTTTTTCGATTTTCTCAAATTTCAAAGTTACTTAGGGAGGGTAGAAATATTTTCATGACATTATCGCTGTACAGGTTTAAACTTACTAGCTTTGAGCTATTCTTTTTGACAATTTGAATCTCAAAAAAATCAAATTTTAAGAAGTGTCGTTTTTTGTGATTTTTAGCTATATCTACGATGCGGAGATCAAAGAATTTTTTATGAAACTTTAGAAAATCGTTTTTGAATCCCAAAAGAAAGTTTTTATCGCTATTAGAACTTCGTGCAACAAACTTTTTTTTCGATACGCCCCAAGGCACATGGATACCTGAGCGTTCGAAGAAATTTCTTCTTTTATTAAGATCGAAATGAAACATACTTTCTTATGAACACTTTCATAAACCAAAAACAGAAAATGAAAAGACTCACAATTCCAAAATAGAGCAGAATGTTTATTAAGTTAGCAATTATTAGAAATGTGAGATTGGATAATTACCTTTCTCTATGTTGAAAAATGGAATAATCTGAATGGATTGGTTCTAAATCAACTAACGAATTTCCTATATTTTTTTTTCAATGAAGATGGTCCTAAGAGGTTGTAAACCTTCCAGAAGTACAAAATACACATTTAGAAAAAAATTAATTTTCACAATTAAATATTTGTTTTTTTTGTTGACAATTAATTTCTTAACTGAAAATTCAACAATCTGGTTGAAGCTTCTTTTCTCTCTTAACTGGAAAATCTTTCTTGGTTGAGAATTCGTCCTTTTCGTTTTCAAATAATTTCTTTTGATATAAATTTCTTTCTTTTTTTGGTTAAGAATTCAAATACTTGGTTGAAAGTTGCACTGCCTTATTAAAAATTCATTTTTTCAGTTAAAGATTCATCATTTTAGTATAAAATTTATCTCATTGGTTGAAAACTGAACTACTTTGTAGAAAATTTGTTTTTCATTTTGTTTAAAATTAATTTTATTTCCTGAGAATGTAACTATTCCCTTTTTGCTTGAAAATTTATCTCTCTTAGTTGAAAAATATGTATTTTATTGAAAATTCGTGTTTTTTGGTTGTAGACAACTGTTTTTGATTAAAAATTAAAATATATTTTGGTCGAAATATCAACTATTATATGTTTCGTTGGAGGCTCATTTTTTTCGGTTGAAAATTCAACTACTTGGTTGAAAGTTGAACTACTTTATTAAAAATTCATTTTTTAGTTGAAGATTTATCATTTTTGTTCAAAATTTACCTCTTTGTCTGAAAATTGAACTACTTCGTTGAAAATTCATTTTTCATTTTATTCAAAATTAATTTTATTCCCTGAAAATATAACTATTCTATTTTTGCTTGAAAATTTATCTTTCTTAGTTGAAAAACTATATATTTTGTTGAAACTTCATCTTTTTCTCGTTTTCCCACCCAAATGAAAACTGAATCAACAGAACCCAATAAAAAATTCAACTGTTATTGGTTTAAAGATCATTCTTTACTTATTTTCGGTTGAAAAAAGAACTATTATATTTTTGGTTAGGAACTCATCCTTTTTCTTTGGAAATTTAATGATTGTGTTAAAAAGACATCCTTTTTGTTTACAATTAATCTGTTTTGTTTAGGGATTCAACTATTTTGTTGAAAGCCTAACTATTTCGCTATGAATTATTTTTTTAGTTGAACATTCATCATTTTAGTTTCAAATTCATCTCTTTAGTTGAAAATTGAGCTATTTCCTTGAAAATTAACTTTTTTTCCTTGAAAATTAATTTTTTCAACTGAAAATTGTAGTATTCTGTTTTTGGCTGAAAACTTATCTTATTCAGTTGGAAATTTGTCTTCCTCTCGTTTTTCCACTCAAATGCGGACTGAATTTATAGAACATAATAAGAAATTATAACTATTTCTGGTTGAAAAGTCTACAATTAAAGTTTTTTCTTAAGAAGTCATTCTTTTTGGTTAAAAATTTCATTATTTGGTTGAAAATTAAATTATTATATTGAAAATTCATCTTTTTTTGCTCAAAAATTAATCTGTCATTTGAAAACTTAACTATTTTGTTGAAAGTTCATATATTTCATTAAAATTCGTCTTTTTTGGTAGAGAATTGATCTTCTGCGTTTGAATTTATCTCTTTGCTTGAAAATGTTATTGTTTTGTTGAAATTTTGTATCTTCTCTGGTTAAATTAACCAATTTTTTTCAATAAAATAATTAAAAAATTATCCCCGTTAGACTGGTTCAATAAATCAAAATTTTATTAGTGGCTAATCACAGTAAAAGCATTTCTTTTCTGATGTTTATAGATGACACGTTTCGAGACAGATCTGTATCCTCATAAAATCATTTTTCTCAACAAAAGATCGTTGAAACTAGGAAAATACGATATTTTTTAATATCATTGTACATGTAGTATTATTTATAACCTAACAAGAAACGAAGAAATCTAATGCTAAAAAAGGAAAAATATATTTACCTCATCGGAGAAATTGAAGATAGTTGAAAATAATCAAAATAATGTAGTTTCATGAAGAAAACAAAAGTTAATTTGCATTAAAAGCATAATAATGCTTATTTTAAAATAGCATGTAAAGATCAGACCAAATACATAACCTCCAAGAAAATATGGATTTGAAATTTAATTCCATTTTTTCTGAAAAAAACTTCTAATCGAATAAACGTTATTGAATGAACACTGCAGAAAATTGTATAAATCACAGCAAAATATCCTGGATTATCTCAAGAAATAAATAGTTACATTTTCAAACAATAATTAAAGACGGACATGTGCCACTTATGGGTTAATCGCTATAACAGATTCTGAGGTTAAATTGAAATGTCATGTGATATTTTTGCCCGGGAAAATTGACAATTTTGATATGAGAAAGGAGACTGTGATATATAATTCTTAAATTTTGAAAATCTGTTCTGCAATTTATTGCATTTTTTCATTTTTTATATAAAACATTTCTAAAGTTAATCTTTTATCTTCGTTTGGTTCTATATTCATAATTTTAACATTTTTAATATTGAAATCAAATCTATGAAAGTCTGAACAGGCATGCTTTGCTAAAGCTGTATTATGTTGCTCTTTCTATTGAAAATTCTAAAAAGAACTTCGTTAAAACCACTAATATATGGCATTACAATAATTTTCTTTTGATTTGCAAGATCTGTAATTTGGTTATTTGTATTTTTTGATTCGGTAATGGTCTTATAACGTTCAGCTATTTTCAATTTTAGCAGATCTATGGGATACTCATTTTTTAATAAGGTATTTTTCACAATGTTTAAATTTTCATTATGAAATCTAGTATCTGATAATTTTATCGCTCTATCAACTAGACCAAAAAGGACACAAATTTGATTATAAATTGGATTATGAGAAGCGAAATTGAGAGAACGTCCTGATCATACAGTTTTTCTATACCAATTAGTTATAATTTTGTTATTTCTCATCGTGAGTGTTAAATCTAGAAAATTCATTTCATTTTCCTTCGCTAGTTCAATAGTGAATTTTAGTTTTTCATTTGCTGAGTTAGATTTTTGAAGAATATCATCTACTTTATTCTTTGGAAGGCAAATTAATAAATCCACTATGTATCTATAATAAAAGATAATTTGATAGTCTAAATTATTTAAAATTTCTTTTTCAATATTTTCCATAACAATATTGGCAGCTGCTGATGAAATTGCTGACCCCATAGGAAGTCCGAATGTTTGTTTGTAAAAAACATTATTGAAATTGCAATAAGAAGATTCCACACATGAACTAAGAACTGCATTAAAGTCTTTTTCATTCAAGAAAGTATATTGTTTTAGTTCTTTCCATTTTTTATTTATGGAGTTCAGAATTAATTTCCAAGATATATTTGTGTACATTGAAACAATATCAAGTGATACAATTGTGTAGTCATCAGGAATATTAATTTTATCAATTTTTTATTTGAAATCCCAGCTGTTACAGAAATGATATTCAAAATTTAAGTATTATATACCACAGTCTCATTCCTTATATGAAAATTTAAAATTGTCAATTTTTCCGAGTAAAAATATCACATGACACCTCAACTTAACCTTTAAACCTGTTATAACGTTTAACCCATAAGTGGCACATGCCCGCCTTTAATTATTGTTTAAAAATCTATCTTTTGTTTCAAGATAATCCAAGATATTTTCCTGTGATTTCTAAAATTTTCTGCAATGTTTATTTAATAACGTTTATTTAATTATAAGTTTTTTCAGGAAAAAATGGCATTAAATTTCAAATCCATATTTCCTTGGAGGTTATGTATTTGGTCTGATCTTTACATGCTATTTTTAAATAAGCATTATTATGCTTTTAATATAAATCAACTTTTGTTTTTTTTTTACGAAACAACAGTATTTCAATTATTTTTAACCATCTTCAATTTCTCCGATGCGGTAAACATATTTTTCCTCTTTTAGCATTAGATTTCTTCGTTTCTTGTTAGGTTATAAATAATACTACATGTACAATGATCCAAAGTAATAAAGTTGATGATAACTGTAAAGTTGGTTGTTGGTTGACTTCTCGTGTATATAATTTATTCGTACCG
>JAUMHM010000031.1:42564636-42597839 GCA_032362435.1 Melikaiella ostensackeni | reverse complement strand
ACGTATTATATATCATTCAATAATTATTGTTTCGATAATTATTGTTTCGAATAATTATTGTTTCGAAATATTCAATTTTATAAAAGAATGAAACAAAGATATATAATTAGAACAATGTGAGTGTGATATAAAATGTGATATTTATACATATCGGCGGTTGTAGATGAATGAATGATGAATATCAAAAATGATCTATAAACATATCAAAGTAAAAAAAAAAAAATAAAGATACACATTGAATAAAATGCAATCGTACCAAGGTCAGGATTTTTATGAATATCGTTAGGCTGTATAAATTGAAGTTTAGAAAATTAAATGATTTGATATGAAGATACCTGACTAGAACAACGCGCGCGTAGCGCGCGGTTGTTCTAGTATTTAAAAAATATTGTGTTTTTCTAGCTTCAACGATCTTTTGTTAAGAAGAATGATTTGATAAGGATACAGATCTGTATCGAAACGCGTCATCTATAAACATCAGAAGATTGAACCATTTTGTTGAAAATTCGTCTTTTTTTTGGAAATTGAATTCTTTGATTGAAAATTTATATATTTTGTTGATAATCCGTCTTTTTGGTAGGATATTAATCTTCTTGGTTGAAATTTTATCTTTTCATTCGAAAATTTAACTACTTGATTGAAAGTTGAACTAAATCGTATGCTATAACTAATCTACGACATTTAGTAGAAGGTATGACAATTGCCACTCGACAGATATGCATGAAGTTGTGTAAAAATTAATTTCGGATCCGCAAAAGTGAATCATTTTGATCTGAAGATAATAAACAGAATTATATGCAACGGTTTGATATCCCGGGGTTTACTGTGTGTGTACATGATTTTTCTTGCCGTTAGATCTGTTAAAAGTTTTTACTAATAGGAATAAGAAATTATTTTGGAAATGCGTTGAAAAGATGAGGAAACGAAGTTTTAGCACTGAATTAGTCGGAAATAAGAATGCTGATGAGGAAATAGTATGGGATTCGGACAAAGTGAAATACTGTAATAGTGATTTTTTAAAAGAAATTGTATGAAGATCAAGCTATGGAGCATAACAACCGTGACGCTGAAGAGGACACGTTAGACAATTCCGTTGTAGGTGGCGGAAGAAGAATTGATATCGACGACAGTATATCCGCGATTAAGAAACTAAAGAATGGTAAGGCTGCTAGTGTGGATGGTATCACCGCTGGAGAACGATAAGCTTACTAAGTACCGTGGGCAAAATATTTACCAAAATAGTTATTGTGGAGGTCATGGGAACAACTAAGGAAAGGATCTGGAAAGTCTAATGTGGATTTATGCCAGGGAGATCATGTGTGGATCGGATATTTAGCTTGAGACAGATCATAGAAAAAAGTTTGAGAATAAACTAAGGAGTTTCCTGTGCATTTGTTGATCTTAAAGAAACTTCCGATAAGTTAAATAGATCAAAACTTTGAGAAGTCCTAAAAGAGTATGAAGTGAATGGTTGGCTTCTAAAAGCAATAAGAGCGAAATATAATGGTAGTAAAGCGAGTCTTAGAGTGAATGGACAACTGAACAACTGGTTTGATATTAAGCATGGCGTTAGGTAAAGCTGCGTTATGTCCTCCTGGATGTTTAATATATACATGGACAAATGTATAAGAATGGCTCACTTAGACGAAGAAGGTGTTGATCTCGGAACAGTATGAGTGCGTGGACTGGCGTTTGCAGATGATAAAATGTTTACGGCAGAATCAGTCGAAATAAAGTCAAATGAGTGAAATGAGTGATGGAATGAGTGGTAGCGTACCCAAAGGTAGACCGGAGCAAGAATGGAATTGTAAAAGTGTCTCACCCTCTTCAAATTCAGCATGTTTTGTCGCTCCTTTAGAAAGTTTGTCACCCAACCAATTTACTGTTCGATAAGACTTGAAATACGTATTCGCAAGTTTGAAATTGAAACTTCACTAAGTTTCTTACGATTGGATGTATTGTTTCGCCAACAGAACACATATTTTTCGGCTCGATTCGAACATTTCACTTTTAACTTCTGAAAGTTGTGAAGCAGCTAAAACTTTAATAGTGGTTGAGAATGTTAAGTTGTTATAGCTTCTTTTTGATAGATATTGAGTAATATGAGTGCGTTAATAACTGGTAAATTTGATCGCTTGATACAGTCCTATGTACAATTGAAATTGAATTTCTGATATTTCAATGAACATTTCGATCAAAGATGTGAATTATCTTTCACTTTAATTATTAGATTCAGATTACCGTTCCACAAATTGTACTTTTTAGACCGTATTGATTGGTTTCGTATTTTCAATCAGACTTTAGTATACCTGTCGAGAAGAGTACATAAAGCATTTCAGTACCAACATAAGTTGTAATTATAATTTTTTGTAAGACAATTTTTGATCTCAAGTGTTTTCTCTTTATATTGCTATATCGCAGTTGAATGTTTAAAAAATGTAATATAGCTCGTGTTTATTATTATTCGAAGTCTGAAGAAAATATTTGTGTACTTTCTTTGAGAATGCGTGAGACTACACGCTTATGATCTACCAAAGTTCCTTTTTATTTGTAGAATCGACCAAGAACCGAACCTCAACGGAACGGAAGCAAATTCTATGGCTTTATGTCTTTGTTTCGTAAATTTGAAAAAAAAATTAAGAAACATGAACTCAAAAAAGTCAGCTTATGCAACTGAAATTGTGCGAAAAGCCTTTAAACGAGGAAAGTATGTTTCTAAAAATTAGTGTGATAGGATCATTAGATACAATTGAATAACAAAGAAAAAAAGAGACTCTTCTTCACCCTCCTTTTTCCTCTGTAATTATATAATATATTATTGTTATTGTTATTATTATATATTGTTCTTATATATCATACAACCAAGGAAAAAAGAGCCTCTTTTCCTTACCCTTTTTTCCATTGTTATTTAATTTCTCTAGTGAGCCTATTACATACATTTTTAGAAACAAATTTTTCTCGTTCAAAGCCTTTTTGTGTAATTTTAGTTGCATAGATGACTTTTCTGAGTTTATGTTCCCTAATTTTTTCGAAATTCCCTTTTACATTAGGCAAGCGAATTATCACGGAAAAATAGCTTAGAAATTGAAAGAGTGATCAATGCTTTCTAGTCGCTATTTTGGGTTTCAATCAAAAGTTTACATTGTCCTGAAAAGAAATGCGACGATTTTTTTTATTTTGAGTTTGCAAAAATTTTAGAAAAATGGCGTCAAAGACTGCGGTCGGGAGATACAGATATAGCGTTAATGATACGAGAATAAACTCTCTGAAGTCCATTTAATGTTTGAAAATCATATAGAAATGCCTTTAAATGACATGCGTACACTATATTCATACAAATAAAGTCATAAAAGCAATTATTTTTCTAAATAAACAACTTTAAATGACGTTTTTTCAATTTAAAAATTCTAACTTTATAACATTTGCACTTGTAGCTTCTAAACTATAAATTTATGAAAAATACTTCGAGTAAGTGTTGTAGAGCATATTTTTCTGAAGAAAATGATCTATATTAGAATATTCTATGATCAAAATTAAACCATCTATCACGACTTGAAGTAAATTCGAACAGAATATATTTTCTTTATGAGGAGTCATTCTTATTCACATATGTAAGTATCGAATAAACAAAATATTTACAAAAGGTATCGTTTTTAAATAATAACAATTCTTTGGAACTCAATTCTGAAGCGAAATTTCTAAAAATACTACTCAGATGTATTTTTACCATTTTTACAATCTCCTTCATAGAGGCACATATCACAGCATTCCGAGTTTAATTTGAGGCGAAGGCGTACCAGATTATTTATTTATACTTCTTACACATTATGTAGTTGTATTGCATGAAAAAGGAATTTATTATTTCTTAAAAATGTATTTTTAATTAACAAAGTACTTTACTTTTAGGTCCTAAGATTAAAAATATGTCAATATATCATAAAATGGCTATACTACCGATTAATTGGCCACAAATTCATTAAAAAAATACAAATAAATATTTGTTCATCTTTCAATCCTTTAATGCCTCAGTACTGAATGAGGGTTCGAATACTCTTGAAATCTTTTGAAACCTTTGAAAACATTTCGAAATTTCTTAAAATTCCTTAAAATCTTGTGAAAGTTCATAAATTCCTATAAATATCCCTGAAACCCCATAAAATTCATGAAAATAATTTAAAATACTTTGAAAATCTTTAAAAAAAAATTTTAATCCATCATAATCAATTGAAAATCTCTGAACTCCCATAAAATCCCATAAATATTGTTTAAATGATTTGAAATGCCTCATAATTTTTCAGGCCTGTTGAAATTAGTTGAAATCCTTAAAAAACCATTTTAAATCTTTCGAAATATTTTGCGATCCCTAGAAATCGTCTGAATGTCCTAAAAATTTTCAAAAATCATTTAAAATCCGGTGTAACCCCTCGAAATTTTTAGAAACAACTTAAAATCTGGTGAAATCCCTTGAAATGTTTTGAATTGTTTCGACAATCTGTAAAATCTTCTTTTCTAGGAATCTCTTAAAATTCCTTGAAATTTTTTGAAACCACTTGCAACCATTACAAATTTTGTTATATCTCGTTAAATATTTTGAAACTCATTGAGAACTTTTACAACATCCTTAATATCTCTCTAAATCCCTCAAAGTCTTCTCAAAATAGTTCGAATCCATAAAAATCCTGTTAAATCCCTTAAGACCCTTTCATAGGCCCTGAAATCTCAAAAGATTCCCCCAATTCCCTGGAAATATTCTTCAATCACATTGAAGCCTTTAAAAGTTTAGTGATATGTCCTGAAATGTTTTGAAACCCATTGAAAACGCTTTCATTCTTTTTAAATCTCTCAAAATCCTCGAAATCTTTTTGAATCGATTAAAATTTGTAGATATTACGTGAAAATCTTTAGAATCTTTTACAATTCTTTACAGTCTCTAGAAATTATTTGAAATCATTACAAATCCCTTGAAATTTTCTCGAAATCTCATGAAAACTGTTGAAATCACTTAAAATTACAAGAAATCCCTCGAAATATTTGGGAATACTTCGGAAACTTTGAATTTTTTCAAAACCTAAAGATATCTTCTGGAATCTTTTGAAACCTTGTGTACACTCAAAATTCGTATTATGAACCCCTTGTTTCTAAAGAATTATCGGCACTGAATAATTTTTTTTATTTAATAAAATAAGGTTGTATTTTCTCATCAAAGCAGTTAATATAAGGTCTGTGTTTGCAAAAATAATAAAATATTTCGTCACTATAAAGATTAGAAATTAAATCAACAGTTTGTACACAAATTGAAAGTTAGCAGCGAATTTCATTTTCACATTTGAAATTGAATCCGATCGTAAATGAGATTCGATTTTCTTTTCTGCTTATTTGAATTAAATATGAATAGCCCATTATCGTATTTGACGACCAATTTATCAAGTATAGTATTGATGAGATTTAACATCAAAAAACAAAAATTACTTCTCGAATGGAAAATATAGTATTTTTGAGTTATTTAAATTATTTCATAGAAATTAGAATTTTCGAACTAGGTCGGAGAAAAAAAAGAAATTTACGGAGCGCCACATCGAGATGGAAATTTTAGAAACTCAATAAGAAGCTCCAAGAAAGTTGTGCCTGGTCCTAAATTTTGTATAATGGTGAAAAAAGCAAAAAAAAAACTGTTTACGCAAAGCTTTTTCCATAATTATAAAATTTTAGGACCAGACACACCTTTCTCAGTGCTTCTTATTTACTTTCCCAAATTTTCAACTCGATGTGTTACATGGCCTTGACACAATTTTTGAAGTGAATAGAAGAGACGAGCAGTTAGAATTGCAGAAGGAGGGAAATCTAATGTACAACGCAGCCTGTACTTCAAGTCATGCTAGACGGTTTAATTTGGATTGTGAAAATGGATTGTGTTTTATGACTTTATTTAACTGAATATAGTGTTTGCGTGTCCTTTGAATGATTTCGAAGATTTTGAAACATACTATATGGTGGCCTTCAGACAGTTTATTAACGTTTAATTAAGTAGCGAATTATTAATATTTGACATTGAAAAAAAGAATTATTTCTAAAATGAAAAATATAGTATTTTTGAGTTATTAAAATTATTTCATGGAAATTGTACTTTTCGAACTAGTTCGAAGAAAATGAAATAAGGAAAATTCACTAAAATAGTTTAATAAAAATGATTGATTTTTATATCTATCATTTAAAATAGATAGCTTACGTTTACGTACCGTAAGCCGGAGCTACCCGGGCCACGCTGGAAAAACCGGGCCGCTTATAATTTCATATTTTCAAAAATTGATTTCCCTTTCTCTGAATGAAAATCCTAAAGTTTTTTCATTTTTTCTGTAAAATCAATGTCAATTTTTTTTAGAGATTGTTTGGTTCAGTTTCGTTAGGAAGTTTTGATAAAAATAATATTTATTTAAGGTTCTTATTCACTGTCTTCTGTTCAACTCGATAAAAAACGATTGGAAAATTTAATTGCAATTTTTTTTAACATTTATGTCACCTATCATATAGTATATCATCTTAACAAAATTATCTAAATTTTAACCAAAATAAGATGTTTGTTTTGTGCTGTAGAACGATTTTCATAAAAAGTTTCGAATTTGTAGGGGAAAGTCGGACATGGTCAGAAATTATATATCAAATGTAGGATCGTCTCGTTTCTTTAAATAATCCGTTGAGAATTTTTAGAAGACCATTCTCGAAATCCAAACAGGCAGAATTTCCTAAAGTATTATTTATTTTGTATTCTTATACTTATAAGTAGACGTAAAATAATTCGATCCGATTTTAAAGCGATTTTGAAGCGAATCGAATTTCGGATTTTTCGACATTCGAAGCGCCAGATAGGATCGGATCTTCTCGAATCGATCGACCGCGCGTCGAATGTCGAAAAAACCGACATTCGACGAGCATCCGATTGCATTGGATTTTTTCGAGTCGATCGGCCGCGTGTCGAATGTCGAAAAACCCGACATTCAATTTCAGTATAACAGATTGAATTTTTAAATCCGATCCGACGAAAATCGAACACGTATTTCGCCATTATATCTATAATTGTTGAATAGACCATTTCAGACCATAAGATATCTAAAGAGAAACAAATTTCTAAACTGCCTAAAATATATTTTTCTGAATTAAGGGTAACCCAAGAAAGTATGAGAACATATCAAACTAAGAGATTAAGGTCTTTGTGATGAATGTGAATTTTACAATTGGTAAAGCTCGCGTGGCAAGTGGCAAATTGACTCTGATCAAACAAAAATTTAAAAGTCTTTTCAAAATATATGCAGAACAGATAAGAATATTTAAAAGTACGGAAAAAATTACTATTTTCACGATTTATTTGATTTTGACTCCAGCGTTTCAAAATACCATCTCATTTCATAGCATGATGAAACAATATAAAGCGTTGCACGATATCTGTGAATCTGGAATATTCAAAAAATGGTGTAAATATTACTGAGCAATTTTTCATTTTTAATTTGTAGTTTGAGACAGGTGTATGGTAAGATATTTTTCGTACTTTTTTATATAGAATTTATAGATGAAGTCGTCCGAAATTTTGAAACTTTACTAAATTGTGCTTTAATATAAGCAGTTTACTGGCATATTTTCAGAAAAAATGTATTATTCAAAGGAAAAGTGGGAAATGACTGGGACTTACAGTAGCCAACATTTTGGTAATCACTTATAAATACGTACTCAGATTGTAAAAAAATTCGATTATACAATGAAGAAAATTAGATTCGAATGAAAAATTGAATACCTTCATCCATGCTAACATTAAAAACCTAATTAAAAAAACTTTTTCAGGGTTTCCTATTGACATGTGTTACTAAATCAGATGACGGATCTCAATGTAAAAATAAAAGGAAAAGAAACAACGTATGTTGAGAGAGGAAAGTAATATGTTAGCTAAAACAAAATATATTCATTTTGAAACTGAACTTCGTACTCTTAATTGACTTAAGGTTAAGGATAACCATAATTTTAATAACATAAAGTGAAAAATTTTCTATCTCATACTCGAATCACAACTCCCATTTATTATCAACTTTTTATCTTTGTGTCATCGTACATGTATTTCACTTTTCTCCACATTTTTTTATTATTCAATTTTCTGATTGACCAATCTTTTACGAAATTTAAGTTTTTTAAAAATTGTTTTTACAATCATAATCTCGAAAAAAATAGACAACCGACATGAATTTTGAGAAAGTGGAAGTGAAAATGGAAGTGAAAAAGTTATATAAACGCTCCCTTGAAAAATATCGGGGTGCACTAATGAAGAATTGCTAAAGTTGCTTATGTTTAATTTTGATAATATTAAATCACAAACATAGTCCAGTGCCATTTAAATATAACAAAAGCTGCATGCATCGGTTTAGAATATTCGATATTCGACGCGTGGTCAATCCAATTTAAAAATCTGGTGTGCATCGAATATCGGATTTCCGACATTCGACGCCCGGCTGCTCGAAACTAACAAAATCCAATCCCATCTGACGCCCGGACGATCGAATCGAATTTTTTCGAATCAATTGGCAGCGCGTCGAATTTAGAAAAAACCCGAAATTCGACAAGGGTAAGATCGGATCGTTCATTTTCCGATTCGATTCCATTGAAGAAAAATATAAAAATATGTCCCACTTAGCCCCGTCTTACGGTATTTGTAACATAAAAAATATAAAAACCATAATTAATATTTCATGTGAACCGCTAAATGGCTTCAAAGGTCACTCAGAATGAGAGAAAACAATTCGCTTCAATTTGGATAAACAGTATATATTTATATTGGTATGGCGACGCTTTGGTCCTAAATAGACCCCTTTCAAGCCTTTGATAAAAAACAATCTTATAATTGGAATAACAGAGATGAAGAATTAAAATATGTAACAATTTCGAAAAACAATTAGTAAAATCTCCAATACAACAATTGTCTAAAATAATACTCACAAAAACAGATAATAGTTGTGTATAGATAAATAACATTAATGTCCAATTGCCAAAAAATTCCAATCTTAGCTCCATTCAATGCCAAAAAACGGTAAAAGAAGTTGTAATTAATCTCTAAATAAACTCTCCAACTAGTCTGAAAATTTTTATGCGAATAAAACTGTGATTCAATATTAAAAAATTCAAGGTATGTGAAATTAGTGAGGTTATGTCGAAACTTAGTTATAAATTCAATTTATGAATAACTTACCAATTTAAACATATTGCATTAAACAATTCCGTGAACATTCTTTTTGGCAATAAGAGTTGAGAACGGAAACATGAATTCGTCAATCACATTCTTAAAGTTTGATTAGAACGTTTGAATACAAACACAACAAATAATAAAGTTGAATCAAATAATGCGAGTCATTTTCGAAAATAACAGTTCTAATAGATACTGAATCTAATTGAGTGTTCTTGAAACGATCAATTCATACAAAATAGCGCCAAATAACTTTGAATTCAAGAATCATCACCTTATTTCCAATAATAGTTTAATGAAATTTAACAAACTATTTGATAAGTTAATTTTATTAATTCAAACAAGAATATCCTAATGTGAAGGAAGCCCAAAATTTTTATATCTTAGATTTACACCATTTTTTTCCTTCATGATGTAGAAAGATTCTAAGGTTAAACGTTTGTTTAGATTTTATTCCTGTTTCAAAATTGTTGAATTTTCTAAGTCAAAATTGCGTGTAAATTCTAAACAATATTTTACTAACACTGTTGAGTTGTCATGATTCCTTACATTTCTGTCATGTTCTTTCATTCGCTGTCCTAATTGTCTACCTGTTTGTCCAATGTAACAAGCTTTACAATTTAAAAATTTAACTTTATAAACTACTCCAGTTATTTTTAATTTCGGTAATGGATCTTTGGTGCTTTCAAATATATCGTTCTCACTTTTGAAAGGCTTATGAATAACTTTAACATTGTATTTTCTGAGTAGGTTTGTGATTTTATTCTAAAGACCACGAACATAAGGACAAACAGTCAAACCAACCTTTTTTTCAATTCTTTTCTTTTCAGATTCCATGTTATAAATGTAATGTAATTTTAATGTAATGTAATGTAATGTAATGTAAATGTTGTGTTGTCCTGAATTCAAAGTTATTTGGCGCCATATTGTATAAATTGATCGTTTCAAGAACACTTAATCAGATCAAGTATCTTATAGAACTCTTATTTTCGGAAATGACTTGCATTATTTGATTCAATGTTATTATTTTTTGTGTTTGTATTTGAACGTTCTAATCAAACTTCAAGAATGTGATTGACGAATTTATATTTTCGTTCTTAACTCTCATTGCCAAGAAGAATGTTCACGGAATTGTTTGATGCAATAGTATGTTTGAATTGGTAAGTTATTCTTAAATTAAATTTATAACTAAGTTTCGATATAACCTCACTAATTCCACATACCTTGAATTTTTCAATCTTAAATCACTGTTTTATTTACATAAAAATTTTCAGACTAGTTGGAGAGTTTATTTAGATATTATTACAACTTCTTTTACCGTTTTTTTCGCATTAAATGAAGTTAAGATTGGAATTTTGTGACAATTGGACATTAATGTTACTTATATTATTTTTATTTATATTTTCGTTCTTAAAACTCATTGCCAAAAAAAGTGTTCACGGAATTTTTTGATGCAATAGTATGTTTGAATTGGTAAGTTATTCTTAAATTAAATCTATAACTAAGTTTCAACATAACCTCATTGATTTCACATACCTTGAATTTTTCAATCTTAAATCACTGTTTTATTTACATAAAAATTTTCAGACTAGTTGAAGAGTTTATTTAGATATTATTACAACTTCTTTTACCGTTTTTTTCGCATTGAATGAAGTTAAGATTGGAATTTTGTGGCGATTGGACATTAATGTTACTTATATTATTATATTTATATTTTCGTTCTTAAATCTCATTGCCAAAAAGAATGTTCACGGAATTGTTTGATGCAATAGTATGTTTGAATTGGTAAGTTATTCTTAAATTAAATCTATAACTAAGTTTCAACATAACCTCAATAATTCCAAATACCTTGAATTTTTCAACCTTAAATCACTGTTTTATTTACATAAAAATTTTCAGGCTAGTTGAAGAGTTTATTTAGATATCAATTACAACTTCTTTTACCGTTTTTGGCATTGAATGAAGTTAAGATTGGAATTTTGTGGCAATCGGACATTAATGTTACTTAATATACACAACTATTATCCATTTTTTAAAGTATTTTCTCACACAATTGTTGTATTAGAGATTTTTCTAATTGTTTTTTAAAATTTTCACATATTTTAACTCTTTATCTCTGTTGTCTCAATTATAGGATTGTTTTTAATCAAAGGCTTGAAAAAGGTGTATTTAGGACCGATACGTCGCCATACTAATATAAATGTATACTGTTTATCCAAATTGATGTGGATTGTTTTCTCTCATTTTGAATGACTATAGAAGCCATTTAGCGGTTCATATGAATTGATAGAAGATTGAAACTAAAGAAAGTATCATAATTAATCATTTTCAGCATCTGTGGGGAACAAATATGATTCATTTCATATTTGTTTTTCCACCTCGTTCGTTTGTACATTCTGCAAATAAAATACTCTAAAGCAGCGCAATTCAAGTTCCTATATTTCGTGAATCGTGATATATCAAAACTTTACTAACTTGAAGTTCTGTAAACTCAAGCGCGTGGTATAACTGCGTTAAAAATATAAGACAAACTCTGCGAAACAGCTCATAAAATACCAAAAAGATAGCTCTACACAATTTATCGCTAAATAAGTAAAAAAAATATAATTCATGCAAATTTTACTACATTTTTATATAATTCCATGAAATCATTCATTAAAACCGCGGAGGAATTTCGAAATCTTCTGTATTGAGTATTTTACTGCTCACAATAAATTAGACTATTTGTGAATTATTATCTTCTGAAATAATGAATTTAATTAGAAACCATTGTAGTATTAATTATTCTTAGCTATTTGAGCACCAAATCGATTATGGTAAAACTTGGATAGTGAAGTTCGATATATTTTGTGTACGTGTGTGTAATCAAATATCCTAACTTAATTAATTTACATTTTAGAGGTTTCAGTGTATTGGATATAAATACAAACATGAAACTGTAACATAAACTATGTAGAGGTGAGTATTTGACCCTATCTTCCATTAGGATGTTGTATATTTAATTAAATATTGCTCAATTTTCACGATTAAAGAGCAAGGTTCCAAATATAAATTTCGAATTTACAAAAGATTCAATTGCAGAAATTCTTTAGTATAACGCAATGTTAGCAACAAAATGAGAGTATCCAATTCAATTATCAAAAAGTGCATGACGCCATTTTGATTAGTGTCTCGAATTTTCGATTAGTATCTCGAAAATTGTTGTCAGGAAATCCATGTTCATGACTGCATGAAGCTGTCGGTTTTTTGCAGTTTAAGAAGAAAACTCTGCAAACTTCAAGTTTATGTTTTTTGTAAACTCGATTAAAATTAAAAACTACATTTTTAATTTTTAAATCAACCTAGAAAGTGTATACACTATACGAATATATTAATTACAATAATAGTTTGAATGATAAAAATGAAATATTGTAGCATATTGGCGATGAAGTCTCCTCAATTTTTATAGATTTTTAAAATTTAGAAAGTTTCCGCTCAAAAATTTTTGATAATAATTTTAGGAGGCTGAAGAGATTTTTTGTAGTTATAAGTAGTTTTCTGAAAAACAGCTTTTCCTCTACTAATTCAGTTGAAAAATCTGAAAATGATGTCTAAAGTTTCTCTGCAACTTTCAGAATAGAGAGGTTTTTTACTCATTTTAATGTTTTAGCGTAAATTCAGGTTACTGGATGAACTGTTTGAAATTTTTTAAAAAGAATAAGTGTAAACTTTGCTTCAAGATCACACCTCAGCCTCAAATAAATTAATCTACTCGTAAGGTCCTATCATTCCTGTTCAAACTCTCATAAGTTGACTTAAAATACATATATATGTATCCTTCCCCGTTCCCAGCTCTATTTATGACCTATAATTAAAGCGTGCTCTACAGCAGTGCATTATGCGTCATTCGTCACAAGGGTCATCCAATATTAATAAATGAAAAAATTACCTGATGGTTGAAATGAAATCTACTTACTTATACAAATTTTTGGAATACTGAAAAAAGAACACCCAAAAAGTTCACAAATCAAAACGAGACTTCAAGACTATCCGCTTTTTCGGATCATTAGAGACAAATGTACAATAAATCTACAAACATACAAGAAAGAAGAGGAAGAAAAGGGAAAGAGTCAACCAAAACCAACCTCACATTCTTTTCTTTTTCCGTCTTTTCTATACTACTGGAGACTAGCATGTTTCGAAGCCAATTTAGACTTCCTCATCAGGGGTGATTTATAGGATAACTACAGTTATGGATAATGAAACATATGTTTATTGTGCATATGTGCATGGCAGCTTTTTCAACCAAATTCAAATAGATTTATTAAATTTATCGATATTCTCATTTAAAGTCCCTTTGTTGCCCTTTTTTTGGTTGAAGTCAAAACATGTTTTCTTGTTAATATGAAATATCTTTTTTGGAAAAATCATGAAACTTGCATTCTATCAATAATTCCTTCTCTAATGCATCCAATCTGAGTTTTTACTGACTGAATACTCGTAAATTCATTTAATACTCCTATACCGAACTTTCAGTAATATTCATCATAAAATATTATTCCACCAAATTTTTATCAAGTACACCGAAAATTGTATCAACAAAAACATGGAAATAGGAACAGATAAAACAGTTTTTTTTATATGTAACTTCCTGCGTATAAAGTCCAAAAATTGTAATCCAAGGTTCGGCAAACACACACCACGACACCACGACGACTAATTGAACGAAATTTTCAATTATTTCTCAAAAATGTTTGTGCATTTTATTAATATTATTATTATTTTCGAAGATAGAAGCATAAATCCACTTTTGAATATTTAAGATTTCTTTTAATTGAGGTGTTAATGGTTAACTCAATTTACCAAAAGATATCTATTTTACGTAAATATACTTTACGAATTTGATGAAGTTAGCAATTTTTTAGATATTTGGTTATTGGTTTGGATTATTACCTTTTTCTTTTTGAAAAATGGTACTTATTCTCTTTTTCTTTACGACCTTTTATTCAGAACCGATTACAACAAATGATGTAGATAGGTAGTTTTTCACTATTTCAGCTATTTTGGTTTACGATGACAGACCAATAAACTATGTGGCAAATAGGAAAAAGCAGGGCTCATTTTGAGTCGGATATTGACCCAAATTCGAGACGCAGCATTTTTCATTGAAAAAGATCTAAATTGAGTTGTTAAACAAATAAAAACTACAGAAAGATGTCGCGTCAACGACTGAAGTGAGACTGAAAAAAGAAAAGGCAGCAAAAGCAAGCATAACTTTTTTTTTGCGTAGAGCAAACACCTGACCCTATCTTCCATAAGTATACTCGTATTGTGTGTTCAATTGAATATTGCTCAGTTTTCGCGTTTCAAGTGCATGGTTCAAAATATAAATTTGACTCTATTCACAGAATTTTGACTTTACAGAAGATTTATTTGCGAAAATTCTTTAGTATAATGCAATTTTAGTAACAATATAAGAGTTTTATGATTATCATTATTTAATAATAAATAATATTTTGGAGTAACTAACTTGATCAATTTTAGTAAGCTTTTATTGCAAATTAATGGTCTTTTTTTCCTCCATAATTAAAAATTGTACTCGGAATGCTGAACTAATTTTAAACACCACATTAACCTGAACATCTTAGTAATTTGCATTTGCAATGATTGCATCGTGCGAGGTAATAGTAAAAGGAAAGTCGATCGCTATTTGACGACACGCTATGCCATTTCCAGTCTTTCCGTCTAGTACCTGCACTTCAGTGTTCAGGAAAACTATTCCAGTTCAAATGCGATGAGTCCAAGGTCTTGGAGAGAAAGGCCTATCTGCTATGTGCATTCTGCACGTGCTGCAAGTACTAGTCATTGATTGGAAACATGAATTTGCAAACGGCTTCTAGCTCCCAAGGCAATTTTAAATGTCGATTGTACGCTCAAATCTAATTTATTTGCATTATCGACTCATAAATAAAGTTTTGTCGTTAAATAATTGATCGATCACGGCAGTGATGAAATGAAGAATTAAGTAAAACGATGGTGGTAAAATATCATAAGAAATCTGCTTCGCTGTATTACAATTTACTACTTAACTACTTTTGTTTTAATTACGCTCACAAAATTATTTTTTTCGTATCATAATAGAAGAAAATTGCTGCTGGAAATGTCAAGGTGATTTGCAGATACTTTTTAATTCAAACTAAATGATCGATGCCTTTTTTGTGGGACAAAAATGTATAACTTGAATCAATTACTGAAGTCTTTTACCAAGTCTAAGCACACAGTTAATTCCTTGCTGTGAGGAGAGAGGCCTATGCTGAAGGTGCCATTTCTAAGAGCGGAACAAACTTTGTGTACCGAATTTTTGTCGAGTTTGAAAATTTTCATTTATTTTATGTTTATAAAATATAAAAATAAAAATGAAAGAGAATAGGTGAAGCGGCTTCATTTTAGAACATCCTGAATCTGAAATAGAACATTTCTGAATCCCTTATTGTCTGAACGTGACAGTTTCATTATCTACATTTTATCCATTCCTAATGGTTCAATCAATCCGTTTCTTTAAATTTTATCCAATTCTCACTTATTTGTGAACCAACTACATTTTTGTAAAATCGTCCCCACTTTTGTCCCTTTTTATCGTAATCCCTTTTCAGAAAATTCTATCCATTTCTTTATTGTATCACTTTCTAATTTCATAATCCGCTTTATGAACTTATCATATTCACAATTCAAACCCTCCTATTCTCTTCTATCCTGTTCCTTAATTTTTGTTTTTTTACTATGACAATCGTGAAGTAGAATAAGGTTGGATTTTGAACGAAACGAGACATAAGATACTATAGTTCCTGTTCCAACTATCAAAAGTGCCCTAAAATACCCTACAAGTATCCTATCCCATTTTTGTTCCTCTATTTGTGTCTATAAGGTCATATAATTCCTTTTCCAACTCTCAAAAATTGCCTGAAATACCCTATAAGTATCTTATTCCGTTTCTAGCTTTAATTATGACAGATAACGTTCTGCAATGCCTGTTTCAATTCTGAAAAAAGTCTTAAACACTGTATAAGTATCCTCTCGCGTCTTTAGCTCTATGTATGACCTTGTGATCTATAATCTCCTATAATTCCTGTTCTAACTCTCAAAAAAGCCTCAAGCATCGTGTAAGTATCCCACCCTGTTTCCAGCTCTATGACCTATAAGGTCCTTTGATTCCTGTTCCAATTCTCCAAAAAAGTCGTAAATACCATATGAGTAATCAATCCCGTTTCTATCTCTATGAATGACCTATAAGACCCTATAATTTAAGTCCAAACTCTCAAAAAGTGACCTTAGATACCCTTTCGTATCCTATCCTATCTCTAACTCTATTAAGAACAATTCCTGTTATAACCCTCAAAAGTGGCCTCAAATACCCTATAGGGATATCCTATCACTTTTCCATATCCCTACTTATGACCTATAAGGTCCATTAATTCCTGTGCCAACTTTTAAAAGAGGCCTCAGATACTCTATAAGTATCCTATTTCTTTTCCGTATCTCTATTTATGACCTGTAATATTCTATAATTCAAAAGTGGCTATAAATACCAAATAAGTAACCTATCGCATTTGTATCTTTCATTTTATTATTATTTTATTCGATTATGACCTATAATGTCCTTGAATACTTGTTCCTACTGTCAAAAAAACATAAATATTATATAAATATCCTCTCGCATTTCCAACTCTATGTGTGACCTATGAAATCTTATGATCCCTCTTCCAACCCTCAAAAGTGGCCTTAAATACCCTATAATTACCCTATTTCTTTTCCGCCTTTAATATCATATAAATAGCCAATTCCATTTCCATCTCTGTGTATGACCTATGAGAACATATAATTTCTGTTCAAACTCTCAAAAGTGACCTTAAAAATCCTTTAAGTTTTCTATCCCGTTTGCAGCTCTATCTATGACCTATAACGTCCAATAGTGCATTTTCTAATCCACGAAAAAGTCTCGAAAACTAAATGAGTATCTTTTCGCATTTCCAGCTCTATGTGTGGCCTATAAGTTTCTATAATTCATGTTCTAACTCTCAAAAGTGGTCTCAAATACCCTACAAGTATCCTATCTCATTTCCAGCTCTATTTAGGATATGCAAGTTCCTCGAATTCCTGTTACAACTCTCAAAAGTGGCCTTGAATACCCTATAAGTATTTTATCTCATTTCCAGCTCTATTTAGGGCATATAAGGCCCCAAAATTCCTATTTCAAGTTTCAAAAGTGGCCTCAAATACCCTATAACTATCCTATCCTACTTCTAGCTTTATTAAGGACATATAGGACCCTCGAATTTCTGTTGCAACACTTAAAAGTGGCCTTGATTACCCTGTAAGTATCCCATCTCATTTCTAGCTCGATTCAGGACATAT
This sequence comes from Melikaiella ostensackeni, assembly GCA_032362435.1. Lineage (NCBI taxonomy): Eukaryota > Metazoa > Arthropoda > Insecta > Hymenoptera > Cynipidae > Melikaiella > Melikaiella ostensackeni. The sequence goes on along the minus strand of JAUMHM010000031.1, from coordinate 42,580,231 downwards.
TAGGACTTCGAATTCCTTCCTCAAATCTCAAAAGTAGCCTTAAATACCCCACATGTATCCTACCCTACTTCTTGCTCTATTTAAGACATATAAGGACCTCGAATCCCTGTTACAACTCTCAAGAGTGGCCTTGATTATCCTATAAGTATCCTGCCTCATTTGCAGCTCTTCTTAGGACATATAAGGTCCTCGAATCCCATATCAACTCTTAGCAGTAGCCTTAAATATCCTATAGGTATTCTACTATACTTCCAGCAATATTTACGACATATAAGGTCCTTTAATTCCTGTTCAAACTCTCAGAGGTGGCCTTGATTATCCTATAGGTATCCTATCTCATTTATGTCTCTATTTAGGGCATATAAAGTCCTCGAATTCCTGTTTCAACTCTCAGAAGTGACCCCAAATACCGTATAAGTATCCAACCCTACTTCTTGCTCTATTTAGAACATATAAGGTCCTTGAATTTATGTTACAGCTCTCAAAAGCAGCCCCGATTACCCTATAAGTATCCTATCTCATTTTTAGCTCTACTTAGGACACATAAGATAATTGAATTCCTGTATCAACTTTTAAAGCAACTTCAAATATCCTATAAGTATACTACCCTACTTTCCGCTCTATTTGGGACATATCCGAATCGAACTGTTCCAACTCTTAAAAGAAGCCTTAAATACACTGTAAGTATCCTACTCTACTTTCAGCACTTATTTAGGACATATAAGGTCCTCGAATTCCTGTTGAAACTCGCGAAGGTGGCCTTGATTGCCCTATAGGTATCCTTTCTCACTCCCAGCTCTATTTAGGACATATAAGGTAATTGAATTCCTGTATCAACTTTTAAAGTAACTTCAAATATCCCATAAGTACCCTACCCTACTTTCAGCTCTATTTGGGACATATAAGGTCCTCGAATCCTGTTTTAACTCTTTTAAAAAAGCCTTAAATACACTGTAAGTATCCTACTCTACTTCTTGCATTATTCAGGACGTATAAAGTCCTCGAATTCCTGTTTCAACCCTCAAAAGCGGCCTCGATTACTCTATAACTATCCTGCCTCATTTCCACCTCCACTCAGGACATATAAGGTCCTCGAATTCCGTTCCAACTCTCAAAAGTAGCCTTAAATACCCTATAAGTATTCTACTCTACTTCCAGCACTGTTTAGAATATATAAGGTCCTCGAATTTATGTTAGAACTCTCAGAAGTAGCCCTGATTACCCTATAAGTATCCTATCTCATTTCCAGCTCTACTTAGGACATATAAGGTAATTGAATTCCGCTATCAACTCTTAAAGTAACTTCAAATATCCTATAAGTATCCTACCATACTTTTAGCTCTATATAGCACATATAAGGTCCTCGAATCCCTGTTACAACTCTTAAAAGTGACCTTGACTACCCTATAAGTATCCCGCCTCATTTCCAGCTCTACTTAGGACATATAAGGTCCTAGAATCCCGTTTTAACTCCTAAAAGTAGCCTTAAATACACTGTAAGTATCCTACTCTACTTCCAGCACTATTCAGGACATATAACGTCCGCGAATTCCTGTTGAAACTCGCAAAGATGGTCTTGATTACCCTATAGATATCCTATCTCATTTCCAGCTGTATTGAGGACTTATAAGGTCCTCGATTTCCTGTTTCAACTCTCAAAAGTGGCCTCAAATACCGTATAAATATCATACCCTACTTCTTTCTCTATTTTGGACATATAAGATTCTCGAATTCCTGTCACAACTCTTAAAAGTGTCCTAAAAAGCCTTATGAGTATCCTATATTATTTCCCCATCTCTATATATAACCTATAAGGTTTTCTAATTCCTCCGTTTAGAATAGACTAGGACAGAAATAGAGAGAGTGATATATTTATAGTACATGATTGGACCGTTAAGTGTTATTTCATTTAAAAAAATACCGACACCTTAGGCCCAGAACAAACTGTGTAGGTTGAAAAGTGAGCTGCCGGTGTCCTTTTGGAGTTGGAACTTCGAAAATCTACATTTTCAGAAAAATGCATCTAAAGTCGGCCAGTGCCGTAAGTGCACTCGTTATATTTTTTCTTAAAACATGAAATTTACCCACTTCCAATCACTTCCGGGACACACTCATATTGTCCCCAAAATCGATACTTTATTTTAGACGCTTTTTTATAAGAATGCAAATATCTTCTGACTACAATCGACAAAGTCATTTCATTTCAATTTGATTTTCAATATTGTTTTCTTGTGGAATCACACATATTATGTTTAAAATTAGTTGCACTACTGAATTTCGAATAACACGACGGATGTTATTGGGAGATCGGTAAAAGTATTAAAGAATTTATTCAAATGGTAAAAACTGGGATTGTATGCATTACAGAGAGATTCATGGATAAAGTGCAAGATTCGTGGGTTTTTCCAAAAATGATATTTCACATCAACAAGAAAATATGCTTTGACTTCAACAAAAAAAAAACAAAAGAATCTTTAAAGAGAATACCAAGAAATTCAAGAAATCTGTCTTGAATTTGGTTAAAAAGGTTGCCATGCACAGGTACATAAAACTTTCAGGTAATTTTCGTTTTAGAACAATAAAATTTGTATATGAAAGTAAATTTCATTTCGATCTTGAAGATTTTTGATTTTAATAAGAAAATCCCCAATTGTATGAAGAAGACGGAAAAAGAAAGAGTGAATGGTTGGTTTTGGTTGACTCTTTCTTTTTCTTCCTTTTTTTGTTGTACATTCATCGTGCATTTGTCTCTAATGATCCAGAAAAGCGAGTAGTCTTGAAATCTATTTTTCATTTGTGAATATTTTGCGTGTTCTTTTTTAGTACACAAAAAATTTCATGAGAAAGTGGATTTCATTTCGATCTTTGAGGTTGTCTATGAATACTATCAAGATTTCTTTTAATTTAGGTATTACTGATTAACTCGGTTTACGAAAATATATATTTTTTGATTTAAATATAGTATACAAATCTGAGTAACTTAGCAATTTTTAGAAATTTGTTATTGTTTTGGATTATTACCTTCTTTTTTATTGAAAAATGGAATAATCTGAATAGATTGGTTCTAAATCAACCCACAGCCGATTTCAGTTAACGAAATACACATAAATGGCAGTTTCAGTGGAATATACAGGTAATAAGTAGAAAATGCAGGTCATAGACAGACGTCATTGATGTTACGTGCATAGCGTATACTGTAACGCAAAACGGACCCACTTGGCGTGAAATATGAGTTAAATGATCGTTAAATCGATACAGTCACGGGTAGGTGAATTCCTAAAAATACAGGTGGATTCCCTCGCATACATTCACCGCAAAACGTGTGCGGACCGGAATCGCAGATAAAACGCATAGTTGCGCAAAGTTCTGTTGAATAACATCCGTCCCTGTGAGGTTATATGCGAAGAGGGTGTATGTTATGTTGATATCTTATCTGGAAGGAATCGCAGGGATCTCAATACGTGGAGCCCAAACGCGTAACCGCCATACCCACGCGTTGGTAATGAGTGAAAAATGTAGGAAGTGACTATCTCGCTGTCAAGCCGACTCCTCGCGTGCTTCGAAAGTCGCACTGAATAAGTTCATTGACTATAATACGAGGACGTAACCTCTCTTAGGTAATGGAAACTTAACCTTCAGAAATGAACATTTTTTTAAAGAAAAACTGTCTTGTAAATTAATATTTCAGATTTTTAAGTGTCATTTTTGTCAAACTTGTATTAATAGTAGATTCGATGCCAATATCAGAGCGCATTCAGTAATATCCCTTCTCTCTTATTTCCACTTTTGCACATTGGAAATGGTACAGAAATATGGTATCTGTAAGAGAACGTACAAGGATGTGATAGCTCGCGAATCTGAGTGAAGAAATAAGGTTGAAAGTCATGAATATTTGAAGAAGAAATTGTCGAAAACAAGTGATAATACGGTTTTGGAGGCTGCTGTCTTAGAATGGTTCAAACAAGTGAGAGACAGAGGTGATCCAATATCCGGGTTGATCATTAAAGGAAAAGCTCTCATTTTAAATGAGAATATATTCCTTATTTCAGCTCGATATTTAGTTTTCCCTTGTCTCAGACAAATGCAATGCATGTCATTCATCAATCACAAGAGGTTTTTTTAGTTTATGTTCTAGTTTTTGAACATTTTCCAAAAATAACGTTCATTGACTATAATACGGGGACGTAACTTTTCTTAAGTATTGGAAACTTAACCTTCAGTAATGAACATTTTTTTAAAGCAAAACTTTTTTGGAAATTTATATATCAGATTTTTATATGTCATGTTTGTTGAACTTGTGTTGAGAGTAGATTCCGTGTCAATATCATAACGCATTCAATAATATCCCTTCTCTCTTATTCTCACTTTTTTGCACATTGAAAATAGTAATTCATTGAAATACACTGGAACCTCGAAATTGCTTGTCACTGATTCACTCTATAAGCTCAGTTCATAATGAAAAAAGAAAGTAGATAAAACTTCTGAAATACTGAGAAACAACAATATCTCAACAGTAATAGTTTAGAAGATATGGCCTCCAAAAATGATTTTTTTAGTTAATTTCTTTTCGAGAGTTTTAGTTTTGGTGAAATATTTTTTTCTCTGTGGACTCGACATGAAAGTCGACTAATTAAAAATGAACGAACACTAAATGATCTTCAAAAATAAAAATAAAACTTTGTTCTAACTCTAGTGTTACTGGAATTGGAGCCTTTCAGTGTTGACACATTTTTATTGATTGCTTGCTATTCCAGACTATTTTCTTAAATTCAATTCTTTGGATGTCTCCTAGGGTACTTTAAACTTTTGACTGAAAGTCATTATTCGGCAAAAATACTGATTTTCATGCAGTTGTTTTTTCAGTTTTGTAGATAATTTAGTGTATCCTCATCTTTAATTAGTCTATTTTCATGCAGAATCTACAGAGAAAAAAATATTTCACCAAAACTAAAATTTTCGAAAAAAAATTCACTAAAAAGTCACTTTTTCAGGCTATATACTCTTAATTATTAGTGTTAGGATACTGTTTGCTCAGTTCATCAGGAATTTCATCTACTTTTTCTCTTCATTATTGACAGAAATTGTTGAATGTACTAGTAACAAGCAATTTCTAAAATATTGAGCATTTAGACTTTTTTTGTCACTAAATTACAGGGTTAGGGAGATAAAAAGTTATATATGGCTTTTTCTTTAACAAATAAACATGATGAATGGTCTATAAAATGTCAGGAAATGAGTTATTTCAAAAAGGACCCATGCGATATTTTAAGTATTAAGATTAAAACAGTCGGAAGCCATTCCCAAAAAAAAACATGTCAGGAAACATTGACAAGCAAGCTCATTTCAATGAAAATTGGTTTAAGTTAGGCGAGATATGACACTCGATTGAAAATTTTGAAAAACATTAATGTATCGAAAATTCCAGTCGTGAGTGTATATCAATCATTTTTTTCTCAAATTTGTTAGTGCGACAGGAGTACCAAGCTTAATACTGCATTTAATAAAATCTTGAATGATTTTCTTTATTTTCCCAGAAACTAGAAGCACTAAAAGACATGTTAGTTTATGATCAGCATAATATTACTAAATGAACAATTAAATCATTCTTCTTTTTCTATCAGGCAACGATTATCACATATTTTGCAATACTTGGTTTAAAGAGTTTCCTTGCAAATCATTCAATGAATATCGAATCTGATAATTCTATCATTATAGCTCGTGCAGAAAACTTGATGTGGGCCTGACGGAATTCTCGCCAGATCATTCCTCTTCTAGTGTGGCTCTGACCAGGAAATTTCCCTAGAGCCTGACAGGGATGTGACGCTTCTGCAGATCTATGCCCTATGTAGGGAACACTGGTCAATGCCCCATCAAAAAATAGAACAATTTTGGATTAGTGTGATGAATATTTGATTATTTTGCTATTCAATATCCTACGAATATTTATAATTTAATGAATGTAGATAAAAACCGTAGTAAGCGGTAGCAAAAGTCTTAGATTTTCGTTCTGCTGGGTATAAAGTGCGTACATTGAGGGAATAATTTTTTTCGAAACGAAACAAAAATTATTAAAATTGACGTATACTAATTCTCTTTATCTAAATGGGGGATTTTATGCACGGGAGTGTTAAAAATGTGAGTCATCTGGTCGTTTACTGTAATTGAAATTGTTGCGTGTAGATTAGGTATTAACAATAAGTCCTTTCTTCTTCTGAGTCCTATTCCGCAATGTTTCTTCGTAAACTGGATACATTTATAAAGATAAATATCAAGAATAATTCTCGGCCCCATAAACCAGAGACACTCGCAAGTATGAGTCTCCTCTGCGTGATTTCAAGCCTTAGGGAGGATCCATTCCATAATACAGTTGCATCACGCGGTATATCCTATTGTCTTGCCAATCTGATGAGCGCAGCCGGAAGCTCGACGCTTCGCTCTCAAGATAACGCGGATGTGCTTGCCGAAGTTGGCTGGAAAAATGGGATGGAACCGTGAAAGTGCGCCTTCTAAGTCAAGAGAACGCACAAAAAAGGTACAGACCTTTGTCTGTATCTATTCTTCATCTTTAATTTTTTTTTCATTATTATTATGCTCTTACTTTCAATGTGAATGCGTAACAATATTTTTGAAACAACTGCGTGCGAAGTTCGGTTTCTCGTACCTGTGTAGGGGATTCTCGACTTGTGTGAATGCTACCCTCTCTTTGCTCGGACGGCAAACTTCACACTCGTTTTGAATCACCTACTTCGCGCACTTGTCGCACAATACGAGGGTCATTTGACGAGTAAGGTGAATTTCCTGCTATATGACGCTGAAATAAAGTTTATAGTATATGGCCAAGAAATGGGACTTCTCAAACTAACGGCTACTGAGATTTAGCCAAAAGTGACGTTTGGTTTGCCGAAACACAACTAAAAATTAAGCGCACTGCGGACGCCCAATTGAGGTCAAAACATCGGATATGGTGGAGAAAATTAATCATATGGTTATGGAAGATCGACGAATCAAGGCGCGTAAGATTTCTAAGGCTGTAGGCATCTACATTGAACGAGCCTATAACATCTTGCATGAAAAACTGGAGATCAAGAAGGTGTGTGCAAGATGGGTGCTGCAATTTCTGACTTCCGATCAAAAACGCAACATAAAAGACATTTCAGCGCAGTGTTTGGCGAAGTCCAATAGGAATCTGCAGGACTTTTTGTGTCGTTCGTGACTGTGGACGAAACTTGGATCCACAGCTTCACACCCGAGACAAAGCAGCAGTCAAAGCAGTGGGTGTTGCTTGGTGAAAGTGCGCCAAAGAAGACGAAGACTGTTATGTCAGCTGGGCAGGTGATGGCCACAGTATTTTGGGATTCCCGAGGAATTATCATCAATTGATTACTTGGAGAAAGGTAAACCTACAACAGGAACGTACTATGCATCGTTATTGGACAGTTTTGAAGCCGAGCTAAAAAAAAACGGCCACAATCGGCGCACAAAATAGTGCTGTTTCATCACGACAACGCACCGGCTCACACCTCCGCAACCGCAATGGAAAAAATACATGAACTGGGCTTCGAATTGATTTCTCATCTACCCTATTCTCCAGACTGAGCTCCATGCGACTTCTTTCTGTTCTCCAACTTGAAGACCTGACTCGGTGGGAAGAGATTCTGATCCAATGAAGAAGTAATCGATGCCGTAAATGCGTATTTTCCGGAAGTTGAGAAATCTTACTTCCGTGAAGGTATGAAGAAATTTAAATCATTCTAGACTGTGTGCATAGCCCTCGAAGGAGACTTTACTGAGAAATAGAAGCAAATTTTCCAATGAAAAAAATTTCATTTTTTTCTACCAAACTTATCAAACGAATCTCGTAAACTATTTCTTTGACTTCACATTTTTATGTAAAAGACGTAGTCTGATGGTGTAATAGTGCAATAAAAATATTTTCTAGAACGAAATCTTTACTTGATCCCAGCTGGAAATTGACCACTGACTTGGTACCGAGCCAGTGCCGCACAAGGATTTTTGGGACTGCACAGTGGGACAGATGCTCGGAAAAACTGACTAAAAGTCGAAAATTCAAAAAAATAAATCCACTATTTTCTCGATATCTGGATACATTGAAGTAGCTGATAATAAAGTTTAAAACTGCCAAAATTTCACAAAGTATTCCATTATCATTTTCTAGAAGTTTTTGAAGTTACAGATTCTAAATATTACATAAAATGGTTAAAATTAAAAATGGCTGATCCAAAATGGCGACCAAAATTAGAAAGAAAATTATCCGATTTTTATAAAACTCATTTTGTAGGGAATTTTTGGGTCACAGACTACAAAGTTAGAGTCAAAAAGTTAACATTAATGGCAGATCCAATATGATGAACAGAATTCATGAAAGATTATCCGATTTGCATAAGACTCATTATCCAGGGGTTTTCCGATTCACAGATCCCAAATTATGGGTCAAGAAATTAAAATTTAAAATTTCCGACACAATATAATGACAAAAATATATAAAAATCATCCAATTTGTATGAAGCTCATTTTGTAAGGACTTTTCATGTCACAGATTATGAATTTCAGGTCAGAAGGTCAGAACTCAAAATGGCGGATCCCATATGCTGAACAAAAATTATGAAAAATTATCTGATTTGTATGAAAACACATTTTCTAGGGTTTTCTTCAATTACAGGTTCCAAATATTGTATCGAAAAATTGAAATTCAAAACAGAGGGTACAGAATGTCAACAAAGATTTCATTTAAATTATTCCGTATTTATAAAATTCACTTTGCATCGGTTTTTTCATTTACGTAGTCCAAGTCTTGTATACAAAAGATAAAACTGACATTTAATGGGTTTTGGGAGACACAGATGAAATGTTTTATACAAATCGGATTTTTTCCAAATTTTGGTCACCATATTAATTCGGCCATTTTGGATTTCAACCTTTTGACACAAAATTTGAATTCTGTGACTTTGAAAACTCCCAAAAAAATTAGTTTCATTCAAATCAGATGATTTTTTGACTTTTGGCCAGTTTAGCCAACGCTCGGCGCGGTACCAACGCTTAGCACTGGCATGGCTCCTCGTTTACAACTGGCGCGGTACTATGTCACTTGTAAGGTCTGGTATAAGTCCGAGTTTTCCACCTGAGATGTTGGTAAGTGGAATGAAAACTTTCAGCGAGCACAGTAAAAGAATTGACATTTGCATGGGAAAAGTTTTAATGTGGAATGAATGACGTGTATTCGATAGAGGGAAAGAAAACTCTGTTATGTCTATTTTCAATTCAATAAAAGTTTTACTTCGGGTAACTGCCGTCTACGAAATGTATCCAGATCTGAAATTGAAAAAGTTGTACTTTTCTACATTAAAGGAATATCTGACAATCAACAAATACATTTTTTTAATATATAAGAGGGTTTAAGAAAAAAACGTGTACCTTTTTCTCGCAGTGTACCGGAACAAGGATAGCCACAAGACCTGAAACAACAAACATAACAGAAATTAATTTATTGCATTAAAAAATGTTCGTATGAAATTTTAACTACAAAGATGGGTAATAGCAGAACAATAGTAGAATCATATTTTTTGTAAAACATCATGTTTGCACAGACAATCGACGAATATTAACCAGCTTGGATGAAAAGCTGCTTAGCACGTTCATGATTTGTAGCAGACTGATACACTTCATCAAAATAATTAAGGTGGGTATCAAAATTATAATTGACAAATGAGCATTGCCACTTTGTGTTTCCACATAAATATCTCTTTGTTGAAGTTGAAAGATCTTACGTGAGAAAAATGGTTCCTAAAATAAAATAATAAATCCAAAAATATTACAATGTAGAGAAAAGTCCAGCGGAAATTCGATCTGTTAGATCAAAAGTGAACTTTCTCTTGAAGAAAATGTGCGACTTATTGCGTTATAAGTATTTTCATGATATTGAAAAATTTCACTTGAAATACTAAAAGTCCCTGGAATTTCAAGTGAAAGTATTGCATTTTAAAGAAAACAGATGAATTGTCAACCAAAAAGGTTAATTTTCAACCAAAAAGATTAATTATCTACTAAAAAAGACGAAATTTCAATAAAATACATAAATTTTGAACCAAGTAGTTGAATTCAACACAAGAACACGATTTTTCAACAAAATAGTTGAATCCTCGAGCAAAAAAAATTATTTTTCAACCAAACAGTTGCAATTTCAACTCAAAAAGTCGAAATTACCAAAAGATATGAATTTTTAAACTAAAAAGGCCAATTTTCAACAAAAAAGTTGAATTTCAACCAAAAAAGATTTTTCAGTCAATTAAGAATGAACTTCATCCAAAATTTTTAAGTCAAGAAGACTTGTTTTCTTCAAAGCAGGTGTATTTTAAACCCAGAAATATAAATGTTTAACCAAGAAGATCAATTCTCTACCAAAAAAGACGAATTATCAACACAATACATAAATTTTCAACCCAGAAGATTAATCAAATGAATACATTTTCTAAATATATATATATTAATATTAATTGAAGAAAAGTAGTTCCACTTTCAACCAAAAAAAGATAGATTTTCAACAAAATACATAGATTCTCAAGCAAATAGTTGAATTTTCGACTAAAGTAAATAAATTTAGAAACGTAAATGAAATGCCTAAATTTTCAGTCAAAAGATTAATTTATAACAAAAAAAACTATCTACAAAATAGTTAATGTTTCAACCAAAAAGATGATTTTTCAACTCTAATGATAAATCTTTAACAACAAAAAAGTGACTTTCACAAAATAGTTCCACTTACAACCAACTACTTGAATTTTCAACCAAACGACATGATTTCTCAACGAAAAATGTAATAGTTGATATTTCAAGTATTTCATCCAAAAAATACTTCAATTTTTAATCATAAAAAGTGAAATTCAACCAAAGAGGCGAATTTTCAATAAAATGGTTGAATCCTCAACTAACAACAAATCACTTTCAATCAAACAGTTGCATTTTCAACCAAGAAGATTAATTCTCTAACAAAAAGATAAATTTTCAACAAAATAGTTGAAACCTCAACTAATACTAAATAATTTTTAGATAAAAAGTTGAATTTCTTACAAAAAGAATCATTTTCAACCAAAAAGATAAATGTTCAACAAAACACATAAATTTTTGACCAAATAGTTGAATTTTCAACCAAATAGTTGAATTTTTTATCAAGAATGCATAATTCGTCAACCAAATAGTTGAATTTTCAATTAAATAATTTTTTTTTGATTATTAATTGATTTGCAAGCAAAAATAGAATATTTTAATTTTCCGTAGAAAAAACTAACTTGCAATAAAAAGATAAATTTTCAACCAAAAAGATTTCAAGTATTTCAGCCAAAACTAAAAACAAATAATCTCCAAGCAAACAGTTGCATTCTTGACCAAACAGACGAATTTTCAACGAAATACATACATTTTTAACTAAATATTTGAATTTTGGATCAAGAAGATTATACTTCTATCAAAAGAGACGAAGTTTCAAAGAAAAACATGAATTTCCAATTAAATAGTTGAATTTTCTATCAAAAAAGGTAAATTTTTATCAACAAAAAAAACGAATTTGCAACAAAGTAGATAAATTCTCAACCAAAGAAATAAACTATGAACTAGAATGATGAATCATCGACCAGAAAAATTGATTTTTCACAAAGTAGTTCAACTTTCAACCAAGTAGTTGAATTTTTAAGCAAAAAAGATCAGTTCTAAACAAAAAATGTAATATTTGATACTTCGACTAAAAAAGAATTCAATTTCGAATTAAAAATAGTTGAATTTAACTAAGAAGGACGGATCATCAGCAAAATAGTTGAATCCCCAACCGAAACAGATTAATTTTTTACCAAACAGTTGAATTTTTAACCATAAAGAATAATTTTTAATCGAAAAAAGTGAAATTTTCATCACAAGAGATGAATTTTCATAGTAGAAAAACGAATTTGCAACAAAATAATCAAATTTTCAAATATAAATAGTTCGATTTTCTTATTGGGTTCTGTTAATTTAGTTCACATTTACATAAGTTGAAAGCGAAAAAAGGAGAAAAGAGGAGAATAAGGGCAAGACTGTGAAGCCTGCGATAAATAAATAGGCATTTTGATAAGGATAAACTAAAGATTATTAGCTCAAATAAACTTTGAAGTTGATTTGTAATACTTCAAAAATATTATGTTAGAAAACAGGAAATTTTCTCTTCTAAAGCTAATTTTATGAAGATTTTACGTTTATTGAACTAACAGAATTTATATGTACGCTCGTTCTCTAAGTCTATAAAATCTTAGTAAGATTTTGGGTGTGGAGTGGTCAGAGCAAATTTTATGGTATCTTACATGGAGGAGATGGAGTTCAAAATTTCAGAAAAACACGTTTTGTAATTTGTGGATGCCCCCTTTCCGTCTGTTTGCAAAAATGAAAAAAAAAAAGAATAAAAAATCAATGGGAGCATCGGTTGCAAAGATCGTGAAGTTGGGCTAGTAGATTTTTCGATTCACTATATTGGATAATTTGGATATTAAATTGAAGATGAAATTAATCTGAAGCATTTTAGATATCTCGGGATTTACTTTTATATTATCCACAGTGAGCGGATGTCACATATTTTGAGGAAGTAATTACGTTCCCTAATTTACAATGCATTTATCAATTATACGAAAAAACGGCTCCGAATTATTCAGGATCAAAATTTAATCAGAGATCATGAAAATTATTATTGATAAAAGATGCGAAATCAATCAAAAACTTGAGTACGAGATAGACACTCATCATCATGAACTTCCTTTAACAAATCATACGTTTCTGTAGTGGACTCAACATAATTCCGACGGAGCTCAGGTAGACGGTCAACTTCGAACAAAGGTTACTGTCGTATTGAGGGTCGTACAACCTTAAAATTTGAAGGATAGAGGGGAAAAACATAGGTCAATATCAGACCCTGCCACACCTCGTATATGATTCCCATAAAGTGTGAATATTGTTTCATTATATGGATTTCAGTACTGCGTGGTTCAATCTCTAATGCATCAACTAAATAAAAATGCATAGGATCCGAAAATGTAAATTCACAAATAAAACGTGGAGAAAACGTGAAGCGAGGCAGAATGAATGATTAGAAGGTCTTTTTGCTCGTCACGCCGGCACTTTACCGCAAACTAATTACAGACACGCAGCTCAGCTCACAATCAGTAGTTACTAGCAAGCATGTAGCGGTAACATCTCTTCGGCTTCTGAATGGAATCGCGGTTTTCTAGCTGTTATCTTTGTGCAGCTTTTTGAGTCTGGTTCTTCGTCTTGATTACACTGGTGCGAATTTTAGTGCCTCAGGAATACTGACGGCAAACTCCGCTTACGTGAGCTGGATACCACCAAACAAACCCAAAGATTCAGCCAGAAAAGACAATAAAATACCAGAGAGAACTTGCCGCAATTTGTTTCGCTCCCTTCGTACGTGAAGTAAATAAATCCAAGACTAAACTCGTCTTCCATTTAACATTAGGAGTCGATTAAGTTTTTCAAAAACTGGAACTTAAGAATAACTTCTCGATCAGATTTTTATATTTTTCTTTTTGATTCGCAGGGAGGGAAACAGATACTAGCGGTTAACATCTAGGTACTAATTCCGAATGTATCTGTGACTTAACAATGGAACAAAGATCTACAGGTAGATACTTAAGGTTCAAAATACACAGATATTAGGTCTTAGTATCCAAGATATTACAGTTAATTATCTTAAATCCTACTGTTCCATGTACATCATAATCTTATGAATATTAGTACTAACACTACCTTTGCTGAAAAACTTGACCATTTTGAAATGTTCCCAATGCGGCTCTAATTGTTATATGATTGAAAATTTCAATTCAAATTAATTCAAATTGGAGGAATCAGGTGCTGAAAACAATAGAATAATGTTCACTTTCTCGTTAAAATCTGATATTCTTCAATTCTTCTTTATTCAAGCCTTATTCTTATAAAGTTCTTGAGAAATTCCAAAATTCTACAGTTTTTGTGTACTTCACGCTTGAATGTGTTTTTACAAAACCGAAGTGAAACCTATGAATAATTTCAGATTCATTTTTCATTTAAGATAACAAAATTGATCCAGACACGATACGGTCGTGATTTTTGGCGATCAGTATCATGTCTATAAACCTGAATCAGTCACTTTGCCTGTTGCATCAATGCTTCATCGACCAAAATGAATCATTTCAGTCATATTGGTCGATAATACATCCATTTATCAGTCAAATTGACTCATTCAAATTATTAGTGCATTTACAAATAAATCTTAGTATCCTTGATAATTATTGGTAATTTTTTAATGAAGTAGCCTAATATCTCAGATACTTACGTTTAACATCTCAGATGCTTACGTTTAACATCTCGGATTATAAGTTTTCTGTCATTAACCGATAATATCTCACATTTCAAAAATTAACACCTCATATAATATTATTTCGTATTAAAAAAATAGAGATGTTATGTGATAATACCTATATATTATGCTAGTATCCATATTTTCAATACCTATTTCTTAATATCCAGTTTTCTCCGTGTGGCAACTGAACTTTTCCAGAATTTGAAATCAAGTAACCAAATGGCGAACCAAGAAAGTCTCCGTGTGAACGAGTTTGTGAAAAATGGTTTCTCGACAAACTTTATTTGCGGCGAAAAGTTTCTGGGCAAGGATGTTTCACCTGAGGGAAATTCTTCAAGTGAAGGTTTAGAAAACTTGTTCTCTTCGGAAAAAATGATCACCAACGGGTGTTTTAAAATGAGGTGTACAATAAGATTTTTATAAATCATAACTTAGAACAACATGTAATTTTCTAGCAATGTCATAACTTAGTTCTCTTGTTATTATGTATATGTACAATCTACATATAAGGTATCATTACACTATTTTGAACACAAGGCACTCGTCAGACGGTAGCTACATATCCTCAAGCATTATGGGCTAGACGATTCAGCACGTTCGAGTATGGCAGTCCATTAAATTATAACTAAAGCCTATTATATTATGATCAGGTATGGATTAATTATGATTAGGGAGCTCGTATTCGCATTAAACTTGATATGTTTCAGATCAAATTACCTATAGTTCACTGAGAACGTAATATTATCTTTAATACTAACATATGTAATGAGACATTTTATCAAGTGAAATGTTTAAACTATGATGAACAACTTTTAAGGCTTAACGTTCGAAAACATTTAATTATGATCCATTACATCTCGTTGACGTTTTCGGACTAGTACCAGTCCCTCTTCAAAGACTCGAAAAAGCAATCACAGAGGTTACAAACAAGTTTTTGATGTACAAATTGTTTCAATTTCCTCGAATTACATCTTATCAATTTTGATATATTTTTTCTAGAATCCTCGACTTTGATCCAGCATATTGTATGTGTAATTGTTCTTTCGCACTCATTACATCAAAAAAGGTCCATCAAGCTAGCACCTCCACAACCGAAATTCCCAAATTTCTTTGCATCAGAATTTTGGGCTTTTTTTGGGCTTTTTTTGGGCTGTATTGCCGATTTTTGGGCTCCACTACTTTTTTTGCAAATTCAAATTTCGAGTG
>JAUMHM010000031.1:42506983-42564536 GCA_032362435.1 Melikaiella ostensackeni | reverse complement strand
TAAAGCAGGGCGTTAGGCAAGGCTGCGTTATGTCCTCCTGGATGTTCAATATATACATGGACAAATGTCTAAGAATGTCCCTCTTAGACGAAGAAGATGTTGATCTCGGGATAGTGAAAATGCGTGATCTGGCGTTTGCAGATGATAAAATTGTTACGGCAGAATCAGTCGACGATTTGCAGAGAATGATGAGCAGACTGGATACCAGCATGAAGAATATTGGTCTAAAGATTGACGTGTATAAAACAAAAATCATCGTGTTTGGAAGAAGGGGTGGGAACATAGTATGCAGCATTGCCTTAAACAAAAACAGGATAGAACAAGTTGATGACTTCGTGTAACTTGGAAGCTTATTCACTGCTGACGAGGGTAGAAGGATTATTGGCAGTGTACAAGCTATTACTAAAAGTAAAAATGTAACGAATAAAGTCAAAATTTGCAATATATAATTCTGGGCTTGCACCCACTGTGCTGTATGGTGGCGAGTCCTGGATGTATCAAGAATTGTTTGCAACGTTTTTATCCAACTTCAGATAAGAAATACCTCTGGGATTTACTGTGAGATAGATTGATCAGCGACCCGTGTCGGAGCGATGTTGTGGGACGAGTGTGTTTTTTGAATGAACAACCCGCAATGACTTCTACATCGATCTGAAACCTATCTATTCTCTCACAAAAAAAGTCCTGCTGAATCAGGACCTATTTCAAACTTTCTTGGTGCTTCAGTCCTATTTCTGTATTAGTACTTTCTTTCAAGTAAATCATATGATCAGTTGTAAAAATTTCGAAAAAAATTAAGTGGAGCTTTTCTCTTCTTCTTGAATTTTTCATAACGAGCACTTTCAGCAAGATGTACCTAAATAAATATTTTACGTAAATTCATCTCTATCAATCGAATTTGAGAATCTGTTTTCGTTCGATATCAATCTACAGAAGGTTCCGAAAGTCCCCTACGGTTTCACGAAGTAACTTGATTGCCATCGTAAATCCTCCACTTTACAGCCGCAGTGTAGGTACTTACGGCATGCGATGGATGTCGCTGGAAGCCGAATGCTCGTTAATCTGTCGTTTTCGAGGGTTTTCAAGAGACTGATACGATCCTACATCAACGACCAATTCGGTTAACTTTGTGTCTAACCACTTCATTCTTATAAAATCGCTCTTGTTGTAAATCTTTTATGCACTACGAAATGCATAAAACCTCTTCTGAATTCCGATAAAAGTTCAGCTTTCACTTTGGAATGCCTTAAACCTTACAGGGATTTTACTGCATCACTAAAAAATATTTTATTTAAAACAATACAATTTTAACAGTTAATCACAGTAAATCCCGCACAGTGTACCAAGGTCTTTTCCTATTTTTCGACGAAAAATCAGGAACATGGGAAAAGCAACGTGAACTTCAGGTGCATTTGAAACTTAAAAAAAAAATATTTTTCAAGTATTTTGGTTCTAGAATTGTAGAGAAACAAAAATGAACTATGGCTTGAAAGCTGTTGAAGCACTTAACATATTTCAAAGAAGCAGTGCTACAAATTTCACGCAATGTACCAATTTTGAATCAAAATACTTAGACTATATTTCTGAGTTTCAGCAGAGTTACTGAGATTTGAACGTTTCAATTACACCCAAAGTTCAATTTTTTTTCAAGCTCCTGATATTTATCAAAAGATAGGGAAAGGCCTTGAATTTTCCAGCGAATAGGCCATGGAATTTGTAAATTCAGATTTCAAAACAACTTGGCTGAAGTAAAAAGTTTCAAGCACACATACTTATTATTCGAGTAAATTACTAAAATCCGTAAAAGAATACAATGCTCGACACGTGTAAAACTAATTTGATTTCCTGTTAACTCATTGATAAGGACTGATATTATATGTTCTTACAACATTTTGGACAATAAAGTAAAAAAAATCCAAATTTATCTTTTTTATTTAAAATAAGTCGAGTTGTGAACCTTGAAAAACACTTTCTTCGAAAACGGCTCCGGGGATTTTGCTTAAATTTATTTAGTGCACTATTTTTGAGATCATCAATCGAAATTGAAAAAACTTAGTTTGCTATGAAAATGTGAAAATGACACAACAACAAATTTACCGGGATTTCAGGACTAATTCATCTACGTCTATTCATGCACATTAAAGCCTGTGTTTTACCCTGGAAATTAATTTTTTTCACAAAAAATGTTTTAGAAAAGGTTTAATTTTCGAAAAATAAATAAGTTTTCAACGGGAATGGTTCAATTTTTAGTTAAAAAATTCAATTTTCAACCAGAGAAATGAAATTTTAACGAAAATGATGAGTCTCCAACCAACAAAATGAATTTTTCATAAAGGAATTCAACTTTCATCCAAGAAGTTGATATTTCGACCAGAAAAATATTTTAATTTCGACTCAAAAATAGTTAAATATTCAACCCACAATTATGATTTCTCGACTGAAAGTTAATTCTCCATCAAATAAATGAATTTTTAACCAAAAAAGATTAATTTTCCAAAAATTGTTGAATTCTCAACCAAAACAGATTAATTTTTTACCAAACAGTTGCATTTTTTGACAAAAGAGATGAAATTTTTACTAAAAGAAATTGATTATTAAACCAGAAAGATCAGTTTTCTACAAAAAAAAGTTGAATTTTTGAACCGCAAATATAAATTTTCGACAAAGAAGATCATTTCCAGCCGAATAGTTGAATTTTTGACCCGAACAAACGAATTTCCAACAAAACAGTTGAATTTGCAATGGGAAAACACGAACTTTTAACAAAATAGTTTATTCCTTAACCAAAACAAATTAATTTTCAACCAAGACAATTGATTTTCTAAGAAAAATGACGAATTTTCAACAAAACACATGAATTTTCAACTAGAAAAGATGAATTGTCAGTCAAAAATGAAATGGTTAATATTTCAACAAAAAAATATTTCAATTTAAACTGAAAAATAGTTCAATTCAACCAAAAAAGACGATTTTCAATCAAATAGTTATATATTCGACCCACAAATATGAATTTTCGACTGAAAGTTGATTCTCAATTAAATAATCCATTCTTTAACCCGAAAAGATGAATTTTTAGCAAAGTAGTTGAATTTTCAACCAAAACAGATCAATTTCTCACCAAACAGTAGCATTTTTAAACAAGAAAGATGAAATTTCTACCGAAGGACATTAATTTTCAAACCAAAAAGATGATTTTTCTACAAAAAAGTTGACTTTCTAATCCGCAAATATGAATTTTCGACAAGAAAGATCATTTTCAACCAAATAGTTGAATTTTTAACTCAAAAAGACGAACTTCCAACAAGACAGTTAAATTTGCTATGAAGAGCACGAGCTTTTAACAAAATAGTTTTATCCTCAACTGAAACAAATTAATTTTCAACCAAGACGATTAATTTTCTAACAAAAATGACGAATTTTCAAAAAACACATGAATTTTCATCTAGAAAAGATGAATTGTTAGCCAAAAATGTAAAAGTTAGTATTTCGACAAAAAAAGATTTTAATTTAAACTGAAAAGTAGTTTAATACGACTAAAAAAGAAAAACGATTTTTCATAAAATAGTTACATTTTTCATCAAAGAGATGAATCTTTAACCAAAAAGAATTTCAATTAAAAATGAAAAACAGTTGAATTCAACAAAAAAGACGATTTTCAACAAAGTAATTAAATTTTGTACCAAATAATAACGTTTTTAACCCAAAAAGATTAATCCCCAACCAAAAATATTATAGTACCATTTTCAAGCAAAAATGATTAACTTTCAACCAAAAATAGTTGAATTTTCAACCAAAAAGATGAATTGTTTGTCAAGAAGATTCATTTTCTACCAAAAAGCATCAATTGAAAAAAAAGTATATGAATTTTCATCTAAATAGTTGAATTTTCAACTACACAAGATAAATTTCCAAACGAAAATGAAATAGTTAAATTTTCAGTGATGATGAATTTTTGAACCAAAAAGACGAATTTCCAACCAGGAAAGACTTAAAAGATAAGTTTTCAACCAAAATTGGAATACTCAAATTTTCGATTAAAAAAATTAATTATTAATAAAGAGAGAGGTTTCAACAAGTTAGTTGAATTTTTAGCCAAACAGATAAATCTTGAACCAACTAGTTGAATTTTTAACTAAAAAATACCAATTTTCAACCAAAAATGGAAGAGTTAAATTTTCGATTAGAAAAATAAATTTTAACAAAAAAAACGATTTTCAAAACAATACTCAAATCTTTAACGAAAAAAATGAATTGTTTTCCGGAAAAATGAATTTTTAACAAAGGAGTTCAACTTTGAACCAAGCAGTTGAATTTTTAACCAAAATAGATGAATTTTCAACCAAACAGTTGCATTTTTAACAAGAAAAGTTGAAATGTCTACCAAGAAAGATGAATTTTCAAGAAAAAAGTTGAATTTTCGACCAAGAAGGATTATGCAGTCAAGAGAGAAAAAAATATCAAACAAATCGTGCAATTTTTAACTGAAAAACACGAATTTTCAACAAAATAATTGAATTTTCAACAAAAAAGTTCATTTTTTACAAAAAATTTAATCTTTCAACCTAAAAAGTGCAGTTTTTGAGAAACTACTTGAATTTATAAGCTAAAAAAATGTCTTTTCAACTAAAATGATTAATCTTCAACTGGAATGGTTGAATTTTTACTTTAAAAAATCAATTTTCAACCAAAAAAAAGAAACGAATGTCCAGTTCTGGAAATTTTTTTCAGTTTCTAAAAGTGTTTCTACAAATTTTCCCAGTTCCGACTTCCACTTCTGGAAGATTTACAATTTCCTACGACCAACAAGGAATGTTTTAGAAAATTTTTAATTTCAGGGTGGGAAAAAATTGCAATTTTTATATATTGGGCTTTTAATCTCTATTTATTCAGAAGTTATTCTTTATCTTCGAAAAGTGTTTCTTTAAATTTACGTAACTCAAGTATTCATAGAAACTGAATGATTGTTCGTTAAACAAAATTGTAGGTAATTTCTTCGAACGCTCAGGTTTCTATGCGCATGTAGACAGTACTGACTTCGTCGTGGCATAATAACTGAAAATGGAAATACAAATCCATGACAGGCAACTGATATTAAAAATGGGATTAATCTGAAGCGCAATTTGCTAATCAAGATAAATTCGAAATTTGTATAAAAACGTTGCGGATCATTTTGATCCAATTTCAGGATCAACTTGAATAACTGGCATTTACTGTATTCAGAACAATTTTATCTTAAGTACTGTCAACATAGAGCCCACTCATAAAATTTGTATATTTTTAAATAGAAAAAGACTGCACTGTAAATTACGGTATCATTTTTGAGTGTCCTGTTCTTGAATAGGATAACTTCATTTTGCTATTTTTTATGTAAAACAAATGACGCTGGGATCCCACCAGTGATCTCATTTTAGTACCACTCGAAACTGTTTTGCTGTGAGTCTTATTTTAATACCAGAAAATAGCCCTGGAATAATTCCTTCTTTTTACAGTGTGTTTGCATTAACAGCCCAACCACCTGGAGTTTAAGGTCGAACATGTATTCATAAGCATAAATTGTTTTGACCGACAATTATAAAGTGATCCTATGTTTGATGTCCTACACCTATGCACATGTGACTTGTAGAATAAGCAAGATTATATGTTGCACTAGACTAGAACAATAATATCCTCAAAGAGCCGCATATAATCTTCTGCAAACTATAATTATGGACACCAGGTGCGGTAGCATTTAAATGCCAAGCGTCAATCAGGAAGCTGTATTCTGGCATAACATAAGATGACTGGCCTTGGCCCTTCTTAGGTTGCCACATGAATGCTTGTGGCACAAGGACCATGTTTAA
The DNA here is from genome assembly GCA_032362435.1 of Melikaiella ostensackeni. Classification (NCBI taxonomy): domain Eukaryota; kingdom Metazoa; phylum Arthropoda; class Insecta; order Hymenoptera; family Cynipidae; genus Melikaiella; species Melikaiella ostensackeni. The sequence continues at coordinate 42,558,696 of JAUMHM010000031.1, read as the reverse complement.
CAAGATATTCCTTTTATATTAATTCTTATCGCATCACAATCTTCAAAACATTATTCATTCACTATTGAAGATGTATACAGTACATACCGATCGCGAGATGATGGATCTTCTCCTGGCGTGGGAGCGCTGGAGTACCTCATCATCAGTTAAAAGTCAAGGATTCGGTTCACCAATCACGAGCTCTAGGTACTTAGTACTTGGTACCAAGATTTGAGGTGCCGTGACCTCTTCTATAATCGACATAGCTGATTGGATAGCCAGATTTGTAACTGGTCATCAACCTTTCTTCATCCAACTGTGAATTTTTAACTGAAAAGATGAATTTTGAACCACAAAGATTGATTCACTACCAAAGCATACGAATTTCCAACAAAATATATGAATTTTCAACAAAATAGTTGAATTTAACCTGAAAAAAAGAAACGAATTCTCAACAAAATAATTGAACCCTCAACCAAAAGAGATTAATTTTTGACCATACAATTGCAATTTTGACCAAAAAAGATTAAATTTCTACCAAAAAAGATGGATTATCAAACTAAAAAGACGAACTTCTAACAAAAGAGTTGAACTTTCAACCGAAAAAGATTTTTCAGTCAATATAGAAAACAAATTCCATCCAAACTGTTGAATTTTCAAGACAAAAAGACGAATTTTCTACAACCCAGTTGTATTTTCAACCCAAAAATATAATGTTCAACCAAAAAGATTATTTTTCTACCACAAAAGACAAATTTTCAAAACAACACATAAATTTTCAACCAAATAGTTAAATTTTCAACTGAAAAAGAATAATTTTAAAATCAAGTGATGATCCTTCAACCAAAAAAATTAATTTTTAATAAAGTAGTTCCACTTTCAACCAAAACAAGAGAAATTTTCAACGGAATAGTTGAACCTTCAATTAAAATAAATTAATTTTCATTCAACAGAATGAATTTTTGATGAAATAATTGTATTTTAAACCAAGCAATTCAATTTTGAACCGCAAAAGATAAAGTTTTAACCAAAAAGATTAATTTTCTACAAAAAAAGACTAAAAAAAGACGAACTTTCAACAAAATATATAAATTTTCAACCAAATAGTTGAATTTTCTACCAAAAAGATTAATTTTCTGTCAAAAAGACAAATTTTTACCGAAATGCATGAGTTTTCAACCAAATAGTGTAATTTTAAATTTGAAAAGGTATATTTTCGACAAAAGAAACAAACTTCCAACGAAATAGTTATATTTTCAACCAAAAAAATGAATCTTTAACCGAACAAGAAAGTTGTTTACAAAGTAGTTCCACTTTCAACCAAATACTTGAATTTCCAACTAAAGGAGATGATTTCTCAATGAAAAATGTAATAGTTGATGTTTTAAGTATTTCAACCAAAAAACATCTCAATTTTAAATCATAAAAAGTTGAATTCAATCAAAAGAGACAAATTTTCAACCAAGATAGATTTTTCAGCCAATACAGGAAACAAAATTTATCCAAACTGTTGAATTTTCAAGCCAAAAAGACGAGTTTTCACGACACAGTTGTATTTTCAACCCAGAAATATGAATGTTTAACTAGAAAGATTAATTTTCTAACAGAAAAGACAAATTTTCAACACAAGACATAGATTTTCAACGAAGATGATGAACTTTCTATGAAAATTTTCAAGAGATTTTACGAATAAAAATACGAATAAAAACACGAGTTTTTCACAAGAAGTTTCTACGAAAAAAAAGACAAATTTTGAACAAAATACATAAATTTTCAACCAAATACTTGACGTTGCATCTGAAAAAGAATAATTTTCAACTCAAATGATGATCCTTCAACCAAAAAAATAAATTTTTAATGAAGTAATTCCACTTTCAACCAAAACAAGAGGAAGTTTCAACAAAATAGTTGAATCTCCAACTGAAACAAATTAATTTTTATTTAAAAGGATGATTTTTTGACGAAATAATTATATTTTAAACCAAGCAACTGAATTTTGAAACTCAAGAGATGCATTTTCAATCAAGGAGATTAATTTTCTACTAAAAAATACAAACTTTCAACAAAATGTGATTTCTCAATGAAAAATGTAATCGTTAATATTTTAAGTATTTCACCTAAAAAAAATTTCAATTTTGAGTCATAAAAAGTCGAATTCAACCAAAACAGACAAATTTTCAACAAAATAGTTGAATCCTCATCTAAAACCAAATAATTTTGAAACAAAAAGTTGAATTTTTGACAAAAAATAGTAATTTTCTATCAAGAAGATGAATTTTCAACAAAATACATAAATTTTTTAGCAAATACTTGAATTCTTAACCAAATAGTTGAATTTTAAACTAAATAGATTAATTTTCTATTAAAAAGACGAATTTTCAACAAAATGCATAGTTCTTCAACCAAATAGTTGAATTTCCAATTGAACAGTTCTATTTAATTATTAATTAATTTGCAAGCAAAAATAGAATAGATATATTCATAGTTGAAGAATTTAATTTGCAAATGAGAAAAAAAAACAAATTTTCAACCGAAGATACAACCACCGAACAAAATCGTTTAAACATCGACTAATACCAAATAACTTCCAACTAAACAGTTGCATATTTCACAAAAAGAACTAATATGCAACCAGAAAAAATGAGTGTTCAACAAAACATATAAATTCTCTACCAAATAGTTGAATGTTAAACAAAAAAGATTAATTTTCTACCAAAAAGACGAATTTTCAATAGAATGTATAATTTTTTAAACAATTAGTTGAAGTTTCAATTAAATAATTTTTTCAAATTATTTATCAATTTGCAAGTAAAAATGGGATAGTTGAGTTTTTCGTTGAAGAAACTAATTTGCGCAAAAAAAAACAAATTTTTAACTTGAATCATAAATCTCCTTAAAAAAAATTAATTTTTAACAAAGCAGTTCCACTTTCAACCAAGTAGTTGAATTTTTGAGCGAAAACGATGAATTCTAAATTAAAAATGTAATAGACGATATTTCAATAAAAAAGATTTTAATTTTAAATCTTAAGCAGTTTAAATTAACCAAAAAAGACTAATTTTCAATAAAATAGTTGAATCCATAATTGAAACAGATTAATTTTTAGCCAAAGATTTGCATTTTGAACTGAAAATATTTATTTTCTACCAAAAAAGATAAATTTTCAACAAAATACATCATTTTCAAGGAAGCAGTTGGAGCTTTAACCAAGAAGATTATATTTCTACCAAAAAAGACGAATTCGCAACAAAACTCATGAATTTTTAATTAAATAGTTTAATTTCAGCACTTCCGGCAGTTTCGTGCAATTTTGAGCTAAAAATACATTTGAGTTGTAAATATTTTTCAAAGAAAAAAATTTATAGAGTAATCTGACTGGAATGTATGTGAAACTTCCTTCGTAACGATTTTGGAAGGGAAATTTCGGATAGGTTTCTGCGCGATTTTCCTTCAGATTCTTTCCGAGATCTTCATCCGAAGCTTTCCGTTTCTATCAGAAATTTTAACTAGTTTTGACCCGAAAATTCAAATTAGTGCAAATGACTTATAAATCGATCATAAATCAAATCAACAGCAGTTTGCTTAAAATGTGATATTCATTTTTTAGAAGAAACTTTCGAAAAGAATCGGATGCAGATCTCGGAAAGGTTCGAGAAGAAATGGACACGACTGGATAGCTTAGGAAAGAACTTTCTACCAGGATTTATTATTGTCATGATTGTGATTATTATTATTATTATCATTACGGATAGACAGGGACATTCAAGTCCCGTAGCACTAAGGTTCTAAAAACCTATTGTACTGTACCTTTTTTCAAAATCCTCGCGAAATCGGGGGCGTTTGACGTATAGTAAGTCCTCGCCGCAAGATTTCGACGTGTGAGAGCCTATGAAAATTTTTACTTCACTAAGGAGAGCTTGGAATCACTACAAGAACCATCATCACACCCAGTGATAACCACCCCTGACTGCATCCGACTTTATTAGAAGCACTCACATTTGCCTGGACGTTTGGCCAGGGGAGAGGAAAACTGCAGAAAAACTGCTCCCGAGTGCAGTCGATTTTTCGACTGTCGAGTTTGGGTGTAGATACTCGATATCATCAAGTGTACACAGACATCCTCGTCGCTTACCGGTGTTTATTTTCTTCACAAAATTCTGTTTAGAATTTACAAAGGTAAAATTCGGGATGATTATTTAGAAATCTTGTTAAAAATTACATGGATATAAAAAATGTAATTCGTGGACCAGGTTATGACCACCGCACACATAACCTCACACTCGTATCGCTTTTTTGCAGTTCTCGGAATTTTTCAAAATTATTTTTCAAATAATGATCATGATCGTTTTCTTTTCGAAATTGCAGACCTTCCGGAACAATAATTCTGCACTCAGCACAGACTATTTCCTAACTTTTTTTGTTAGAATTTACTGTCATCCAGAAAAATCTTAATCATCAATTTTTCAAAAATCGGTCATTTACTCTTATTTGTCTGCTCATTAAGGTACATAAATCTTTTTAGAAACTGGAACGGAAAATTGTGGATGCGGAAGTCTCTTTAGAAACAAGATGAATGGCAGAAGTTTCTTAGGATTCTCATTCCTCCGAGTAAGCCGAACTGATGAGCTTAAAATGCGAGAACTTGTGAACATAATTTTTTTTTACAAAGCTGAAGTTTCCGCACTTTAAATGTCTGCCTATGGGATCTGCAGATTACGAACTCGTCATTCCCGAGTTTTCAAAGTACAGGATGCAACTTTAGTTCTAACATTGCAGAGAAAACAAAAAATAAAGTTTACATCGATTCCAGGTTAAAGATTCGCTACAACAAACATTAACCTTACTGGTTAAACTTCACATGAAGAGGAGATAATTTTGTGATTTTAAACTTGCCTGGGTAATCTTTCGTCTACTATCGCCTCAATTTCTATTCGAAAAGTATGGAGAGTTGCGACGCCAGCGCTATCTACCGTCGTTTTAATTCATTAAACTGTAGCAAAATGACGATTCTCAGTTGCCAGCTGCTTTTTGCTAAGTGGTGTCCCTACCGACACAAATCGAAATTTTCCTGAACAGCAAGAAATTACAGAGGCTGTCTTGAAAGAGGAGGTCCAACTCGGTATCTAGTTAGCAAACCAGGTAGAAAGGATTCTTGTAGTAAAACTGCAGTGCAGTGGACAGATGTAAGAGCTTCAACTGTTTTTTTTTCTCAATTTCCAAATTCCAAACAAACAAATAATTTTTGAACTGTTAAATGGGATGAGTTTTGTGAAGGTTTTATGATAGCGGTAAAATAAGTTCTAGTGCGTTTACAATAGTCTAATCTATTTCAGGGGAAACTTATAAGCAAAAACAATGTTTTTTTGTGTTTTTTATTGCCGGTTCTACGTTCTATTACAATCTGCTCACTCCATCGTGACGTAGTAAGATGATGTCAGAATTGTTTTCCTAACCTCGGTTAAACTTTCGCCAAAATCCGTTCGATTTTCAACCAGTCAAAAATTAACACATTTTAACTTTGGTTTTTATCGTACGTTTCTTTTCGTTTAGCTCTCTGACCAACTGCTCTGTGATTGGATCGAGCTCAAGAGAAAGAGAGTGCAGAATTACCTAAGTCCCTATACGGCCAGTCGACACATCGCGTATATCGCGCACTTGATCGTCATGCTCCAAAGTGCACCCTAAATTTTGGACCGTGGCCTAGTATTTTGTATCTGCATGCGTAATTTCTCCAAAACAGTTTCTACTTGGCGTCGCGGGTCCTTGGTGTAGCTAATTAATGGTTATTTATTCTGTACAATGGAATACTTAGGAAGTAAACTTATTATGAAATGTTTATCTATTATATCAAGTTTGGTAGCCTCTTCTTTTCATTTGTACAGAATCAAGGACGTGTGTCGAAAGAAAATTGAAGACATTTTAATTTAGGAATGTCTTGCGAAAAATATTGACAGATCATTAACGTATTTCAGCTGAAAATGTGATGTCATAATTTCGGGTCAAGAAAGTCAAGATTTCATGACCTTTCAATTCAGTTTCAGCCTTATTACCTCATGTTTAGTTCAACGCTAACATTGCATTTTATACCACCTAATGTGATTTCCGGGGTGGGAGATTATTTTGAATAATGCTGCTCTGTTTCGGAGTTTATAACATACTAGCAATATTATACTTGCGTTGCTGCGGAAAACATTGCATTGAATTCTGAATAATTCAATTTTGGGGTAAAATTTTTTTAATTTTTCACAGATTAATTTGGAAAGGGGCTTGGAAAATTGGAAAGTTTCTTTAAAAATATTCAGTTTTCAATGGTAGTTTTTAATGCTTATTCGGAATTTTTCAAGTGGGGAGGATTTCAATTTGTAGTTATCATAAAGAGAAATATTTAAAATTCAAACATGTATCAGTATTAAGTTAGTAATTTTATAATTTCAAGGTCCGATGTCTTCGCCAATTTTTTCAATTAAAAAAAAATGGGGGGTGTTATTTGTCACTACCAAAAAAAAAAGAATCTGCCAAGTTACAGCCTAATCTTATTAATTGACGAAAATTCGTTTACTTCGTTCACTTCAAACCGAGCTTTCAACATTGCTATTCAATTGACTCGTACAATATAAAAAATTCCATCGTTTTGCTACCACGCAATTTGTTAAACAAATAAAAAATTTTTAAAGTAAATTAATATTACTAGCATACCCAATGAATAATTAATTAAATCAAATAGCAAAAGAGACACGCTTTTCTCAAATTTTCAGCTTTCAGTGTACATGCACGCAGTTCATGATTGTTAAAAACAATTACAGAATTGTTATAGTGAATACATTGATTGGGAAACTCGTTCAATTTTGAAATTGTCATAATTTTGTAACTTCTTGCCGAAAGCTATTTGCTTAGACAATACAAATTATCTGAAAAGTTAATGAACGTTAATAAAATTTCGAAAAAATAAACAAATAGAGAACAACCACGTTTCTCTAGAGTTTTCGGTTTATAAGATACATTTAAACACAGTAAAATTGTTTGAACTATTAGAAAAATATACTATTTAAAAAACATTGTCCGATTTATAAAATGACATCATTTTACAATTTCTCGATTAGAATAAATTGTTTAAATGATGGAATTTGTTTAAAACAATCAAAACAGAAAAAATTAATTTACTTCAATATGTTGCAGAAATCTCATTTCACTACTTGAGGGGTGGTTTTTGAGGGTAAATAAATGATAGTTTCAAGAGCGTGAGAATGATCAAGTTATTGTTAATACCTGTACACATTCGTCGAAATGCTTCCAATAACGAATTCAAATTTTCATTCGACATGAATTCTACATTTTCCCATCTTATTTTCACATTTTCAAAAGTAATGTTTTTCACAATCTTCATTAAATAGAAAACTTCAAGGGTTATGAGGCATGTCTTTTCATTACCTGATTTTGTTCAAATTTTCAGGCTATCATTTTTACAGGCCCACTCAAAGTTTTGGGGCGCGGAATGACAAAGTCCAAAAATATTGTACTAATGTGAATTAAAAACCAAAATTTTTCACATTGCAAGTTAAAATTAATTATTTGACTAAGCATTGGTTTTAATTAGTTTTTTAACTATAAAATATCATTATTGTGAAACGATACAATTTTCAAAGATTCAAAAGTGAAGTAAGACCATTTTCAATGTTTCGATATGAAATCATTCTATTTCAAATGTTTTCAATTCAAAGATGTTTCATTCAAAACGATTTCAGTTCAGAGGCTGCCTTGAGAGAGTAAGCCCAACTCGGCATGTGGTTAGCGAACCGGGTAGAAAGGATTCTTGTAGTAGAGCAGCAGTGCAGGGGCCAGGTGTAAGAAATTCAAGACTAAAATATAAGGCATTTTTTAATTTTCAAATCAAATATTCGAAATTTAGGAGACGGGAATCTACGGATCACAACTTGACATAATTTTTTTGATACCAAATTACTATTCAACATAATTTTTATTTCTCCGAAACACTAAGTGACATAATTTTCATTCTTCCGAATAAACACATAACCTTAAATTGATTTGAACGAAACGCCATCTGTCATAATCTCCATGTCATGGAAACTGCATGTAACATAAATTTCATTCTTCCTAAAATGGCATCCGGCATTATTATTGGCTGATTCGAATTTCGCGGCATTATTCAGTCAATCAAAATTCCGGATGCCATTTGAGGTAGAATAAATTTTATATTTCATGCAGTTTCGATTTCATAGAGATTATGTAGTTAATATTTCGTTCAAATGAATGTTATGTTTGGCTTGTTAGGAGGAATAAAAATTATGTCACATAGTGTTCCAGAAAAATGAAAATTATGTCAAATGGTTATTCGAAAACATAAAAATTATGGCAAATAATTTGTACATAATTTGTAATAATTCGGGAAAGAAATTATGACAAACTGTAGTTCGGAAAAATAAAAATTATGTCAAATGGTTATTCGGGAATATGAAAATTGTGACAAATTTTAATTTGGAAGAATAAAAATAAGCACAAAAAGTAATTCGGAAAAATAAAAATGAGGTAAATTGCTAATTCGGCTGAATACAAATTGTAGAAAGTTGCTATTCGACCATATGATTTTGGGTAGATTAAATATAAGAGAAACAGAATTTTTGGCATTCCTACCGATACAAATTCACTGGAAATTATCAAAATATTCTCAGGCGCAGTCAAGTTTCTGAGATTTTCTCTATGGGTACCCAGGTAGTATTTCTTAAAGACCCAAGTAGCTCTCATAGATTTTTTGAAGGCTCAAAAACTTGTTTTTGTAAATCTAATCCAAACTCTCCTGAACAGCAAGGAATTACAGAGGCTGCCTTGAAAGAGTAGGCCCAACTCGGCATCTGGTTGGCGAACCAGGTAGAAAGGATTCTTGCAGTAAAGTTGCAGTGCTGTGGCCAGATGTAAGAGCTTCAAAACTCAATTTTTTTTCAATTTCCAAATTAGAGATTCGAAAGTTGCTGTGTAAACGAAATGAACAGAATAAATTAGCTGCGTACGCTTGTGGATTATTATTATTATTAAATGATTTCGGGCAAAAGTAAATTTGAAAGTTATCAACTTACATAAGAGAAAGACAGTTTTGAAACTCATCCTCGTGAACGGCATTCCCGTCTAATGCCTGCAACAAAAAAGGGTATATAAATCAATCAATTCTTCTAAGTCAACGAAAAACGAAGATAAATAATTATACGTATGTGCTGCAAGAGGAAACACTCATCTTGCTATTATCCTACTAACACTGCTTTGGTTGAAGAGCATTGAGATTTTTTAAGAGTGATTATAATTATACGTTATCAATTTTCAAATTTCTCTTTTATGAAGGCAAAAGAATTTCATGTATATTGCTGAAAGGTTACAACAATTACTCCTATAGACATTCAAAGTATATTAAGTGCTTTCAAGTAAATGAAGAATATTTTCATGAATACCACAAAACACGGTGCGGCTGAATCAAGTTAAAATGAAAGTTCCAGGTAAATGGGATTTTTTTATTGTTTAAGGTAATATGGCATCCCACAAATACGTCAAGGTGAAAACGAAAATGATCAGTTGGGCGTTTTTTGAAAAAAGTCGATTTTTGTATTTAATTACTACGAAAAGAAAAAATTTTCATAAGATTATATAGATTTTTTTAAATAGAATTTTTTATTAAATGTGGTTGTCTGTCACCTTACGAACATTTTAAGATGAAAATAAAAATAATCGAAGAGGTGGTTTTTGAAAAAGTCAATTTTTGTATTTAATTAAAATGAAACCATTCTGCAAATCTCATTGAAAATTATGCCTTAACTTCACCAAATCTCCAAGTGATGTTTGCATTGAAACTTCCAGTAAACCTAAAGCTAAATAACACTTTTAAACCTCATTTAAAAAGTATAAATATTATTTGAAAAAATTGCTCATGACACTTTTTTCGGTTTCGTTTTTTCCCCAAAAAAGTTGACAATAAAATATGTTGTCTTACTCAAATTTTTCATTCCATATCAATTAAAGACAACACAAATTTTTGGAATAAAAGCTTCAAGCGCAAATTCTAGATCATTCCTCTCTCTTTACAAGAAAATGACTAAAGTTCGCATTTTTTTAATTTCATAAATCCGCTACTGAAATTTCATTTGAAGACTAATTATTTTCCGAAACATTATTTGACAATGGCTACCCGTTATTAAAAAATCGGATTTTTCCCAATTTTTTAATGGAGTGAACTGTTTATTTCTTAAATTCTCATGTAAAATTATTAAAGTATACGTTTTTTAAAACTCATTTTCAAAAAGTCGACCAAGAACTGAACCTCAACGGACCGAAAGTAATGTCTATGGCTTTATGTCGCTGTTTAGTAAATTTGTAAAAAAAAATTTTTAAAACATAAACTCAAACAACATACTTTTCCTGTTTAAGGGCTTTTTGTGCACTTTCAGTTGCACAAGATGACTGTTTGATTTTATGTTTTTCGAAATTTTTTTGCTAACTTCTTTTCAATACAAAATTCAGCTGTTGAAAATTGGAAAAAAATAAAAATTGAATTTTCAACAATTAAATTTTTAACTTTTGAAAATTTTAGGAAAAAGCGAATTTTGCATTAAAAACAAGTGTTAACAATGTTATATCTACATGATTTCACATGAGAATTCAATATATACACATTTCAATCCATAAAAGACAATTTTGAAAAAAGTCGATTTTTTCAAAAACTGGTCGTCATTTTTTCTTGATTTTTCAACAGTTAACAATTCATTTTTTTTGGTTGAACATTCATCATTTTAGTTGAATTTTGTATTTTTGGGTCGAAAATTCATCTCTTTTGCTTGAAAATTTTATTATTTAGTTGAGAAATTAATTATTTTGTTGAAAATTTAACAATTCTGTTAGAAAGTCAATCTTTTTTGTCAAAAATTCGTCTTTTTGATTTGAAACTTCATCTATTTTGGTAGAAATTTCTTCTAGTCATCTTGTTTGGTTATAAATTCAACCGTTCAGTTGGAAATAAATCTGATTTGGTTAAGGATTCCACTATTTTGATAAAAATTCGTCGTTTTTTGGTCAAATTGAACTATTTTTGATATAAAATTAAAATATTTTTTTGTCGAAAATTCATGTCTTTGACGGAAAAGTTATCTTTTTTAGTGGATAATCTAACTATTTGGTTGTAAGTTCATGTATTTTATTGAATATTTGTCTTTCCACCTAAAAAATTGTTATATTTATATAATTTAACATGAGAATGCAATACATAAACATTTTAAGTTCAACCCATAAAATAACATTTTTGGAAAAAGTCGACTTTTCCAAATACGGGTCGCCGTTTTTTTCTTGGATTTTCAACAGGTAACAATTAATTTTTTTTGGTTGAAAAAGCATAATTTAGTTGAATTTCGCCTTTCTGGTTTAAAAATTCATATCTTTTGGTAAAAAATTTATTATTTGGTCGAGAATTTAATTATTTTTTCCAAATTTCAACAGTTTTGTTGAAAAGTCTTCATTTTTGGGTGAAAATTCGTCTTTTTGGTTGAAATTTCGAATATTTTCTAGTTCTTTTTTTTTTATTTGAAATTTTATCTCTTTTGGTAGAAATTTCTTCTGATCATCTTTTTTATTTAAAAATTCAACTGTTTAGTTAGAAATTAATCTCTTTTGTTGAGAATTCTACTTCTTTTGGAAATTCAACTTTTTGGTTGATGTGAAGTATTTTTTATTTAAAATTAAAACCTTTTTCTACGATAATAACTACTTAGTCGAAAGTTAACCAACTTTCTCAAAAATGATTTTTTTTTTGTTTGAAGATACATCATTTTAATTGAAAATTCATCTCGTTGATTGAAAACTTTATTATTTAGTTGAAAATTTTATAATTTTTGGTGAAAATTTAAAGATTTTAAGAAGTCAACGTTTTTCGTTGAAAATTCGTCTTTTTTGGATGAAAAATCAACTATTTTGGTAGAAAATTGAACTATCTGCTTGGAGTCTTAACTTTTTTGTTGAAAATTCATATTTTCGTGTAAAAAATTCAACGGTTTTGTAGAAAATTCATCTTTTTGGCTTAGAATTTCAACAACTTCGTTGGAATTGATCTTCTTACTTGGTTGAAAATTCAACTCTTTTGTTGAAATTAGTCTTTTTGATTTGAAACTTCATCTATTTTTTGTAGAAATTCCTTCTATTTATCTTTTTTGCTTACAAATTCAACTGTTTGATTGAAAATTTATGTTTTGTTTGAGGATTCCATTATTTTTAATTAATTTAATTTTTTCTGTTGAAAATAAAATATTCAACTTGGAAATTAAACTATTTCGTTGTAAATTCATGTATTTTGTTGAAAATTTATCTCTTTGGTTGAAAATTTATCTGTCTTGGTTAAAAGTTATCTTCTTTGTTGAAAATTCATCTTTTAGGGTAGAAGAGTAATCTTTTTTGGTTTGAGACATTTTTCTATAATATCACTTTTCAGGTGTTCAGGGTAGTTTTCAACTACCTTCTAAAAAATTCTTCTTCTTGACATGAAAATTTAACTATTTGGTTCAAAATGCAACTCTCTTTGGTTGAAGATACATATTTTTTGTTTAAAAATTAGACCATTCAGTTGAAAATTCAACTACTTTGTTGAAAATTTGTATCTTTTGCTTGACACTTCAACTATTTGGTTGTAAATGCAACTGTTTGATTGAAATTTCTTTCTGCAAATTCAAATATTTGGTTGAAAATTCATCTTCGTAGGTTGAAAACCAAACTATTTAATTGAAAATTTTTACTTTTTTTGAAAACTAATATTTTCGAGTAGAAAAGTTATCTTTTTCGTTGAAAAATTCATATTTCTTGGTTAAAAATATTTTTTTCATAACTACACTTCTTGGGTTGAAAATTCAACTATTTTCTAAAAAAATCGTTTTCTTGATTCGAAAATTCAACTTTTGGGTTGAATGAATACAACTATTTTATTGAATTTTTTTTTTGAAATTCAAGTATTTGCTACAGAATTATTTTTTTATTAGAAATTTATCTTTTCGGGAAGAAAAGTCGTTTTTTGGTAAAAAATTCATCGGTCTCGGTCGAAAATAACTTTCTTGTTGAACATTCGAATTTTTATAGTTGGAAATTATACTCTCTCCTCAAAAATTAGCCTTTATCTTTTATGGTAAAAAATCGTCTTCTTTGGTTAAAAATTTATCTTTCTTGATTGAAAATAACAATAGTGTTGAAAATTCAACTTTTGATGTTGAAATATCATTTGTATTTTGAAAAATTCGTCTTCTTGGCTTGAAAATTCAACTACTTAGTTGAAAAAATGCAACTGCTTTTGGTTAAAGTTTAATCTTTTTGATTGAAAGTTCAACTATTTTGTTGTGAATGCAACTGTTTGGTTGAAATTTTTTTTTGGAAATTCAACTATTTGGTTGAAAATGAGTCTTCCTTGGCCGGAAATGATATTTTTTGTTGAAAATTCGTCTTGCTGGGCTTAAAAGTCAACTGTTTTCTAGAAAAAAGTCATCACTTTTGGTTAAAAATTCATCTTCCTTGGTTGAGATTTGAGGCATTTTAAGGAATTAAGAAACAATTTCCGCGGATTGCAAACGATTTTAAGGTATTTCAAGGGATGTTAAGAAGACTTGAAAAATTTCAAAAGAACTCATGGGATTTCGAAAGATTTTAAGAAATAACGAAGTATTTTCACGAATTTTTAGGATTTTAGAGGACTTCACATGGATTTTGAAGATTTCAAAGAGTTTGAAGGAATGTCATAAGATTTTAAAAGATTCGATGGGACCTCAAAAGATTTGCAAAGATTCAAAGGGTTTTAATGAATTTCAAAAGAGTTAAAGCGCTGCGATGATTTCACGGAATTTCAAAGGATTTCAAAAGATATTAAAAGATTCCAAAGTATAATTATCCACGGATTTAAGTGTATTTCGTAAGATTTCGAAAGATTTAACGGAATTTCGAAGCGTATTCGAATATCATAAAGGATTTCAAGTGATTTTGAAGAATCTTAATGGCCTTCAAAACATTTTGATGAATTTTAAAAGATTTCGAAGGATTACAAATGTGCCAGCATATTTTAAACGATTCCGAAGTATTTCGAGAAGTTTCACATATTTTGAGTGATTTCAAAAATTTTCAAGAATTTGGAGAAACTACCTGGTACAATTTTAGAGAGACTTACTAAGGATATCAAAGGATTTCGACGGATTTTCAGGGATTTTAAGGAATTAGGAACCATTTCCGTAGACTACTAATGATTTTAAGGGATTTCAAGGGATTTCAAGAAAATTCTAAATATTTTTCAAAAAATCACAGGATTCCGAGGGTTTGAAAGGATACTGAAGTATCTTCACGAACTTTGAAGGATTTTAGGAGACTTCAATTGGATTTCGAAGATTTGAAGTGACTTGAAGGAATTTCATGAGATTTTAAAAGATTTCACGAAATTATCAAAGGTTTTCAAAAATTTTAAAGGATTTTAATCAAATATGAGAGATTTGAAGCGTTTTTGATGATTTCACGGAATTTCGAAAGATTTCCAAAGACTGCAAAGTATATCCACGGATCTTGGCGGATTTCGTAAGATTTCGAAAGATTTAACGGAATTTCAAAGCGTATTCGAATATCATAAAGGATTTCAAGTGATTTTAAAGAATTTAATGGCCTTCAAAACATTTTAATGGATTTTAAAAGATTTCGAAGGATTACAAATGTGCCAGCATATTTCAAACGATTCCGAAGTATTTCGAGAAGTTTCACATATTTTAAGTGATTTCAAAAATTTTCAAGAATTTGGAGAAACTACCTCGTACAAGTTTAGAGAGACTTACTAAGGATATTAAAGGATTACTAATGATTTTAAGGGATTTCAAGGGATTTTAAGAAAATTCCAAATATTTTTCAAAAAATTACAGGATTCCAAAGGATTTTAAAGGATACTGAAGAATTTTCACGAATTTTGAAGGATGTTACGAGACTTTAATTGGATTTCGAAGATTTGAAGTGATTTAAAGGAATTTCATGAGATTTTAAAAGATTTCACGAAATTTTCAAAGATTTTCAATAATTTTAAAGGATTTCAATTAAATATAAGAGATTTGAAGCGGTTTCGATGATTTCACGGAATTTCGAAAGATTTTAAAAGATTTCCAAAGACTGCAAAGTATATCCACGGATCTTAGCGGATTTCGTAAGATTTCGAAAGATTTAATGGAATTTTGAAACGTATTCGAATATCACAAAGGATTTCAAGTGATTTTAAAGAATTTCAATGGCCTTCAAAACATTTTGATGGATTTTAAGAGATTTCAAAGGATTACAAATGTGCCAGCATATTTCAAACGATTCCGAAGGATTTCGAGAAGTTTCACATATTTTAAGTGATTTCAAAAATTTTCAAAAATTTGAAGAAACTACCTGGTACAATTTTAGAGAGACTTACTAAGCATACTAAAGGATTTCGACGTATTTTCAGGGATTCTGAGGGATTTTAAGGAATGAGGAACGATTTTCGTGGATTACTGATGATTTTAAGGGATTTCAAGGGATTTAAAAAAAATCTAAGTATTTTTAAAAAAATCACAGGATTCCAAGGGATTTTAAAGGATACTGAAGTATTGTCACGAATTTTGAAGGATGCTAGGAGACTTTAATTGGATTTCGAAGATTCGTAATGATTTGAAGGAATTTCATAAGGTTTTAAAAGATGAAACGGAATTTCAAAGTATTTCCGAATATCATGAAAGATTTTAAGGAATTTCGAGGTATTTCAATGGCTTTTAACAGATTATAATGAATTTTAAAAAATTTAAGGGATTTTGAGAGATTAGGAAAGATTCCCACGGATTTTAAAGATTTCAAAGGATCTCGTGATATTCCGAAATTTTTCACGGAATTTCAAGAACTTTAACTGTTTTTTAGATATGTTGAGGGATTTCCACGGATTTTAAAGGCTAATGGGAGATTTTTATGGGATGTGGAAGATTTAAAGCGATTTCAAGGATTTCAAGAGATTTCACGGAATCTCGAAGAATTTTAAGGGATTTCCACAGTTTTTAAAGGATTCCAAGAGATTTTGTACGATAGCCATGGAATACAAATGATTCTAAAGAATTTTCAAATAATTTGAGAAATGTTGAGCGATTCACAAAATTTTCGAAAGAATACACGGAATTTTAAAGGATTTCAAAGGTTTCCAGGGACTCCTTGACACAGGCACACAAAATAAAAAAAGTGTCATATGCGGTGAACTAGACCACCATACCTATATGTTTTTGGGGTAGCTGAATCCGAATCTGGTGCCAGATTTGCTCCGTCACGTTAGGTTTTTTAGAAATGAGCCTCTTTGGTCATTTTATAAAAACAACCTAGAATGCGAACCAGACGTTCTAGAAACTTCTAGCTGAGCTCAAATTAAAGACTACAACTTTTACTTCGGAGTGATTAGAATGAAAAAATTATTTCCGTCACCTGTCTCAAGCGGTATCATGTTTTTTCTGCGCGGGTTCATTTTCTCAAAAACCTGACCTGATGGAGCAAATCTGACATTAGATTCGGATTCAGCGAGCCCAAAAACATGTAAGTATGGTGGTCTAGTTTACCGCACATGACACATTTTTTATTTTGTGAGCCTGTGTGATTAGACGTATATAATATGAAATATTACATAATAGAAAATAAATAATGATATAATGCGTGCATAATGGTATAAAAGGTAATTTTAACAGCTAAAATTATATTTAATTAACATATTAAAAATAATAATTAGAATTCTTTGCACCCCCCCCCCCCCACGTCATCAATGGATGCTCCCTTATGGAACAAATACGTAATTCAAATCTGAAATTACTTATTTTAAATATTTTACATATTTTGAGTTAAATCACAATAAATTGTTTCCTGCCTCATCTTCTCTAATTCATGAACATCTACAGTAATTGACTGAAAGTTGAAAGTCTTATCTTGCAAATTTGTGGTCCGCACGATAATTTAATTCTGCATTTAATTTATACTTTGAGAGCAACACGGGAACAATTCTACCTCAAATGAAAAGGAAGACCGTGATAATGAGATATTGACAAGTAATAATACCTTCCATTGTTCAGTGGGATAATGTCGATAGTCATCTGTATAATATGAAGTACACGAATTTGTCATTAACAAACAACATTTGACGGTGTCGTTGCCTGATGTAATAATAATAAGATTGGCAAATACGTAATCAGAAAGAAAGCATGAAAAGTGTAGACGTTTAACGCACTCTTGACGAGATGATGATGCCCATTACATTTTTTTCTATGTGAGACTGTGGGAGAACAACGTTTTTGTAACAGAGACTACCCTTTAACAACCGTGGTAAA
This sequence comes from Melikaiella ostensackeni, assembly GCA_032362435.1. Taxonomy (NCBI): domain Eukaryota; kingdom Metazoa; phylum Arthropoda; class Insecta; order Hymenoptera; family Cynipidae; genus Melikaiella; species Melikaiella ostensackeni. The sequence continues at coordinate 42,541,357 of JAUMHM010000031.1, read as the reverse complement.
AGCGTGAGGGAATGAGGAATGTCAGTGTTGTTTCCGATTTATCAAAACCTTAGAGTAGCCTTCACAAATGAAGCTTTCAGTGATTTGGATTGATTTTGATATCGATTCTTGATAAGCACGATTTCATTTTGTTTCATTTGTTGGCCTATGGATTTTATGACTAATAAGGAGAGGCCTTGAGATGCGGGACGCCAATTTGACTGGAGCTTTCTACGTCGAAAATTCATCAAAATCCATTGAATACGTATTTTTTCTTTCGATCCAATGGGCCTTAGTTTCCGAGATATCGAGGTTTAAGTATTTACGCTTTTGAGCGCTCGACTTACCACTGTCGAGCGTGGTCCGCTTAAGTCGCCACTGCAGCGCGCGGTTCGCTTGACTCACCAATGACGAGCGCGGTCCGCTTGACTCGCCACTATCGAGCGTGGTGCGCTTGACTCGCCACTGCAGTGCGCGGTCCGCTTGACTCGCTACTGTCGAGCGTGTTCCGCTTAACTCGCCACAGTAAAGCGCGGTCCACTTGACACGCCACTGTAGCACGCGGTCCGATTGACTCGCTACTGTCGGGCGTGGTGCGCTTGACTCGCCACTGTCGAGCGTAGTCCACTTAACTCGCCACTGTGGAGCGCGGTCCGCTTGACTCGCCACTGCATGTGCGCGGACCGCGCTCATAAGAGTAAGTTACTCAAACTTCGATATCTTGGGAACTAAGTCCCATTGGAACAAAAGGAAAAACACGTGTCTAATGGATTCTGATGTGCTTTCACTCTTTAAAGTTTAAATTCAATCGGCGTGTTGCGCCTCGCGTCCCCTCTTTACAAGCTGACTGGAAAGTAGAATTGATGGTTTTTTATCGAATTTTCCACGATTAAAACAAAAACCATGCATCCTATCAATAAATAGTCATTAAAAATATGTAGATGTTCTTGATGTAAACATTTTCGTTTTCAAAATTTTTTTTTTTTGGTATCTCGCATAGTTTTGGTGAAAAACTGATTTCTTTATTAACATTTATTACCATGGAAACATAACATAACAATTTAATTGTATCTTGTGTCATTTGTTCAAAAATGTACTTTTTTCTTGCTGGTGTTGTTTTTCATGATTAAAACAAAAAGTACGCGGCCTATTAAAAAATAGCCAGGAGAAAATTTCGAAGATACAGCTGAGGCGAACAATTTTGTCATCAAAAATTTTATTGCATCTTGTTTTCCCAAAAATTAACATTTCTAATTTTTAGTGTTATTTTTCACGATTAAAATGAAAATTATGCGTCTTATCAAAGAATGGTCAGCGAGAAACATGTAGACCGCTTTTAAGATAAATAATTTTGTTATAAAACATTTTATTGTATCTTGTGCAGTTTTTTTTTCAAAAATTCAATTTTCCAATTTTTAATGTTATTTTTCACGATTAAAACAAAAACTATGCGTACTATCAAAAAATGGTCAAATAAAAATTTGTAGATCTTTTCTTGCTGAATAATTTTTTTCTTATTATTTTTTTTGTATCTAGCATACTTTTACCGCAAAATAGAATTTTCGATTTTTCAGTATTTTTTTCGGTAATTAAGACCATAGCCAGGGGGTCTCGAAACGTTGAGATTTCATGAAATCCGCGAAAGTCGATTCTCACATAAAAACAATACCTTCTCATTAGGATGAGAATGTAAAAAACAGTTTAGGGGAAACTATGAAAGAGTAGGTCACTTTTAAGAGTAGGTTATTTGATTATAATGAAATGTACAAAAGAAAATTGCATTACTGAAGGATTTATTGATAAAATGCAAGATTCATGGGTTTTTTCTAAAAAAAGGTATTTAATATTAACAAAAAAATTTGTTTTGACTTCAACAAAAAAGAAAACAAAGAAGCTTTCAATGAAAATACTAATAAATTTGATAAATCTATCTTGAATGTGGTTGAAGGGACTGCTATGAATAGATACATATAACTTCATAGTGTTTTCTATTTTAAAACATTAAAAATCTTAATAAAAAGTGATTTTCACATTGATCTTAAAAATTTTTTATTTTAATAAGAAAATGGATGGATTGAACAAACAACATTTGACAATAAAAAATGTTTTATTTTCATTCCCAGATAATTTTTTAATTTAATCAGTATATGTTTCATTATTTATAACTACCGTTCATTTTCTTCCTCTTTTTCTCTTTTGTTTTGTACATTTATTGTACACTCATCTCTAACAAGCCGAAAAAATGGGTAGTCTCGAAGTCTAATTTTGATTTGTGAACCTTTTGGGTGTTTCTTTTTTCAGTACACGAAGAATTTTTCATAAGTAAGAAATTTCTTTTCGATCTTTAGGAAATGTTTATTAAAACTTCAACCACAATATTTGGCACAACATGTAACACAACAGGAAGAAATTTCATCTTGACATTACATGTCTTATATATTATATGACATGCCTTTCATATTAAAATTTTGAAAAATCAACTGTACTATTTAACCTTTGAAATGGTTTTATTTGGAAGCCAGCATGTGATATTTTTCAATTATGCATGAATGAGTGTACTTTCGTCTCTAATATTACTACCAGAAGCGATGAAATCGAGAGAAATTGGGAAAAGTTCCTCGAGATTGTTTCTTAAAAACAGTAAAAGCAACTAAATAATGGATTTCATGAACAGATTTTGAACAGAACTACTTAAATGACCAGTAAAGTCTCCCCACGGTGTAAATTACTATTCTCAATAACTAACTATGAATGATATAAAACATTTAGAAATTTTTTCTGACCTAGTCTAGCTTAGCTTCCCTGTGATTATGGTATAAATCAAACAATTTATGAATATATAAATCTTTTCTTGTACTGTTCCCCTATTAGGACTTGAAAACCACTTTAAGGCAAGTTGGTACATTACTACTAATTTTTCGCATCACCACAACTTTAGTGGGACTTATTATTTCTTTCCTCAGACATTGACTCATAGTACGCTGACATGAATCATTTAACATGAATAAATGTTGATCTGACTGATCCCATTACATATTACGAGAACCAGCTTTAATTTTTTCACAATAGAAAGGGAAGCTTTAAAGTGCTAATTACTCATACAAATTAATTCATACGGATCGATCCTTTGTGCCCACTTCCTCTGCATTCCAAACAGAAAAATAACTTTAAAGAGCGTCAGACCATTTAGCAGATATCGCAAGTTGGGAACAATTTGCATTTCAATTCAGGCAATTCATTTGCCATGAAATATTAATCATCGGCTTAACAGTTATCAAAGAATGCGATATGCAAAATTCATAAATCTCTTTCATCTCTAAACTTCAGCTGAATGTATATACTGAAAAATAGAATCGAGGAAGTAATTTATGAATCATAGATAAGGAAAGGGAAAGATTTTTCATTAAACTTTTTTATCAAACTGGGTTTATCAGTTTTTGCAGACAATTCGATACAAAAAGTATCTACTAGAAGGACAATACGAAAAGAAGGAAATTTTTATTGCAATCTTCTTGCTATACAATAGAGCCACTTATCCAAGGGCCTTATCAGTTTCACAATCTCGTCCGATTCGGAGAGATTAACCGTGAGAAAGAAAGTCGAGGCATCATCCGACGAAGGTGAAAAGTCAGGGCGATAATTTGTGAAGTCTTACCTTTTAACTGGCACTTAACGGGGTATTAGGAGAAAGTACGATCATTACATAGGTGTTTACAGCAGTTGACGTGTCAGTAGTCTTCCAAGATTATATTATGTATTGAGACAACGATGATTTCTCAAAGCATTTATGAATACTTGGTGTTTAAATAATAGTCTTGTGGGTTGATTTAGAATCAGTCTTTCTAGATTATTTCATTTTTCAAAAAGAGAAAAGTTTAATCCAAACCAATAACACATTTCTAAAACATTGCTGACTTCATCAAATTTGTAAACTATATCTAAGTAAAATAGATATCTTTTAGTAAACTGAGTTAACCATCAACACCGCAATTGAAAGAAATTTCGAGTATTCATAGGCAACCCTGCAGATTGGAACTAATATAATAATCAACTTCTCAAAATTGAGAAGCAATACTTTCTCCGATCAATTCAAATAGATACCTTAATAGTAACATCAAATTCTATCATTTCAGTCTTACGATTAAATTCAAAAATAAAAAAGACAGGGATTATTCCGTGTCCAATTTTTTGATTGTTTAATCAAAATACATATTGCATATTGCAACATTTCGACCGTAATCTTTCGGTCATCCTCAGGCAAAATTATACCTTTAAAAATAAAATTTCAGGGTTAAAATTGTGATTATGATGAAGAAATTTAAACAATTCTGTTAACAAATAACTAGATACATAATTAATTGAGAAAACCTCACAAAACAGAAGAGGTTCCCAATGATTAAAGGTTACATTCTTAAATTTAAGAGCGAACCACAATATTCGAACGACAGAGTAACAAATAGAACTTAACGTACCTATTAAGATTGGAACAAATCCTTGCTTAATGTCCCTCTTTTGAAATTTCTTATCGATCGAAATGAAATCTCCTTTCTTATACAAATTTTTTGTGTACTTTGAAAGGAACACCCAAAAAGTTCACAAATCAGAAATAGAATTCGAGATTATCCGCTTTACCGACTCTAAGAGACAAATATACAATAAATGTAGAAACAAAAAAGAAAAAAGAGAAAGAAAAAGAAAAGAGTCGACCAAAACCAACCTAACACTCATGCAATTTTTCATAAATGTGTTATTGGTTTGGATTATTACCTCCTTCTTTTTGAAAAATGGAATAATCTGAATCGATTGGTTCTAAATTAACCCACAAAATTTGATCTTGATACTATGATCTATTTCCTTCATTTCCCATATTCCGTGGACATAAATCTTGTAATAATTTTTTTCAGTTTTTTTCCACTTTACAACTCATTTAAATGTTAGCCTGGTACTTATCAAAAATGAGTGTTGCCATAGGTTTTGCATACACTCAGGTAAAAGAAATTATACCCTTGTTGCCTACAAAAAATGGTATTCTGAGGAAGATACCATATTTACAATATGTGCATATTATGTACCACTGAGTACTTTATTTGCATTTTCTTTAATCTTATGATTTTTTTACAGACGTTTTGATTTCAAATATATTTAATATACTTTCAGTCTATTATACGTCTAATTTTTCTGAATATACTGTTAATATAATTGAAATGTCATCCTGGTACTTATTATAAGTATAATAAGGTTGCCAGAAGGATGTACATAATTTGAGATAAAATATTTGAATACAGTAAAAATTAAATTTCATATTTTGATGTTAAAATATTCTACTATCTTATTATTGTCTCTTTAGAATAAATTCTGAATCTCGATATTTGGAGACTTTCTGTATGGTTTCCTAAAATCTATTAGCATTCTCCGAACAGATGATTTTTACGGGGGTTTGGGGCTGGTTATTCTCTCTCTCTCAAAAAAAAAAAAAAAAAAAAAAATGGTAAAACGTTTTGTTTGCCTAAGTGTCTATATAGACGATTCAGTCGTCGAATTTCTTTCATTCAGTGCACTTCGTGCTTCTCAGAATTTTCTTGCCGGTGGAGAATTTTTTTCAAAATTAATAAATTTATGTTGAAAAAGTGGTGTTATGCTTCTATCTTCAGAAGGAAAAAAAATTACATTTTCGAAAAATAATTAGGATTTTTATTCAATTAGTGCTGTGGTGAAGTGTTTGCCAAACTTTGGATCACAATTTTTTGGATTTTATACGTAGGAAGTTATATTAAAATGTATTTTTAGCTATAATTTTCCTAAAAAACATCAGTTATTTTTTTCAAATCACTTCTCAGTCACTATAGTCACTATTTGAATAAAAAGATCACTTCAATTACCTTTTTGCAATGACTTAAAACAGGGAGCCTAAGGGCTAATCACTATTGAATTCAGGTCTATACCTATTTTTTAATTTTCTTGAATACTTTTGAAATCACCTTGAATAATTTGGAATTCCCGTGAGATTCACTAAATTCAAAGGATCTTTTTTGGATTTTCGATTTTTTTTTTAATTCACCCTGGTCTTTTATATTCACTAGTATATTCTTCTAGTCTATACCTATTGCCGAATTTTCTTGAATTCTTTTGAATTCCTTTGAATTTTTTAATTGTCTGGAATTATTTTTAACTCACCTTGAATTCTTATTAATTTCGTCTGATTCCCTTGAATTATTCTAAATTCACTCAAATTCTACGAAAATTAATGGAATGTTTTATATGAATTTTTTTTTTCAAAATCATTTGAATTCATTTAGTATCTGCTCTGAGTTCTTACTAATTTATCCTGAATTCTTTTAAATTCTTTTGAGCTTTTTAGTATTCTGTTGATTTTTTTAAAATGAACCTGAATTTTATCAGATTTCCAATCACTCCAATTTATCTGAATTCAATTGAATTTTTTGGAATTTTTTTAATCTTACTACGAAATTCATGGAAAGTAAAAAAACTAAGAATCGAACGACTCAATTTGAATTTAAATTTGAATTTAATTTCTTAAATTCAGAAATCTTTGTAAGATTCACAGAAATTATTTTAAGTTCACTCTGAATCTTTTTGAATTCCTCTGATCTTTTAAAAATTCACCTTGAATCTTCGAAATTCTTCTTAAATTCGTATGAATTTATTATACCATAATTCCCCTGAATTCTTCTAAATTCACTCAAATTTTACTGTAATTAATGGAATAATTTATATTACATTTTCTTGAATACATTTGATTTTATTTGGAATTCACCCTGAATTCTAACTGCTATTCTGAAATCTCTTAAAATTTTTTGAGTTCTTTGGTAGTCTCTTGAATTTTTTTATTTTCCTGGAATTTCACTAGATTTCTATTCACTCTTTTCTATATGAAGTCAATTGAATTTTTATGAATTTCTAGAATTTTGCTACGATTATCCTGGGAATTAAAAACAAAACTAAAAATCCAACGACCAAATTTGTACACAAAAACTACAAAAGTCCTAGAAATATAAAAAGTCAAGAATCCAACGAACAAATTAAATCAAATTAAATTTAAGTAAACTACGTAAATTAAATTTGAATTTTTTACGTTGAAAAAAATTAAACTTTTATTTACTTTGAACTCAGTTTCTTAAATTCAGAAAACTTTGTAACCTTCATTTGAATTATTTGAAATTAACCCTAAAATTTTTTGAATTCCTTTGATTTTTTTAAAATTTAGAATCCTTTAAAATAGAAGTCCTAATGTTTATAATAATATAATTATAATAGAATATAATAGAATAGAATAAATAATAAATATAATATAATTATAATAATCACTATATATATGAAATATTACATTAATTTTATTAAAATTTTACGAATTTCAAAGAATGCACTTAGAATTCTTCTAAATTCACTTAAATTTTATTGAAATCAATAGAATATTTCATACTTAATTTTTTAAAAATTCATTTGATCTCCTTTGAAATTCATATATATTTATATATACAAAGTTTTTTTTGATTCACTCTGAAGTCTTTTAAACCCACCTTGAATTCTCAGGAATTTCATCAAATTCTTTTGATTTCGTTATGGAGAATATTTGATTCATATTTTAGAAGAAATCTTGTACATATTGTTTTTAAAAAAGGTTTAGAGGCTATTTCAGGCTATTATTTGTTATGAAATTATAAATATTCATATTATAAGCCCGAAAATAACTTTTAAAAAACCTGTTTATTTAAAAAAATTTAGGGTTCATTTCTCAATAAATAACAAATGCTTTGTGGGGGTAAAACGATTCCTTAGCCTCAAATTTGTATTTTAAAGAAATCGAAAACTAAGAAAATTCTTCTTCAGACCTAAAACAGTCTAGTGGAACCTCTAAACAATTTTTTTGAAATAAAAGAAAATTTAGAGCAGTATTCTTTTCACCAAAATGAAGAAATATAGGGGGGAGCGTTTGCAAAATTCGAAGATTTTTTTTTTTTGGGCACCCTAATCAATATAACAATGAAATTACATAAATTGAATCCTTAATTGATACAAAAACCATTTCTATTCAGAAAATTTTTAATGATGTAACAATCTTTCACAAGATCTTGATATTTCCCAAAACTGTATAATGTTAATTGAGACAGCATCACAAGTAAAAGTTTGAAATTGATGATTTCCAAATTGAATAGTTTAATTTTAATTGGAAACGCTGAGTATTTACGATAAAAAAATGCAAAATGATTTTGGAGGAAATAAGAAATTGTTTTAGAAATGGGTCAAGGAGATTAAAAAAGGAAGTACTAGCACTGAGTTAGTCGGAAGTAAGAATTAAACATAATAAATTAAATGTAATAATCAACATTAAGGATTTTTAGAATCAACTTATGGATTTTTGTTTGAAAAATATACTTCTGCGTTAAAATTACTTGTTTTCATCGACCAGGTGATACTTGATCAAGAAAATTTGTCATCCGATATTTTTTGTTGATATTATAAACAAATTTTATTTTTAAAAATTATACGTTACACAATTATAAGCCGAAATAAATTTCTTTTTTCCTTAATTTTCCTCGAATTATGTTGCCAGTTGTATCTTTGGACAAAAATTTGTCGTCCGATATTTTATCCTAATTTTATAAATAAATTATATAAACAGATACCCAGTGTGGAGATTTGAAGACAGATAGAAATAGTTCTAGCTGTTAATTCTTCCCAAGTTATGTTGCGAGAGATATTTAGTAATTTCTCATTAGACATTAATTGATGATTTCATCAAAATTATGTGAACAAATTACGAATGTGGACATTTAAAGGCGAATGAAAATAATTTTTTCTCTTACTTGTTTTTGAATTATGTTGCCAATAATATTTAGTGTAATCAGAAATCAAAATGTGTCATTAAATATTATTTGTTGATTTTCGTAATTAAATTATGAAAACAAATGATCATAGCAAACCTTGGACTCATTTCGGAAATTTAAAATACTTTCAATAGCAGCATAAATTTTGAAAAACAGTAACAAAATAGTGCCATGGAATTTTTAAAATATTAAATCGAGGAGTTAACTTTTTTGAAATCTGGTATACAATTAGCATCTTCCATAAAATTGCATGAAATCTTTTCGAATCTTCAAAAATCTCCTGAAAACTTTGAAATCCGTAGTAATCCTTTTATAACCCCTGAAATTTCTGAACAGCTACAAATTTCCGAAAAACTCGTCAATCTTTTCAAATCTTATGGAATCTTTTAAATGCCTTGAGATCTTACCGTTTCTTTTGAAATCCTATGAATCCCTTAAATATGGTGAAGTCCCTTGAAATCTCTGAAATCCCTGAAAACCGCATCAGTCAGAATTTTCAATGAAAATCAGTAAAATCTCACTGATTCAGGCTCAGAGAGTAATATGTACTTAAAAAATAAACAAGAAATATCGAATAACAAATTTTAATCACTTAACTTATTTGGTAACATAATTTCAGGAGATTTAATGGAAAATAAATTGAAAAATATATCATAAGGTTTAAAGAAGAGGGGGGGGGCACTTAAGAAGGTAGTGCCTAGGGGCGCATTTTTCCTTAAAACGGTACTGGGTGAATGGTAGCGTACTCAGAGGTAGACCGAAAAAAGAATAGTTAGAATGTGTGAATGAGACTCTAAAGCGAAGAGGTATAAAGAGGTAATGACACACAAGAGCTTGCACAAAAAGGTGTATGGATGTAAAGGAAGAAAAGATGTATGCAAGGATAGAGATCTACGGAGGATAATTGTTTATAAGAAGAAGAGAGACGCTTGAAACGAAAGATTTTGGATATTACTGGACCCTCGTGGAGAGCTTTGCTTAGTGGATGTATGGAATAAAGAGTATGGATGTTCCTGTAGGTTTATCAGTCAGTTTGAGTGTTTTTGTGTAAATCGTGATACATGATGGCTCTGTGGAGCTCTTCACCTGGAGTGATTGCTAGAGAGATTGATCAGCGACGTCGTTTGCTTGGGCAACACGCGACTTCTAGATTGATCCAAAACCTATCCTTTCTCCTACATATCCTTGACTTACCCTTGTCATATAAATTCCTTGATCCCCGGTAGTAAAACGAGGCAAAACCAAACGAGTTACTCTTATCCCGAAAAGGATTTAGCGTTATGGCATAATAATATTTGAGATTTGATCTATTATAGGAATGCTTCCTTGACAAATATCAGAGACTGTTTACAAATATCATCAAAAGTGATCATTATGAAACCAAATGATTAAGAACCAACGGTTGTGCGGAGGATGAACCGACCACGCTCCCAATCAGGTGAAAGTACCCCATTATAATACTCATCGCGAGCCGGCGAGTGAATTAATGTAAGATTGCATGGATCATCGCATTATACGCCAATAATTTCCGCGAAGTTCCGGAAGCTGCATGATGGCGCCAATAAATCAAGTTTATCGATGATACGTTTTCTTTCTGCTCGGCTATAGAAAATTGTAAAACACTGCACGATTTTCCTACAAAAGAGTTGTTTGTTAATCTTCCCTTCGTACGACAAGTGAGAGAAATGGAATAGCTCTTTGCACATGTTACACACGATATTTTTGCAAAAAATGCAGGAAAATGGCGATATTCCGTGTCTCTAAAGTGTGCACGCAAAATGCCAGATTTCTCTTCTGTGAGATTAGCGTGCGGGAATATTCTGGCAATATTCTGCAAAAAAATGTTACTGACTCTTAATTGGCTAACAAAATGCATATTTTTCTATTTGAAATAAAATTACGATTGATACTTGAAATTGGTGGTAGCGAATTCACCTCAGTGCCTGGTATTCATTAAATGAGCATTCAGTCGTGAACGAAAGGTCTTCTACCTTCGCCTTTCTAAAACAGCGAAGTGCTCAATCCTGAATCATCCGTTGCATCTGCTGGTTGGAATCTCTCGCATAAGTACCTTACGAGCAAACTCGGTTAAATATTAGGCAATAGAGCGGCTAGACTGGCTCTCTGATATGGCCACAAGGATCCTCAGGGAATGGAATTAGAACAACTGTTAGAAGTTCGTGCTGCGTTCTTGCAAGAACGCTTCAAGTACAGTCATTTCGAGTTCATTCTCAGTTCTACCCATACTCAGGAAATGCATTTCGCACCCGACACTCATTACCTCAAATAATTACATTTTTTATTTACCACTGGAGTAAATCCCAGTTGATTCTTTTGATCCCGAAATTGGATCAAACTGAGATGCAACGCTTTAATCATAGTTTCAGGATTTTTTCTTTGACCCGCAAATAGTGTATCAAGATTACCCGATTTTCGAGATCACAAACCTGTCAAAACTTATAAACTTCATATATGAGACATGTTTTGTTAAACTCACATCTTTCATCATTCTTATACTTGAGTCTCATAACTATTTCCCAGGGATTTAACAATGAAATATCCAAACGGACGGAACCTAAATAGACAAAAATATTTTATCAGCTGGAGCTGGATTAGTAAAACTACACAAAAATTTTGCGTTGAGGTCTGTGGCGTCACCATTTATAGCAGAGTAAATTCGCTTATTCTATTTAAAAATCTGCGTGTTATTTTTAGACAGAATTTGTAAGAGCAAATCCGCGAGATTTTTCAGATTCTTTGAGGAAATCCGTGAGTCAATCAGTTGATATTCGCGGAATTTGAAAACTATCAATGATCTTCATGAGTAAATCCTGTCCGAAAATAACACGAAAGTTTTTCCAATAGGGGGAAAAATCGGAATCTCTAAGTGTTTGCTGAGGCTGTGAAAAAACGAAATTTTGAGTTCGAATTAAACATTTGAGAATTTTAAGATGTTCGACACGTTGCAAACTTTCGAACTTTGAGAAATCTGGAATTCATAACTAGCCAGCAATTTCAACTCATTACATTACAACTCATTTTTTCACTATATTTTAAAAATTGTTTTTTTGTCTAAAATTAATTTTTTCAACTGAAAGTTTAACTATTCTATTTTTCGTTCGAAATATATCTTTTTTAGCTGTAAATTCAATTATTTGGTTGGAAATTCGTCTTTTCTAGTAAAAAATTAGTCTTCTTGTTTGAAAACTCATCTCTTTGGGTGAAATGTCATCCGTTTTGGTTGAGGATTCAACTACTTTTTTGAAAATTCGTCTTTTTTGGTTAGATCCAACAGTTTTTGGTTTAAAATTAAAATCTTTTTTCGTTAAAATATCAACTTTCAATTTTGTTAAAATTTCGTCTTTCTGAAAGGAACTTAATCCTCTTACATGACAGTTTATCTTTTTACTTGAAAATGCCTCTTTTTTTTGTTGAAAATTAATTCTTTTTTCTTAATATTCTCAATGTCTGTTAAGTTAATTTTTTTGGTTTTGGTGAAAAATCGTTTTTTTTCAGGTTGAAAATTCAACTTTTTTGGTAGAAGCTTCAACTATGTCGTTGAAAGTGAATTTTTTTGTCAAAAATTCATAATTGTGGTTTGAAAGTTTAACTGATTTGTGGAAAGTCCGTTCCCGTGGATCGAATATTCAACAATTAGGTTGAAACTTTTTTTTCTTCATTGACTGAAAAATCTTTCTTGGTTGAAAATCCAACTTTTTGTTGAAAATTCTTCTTTTTGTTTTGAAAATTCATTCATCTCTTTTGGTAGAATTTTCATATTTTTCACTTGAAAATGCGACTGTTTGGTTGAAAATTAATCTTATCGGTAGACGATTCGAATATTGCGTTGAAAATTATAATTTTTTGGTTCAAATATCAACTATTACATTTTTTCGTAACTCTTTCGCACTTCTTTGTTGAAAATTTATTTTTTTGGTACGATTCATCATCTTAGTTGAAAATTCAACTTTTTAATTGAAGAATTAACTATTTTGTTGAGAATTCGTTTTTTTTTTGTTGAAAATTAATTTTTACATTGAAAATTTCATATTCAATTCTTCGTGAGAAATTGATCCTTTTTTGTTGAAAATTCATCTTTTTGGTAGAAAATTTAACTATTTTGTCAAAAAAATCGATTTTTTCGTCGAAATTTAATTTTTTGAACTTGAAATTTCACTAATCCATTCTTGGTTGAACATGTATACTTTTTTAGATGAAAATTCAACTATTTGGTTAAAAATTCATGTATTTTGTTAAAACTTCGTCTTTTTTGATAGAAAGTTAATCCTCTTGGTTGAAAGTACATCTTTTCGCTTGAAAATGTCTCTATTTTTAGTTGAAAGTTAATTTTTTTGTACATGTTGTTAATGTTTGTCAAGTTAAATCTTTTTTGGTTTTCGTAAAAAATCGTTTTTCTTGGGTTAAAAATTCAACTTTTTTGGTAGAAGCTTCAACTATGTCGTTGAAAATGAATTTTTTTGTCAAAAATTCATAATTGTTGTTTGAAAATTCAACTGATTTGTGAAGAATTCGTTTTTTTGGCTTGAATATTCAACAATAAGGTTGAAGCTTTTTCTTCTTCATTGACTGAAAAATCTTTCTCGGTTGAAAATCCAACTTTTTGTTGAAAATTCTTCTTTTCGTTTTGAAAAGTCATTCATCCCTTTTGGTAGAATTTTCATATTTTTTAGTTGAGAATGCAACTATTTAGTTAAAAATTAATCTTATTGGTTGATGTTCGAATATGTTGTTGAAAATTATAATTTTTTCTTTGCTTGAAATATCAACTATTACATTTTTTCGTAACTCTTTCGCACTCCTTTGTTGAAAATTTATTTTTTTGGTACGATTTATCATCTTAGTTGGAAATTCATCTTTTTAATTGAAGAATCAACTATTTTGTTGAAAATTCGTTTTTTTTTGTTGAAAATTAATTCTTACACTGAAAATTTCAATATTCAATTCTTCGTGGAAAATTGATTTTTTAAAATAAAAATTCAAGTATTTTGGTAAAAAATTAATCTTCTTGGTTGAAAATTCATCTTTTTGGTTGAAAATTTAAATATTTTGTCAAAAATTTCGATTTTTTCGTCGAAATTTAATTCTTTAAACTGGAAATTTCACTAATCTATTCTTGGTTGAATATGTATACTTGTTTAGATGAAAATTCAACTATTTGGTTAAAAATTCATGTATTTTGTTGAAACTTCGTCTTTTTTGGTAGGAACTTAATCCTCTTGGTTGAAAGTTCATCTGTTTGCTTGAAAATATCTCTATTTTCAGTTGAAACTTAATTCTTTTTTGTAAATGTTGTCAATGTTTGTCAAGTTAATTCTTTTTTGGTTTTCGTGAGAAATCGTTTTTTTTTTAGTTAAAAATTCAACTTTCTTGGTAGAAGCTTCAAGTATGTCGTTGAAAATGAATTCTTTGACAAAAATTCATGATTGCGGTTTGAAAATTCAACTAATTTGTGGAAAATTCTTTTTTTTTTTTTGTTTAAAATTCAACTATTTGGTTGAAACTTTTTCTTCTTCATTGACTGTTCTTTTTGTTTTGAAAATTAATCTTATTGGTCGATGATTCGAATATTTTTTGAAAATTATTATTTTTTCTGGTTGGAATATCAACTGTTACATTTTTTCGTAACTTTTTCGCACTTCTTTGTTTTATTTTTTTGGTACGATTCATCATTTTGGTTGAAAATTCATCTTTTTGGTTGAAAATTTAACTACTTTATTGAAAGTTGAACTAAATCGCGGGTCATGACTAACCTACGACTTTCGATAAAAAGTATAACAAGTGCCACTCGACAGATGTGCATGAATTTGTGTAAAAATTAATTTTGAATCCGCGAAAGTGGATCCACCTCAAATTTTAGGTGTTAAAAGAAAAAAAATTATGTTGTTGTATCGGAATTTCTAATACTTTCAAAGTGAGAAGTTATTAAATTGCTAACTAAATTAATCGCCTCCAAGAATTTCAAATCGATTAGAGTAATTGCTGAACATTGTAAACAGTTCTCATGTTATAAACTCAATCAGTTTATCTGGATTTTATCTTTTTATTCTGATACTTTGTAAAAAACATTTAGAATTCGTTTCAAATTACGTATTGCTTGCAATTTCGAAAGCTCAACTCATCATTTCCGTTTATTCAGAAGTATAAATAAAAGGTATTGAACAGATTGAGAGTACCAAGTTTTATTACAGATAAACTACTCTATATGGTCCTCCCAATAATCAATCAATATAGCAATTAAAACATTATTTCGAACTCAGTTATAGCTCATTAAACATTTGCTTTAGCTATACCGACAAATTGCATTTTTAAATGAGTCATACTTTAGTGACCACCAATCGGATGATGCAAATTTATACCACCACCTCGACTGACAATTTGCTCAGAGAATCCTTCACAGCACCAAATAATGAAATCACTAGACCATAATCCACATAGAGAGGAAATTTGCAAACAAAAATTAAACCTCATTAACCTTGGATGAAGTATGCTTCGCTTATTATTACGTTACTCTCATTATAAAAGTATGTCACAAGTGAGCAGCAAAAATCAATTATTGTTTTCTGCGATTTTCCTTTTGCAGTATTTTTTATCTTGCACGATTCGTGATTGCTAATTTGATTTTCGTTTTCTGTTACGGCACCATAAAATCATCAATTCGATTGGTATGTAATTTACCATCTTCGATTCCCTTCTTCCAGTAAATGTCAGGAGCTTCTCGACTAAAACAACGCTTAATACAAGAGTCGTACCATCTTCTTATCCTCTCGAACTTCTAAAGATTATACAATTTTTGCCAGTGACCGAGGTTTTTTGCAATGTGAAATTTATTACCTATCGTCAGATACAAAGGAAATTCAAAAACCGTCGATGTTCAGATTCATCTTTGAATTTCTTGTCTATAATTACCATCTATGCAATCAGCGGAGGAGGTGTTTCTATAAATTTTAGGTAACATACACGTTAAAGGAAATGATCCGCAGAACGTATTATCTATCAAGTCTATAGTTTCGTTCGTCATCTTTAAGCGTGAGAAACGAGTTTCACTTTCTTTCAATTTAGACAATTTATGCGGGTCGTGGTCTTTAACACAAGGATGGCGAACGCATTCGTAGTTTTACATAAATTACTACAAATCACCAGAAATTAGAGGAAGAGAGAGAAAAGGGGCGCGAGAGACGATTGCTTTATCACATCAAACTTTTACCTGTTAATGGAGGAGGAGCGCCGTAAAATATGTTTTTTACAGTACAGATGGAATAATAGGATAAGCCGGAAAAGCGGGTATTTTTGAAAGCTAATTTTGTTTTTTGAACTTTTTGGGTGTTCCTTTTTCAGTACACAAAAAATTTTCATGAGAATGTAGATTTTATACTGATCTTTAAGAGATTTTAAAAGAGAGACATTAAGCAAGGATTCAGGGGGTCTCGAAACGTGGGGATTTTATGAAATCCACGAAAGTCGATTTTCGCATAAAACCAATACCATCTTATTATGATGAGAATGTAAAAAGTGAATCGGTTGAAAATTGCGACCTGCAGCTTCATTCGTCCGCGAAAATCCATTCGTGAACCACTGTGGGTCGTGACATAACAACTACCACTCGAAAACTCATGAAAATTCATGACAATCAATTGATCTTGAGAATCGCATCATTGTAATGCGCAATTTGCTAGTCATATAGAAAATCCGAAATCCGTATAAAAAAGTTGAATATCATTTTGATCCAATTACGGGATCGAATTGATCAACTGGCATTTATTGTGAGTTAAGCGGCGCATCCTTAATTTTGCATTTCTTAATCCTATATCTGCTTCTTTTAGGTAAAAAATATAAAGGCTTGCAGCTGACAATTGCAAAACTTCAATTGACAAATGTAGAACGAGCATTATCGCGTTTTAAATACAAAATTAAGTGTGCGCCGGTTTCCCGATAAATACGCCTCTTAGCCCCAGTTTACAGTATATATTTTAAATAGAACTGAGTAAGAGTCATATTAAAAATGTTTTATTTATTCAAAGATCAACAACTTTCTGATTATGGTCTAGGTTTTCAGTCTGTCGTTGTTGCAAATACTTTCTATGGTTGAGCTGTTATTTGAATTTGTAAAATCACGCAAAGAAAGAAACAAAAGAATGAGTGGCATCGTAGAACTATAATTGATCTTTAAGTTCAGCACTTCCAATGGGGTGAATTTCATCTGCAGCAAGTCACGAGCTCTATCTCATCATTACAGAGAACGTCTGTAAAAAGATTTTAAATTTGCATCCTAAGGACATTGCTTGATCATTATTTCAATCTTCCTAAACTCTGTAATCTCTGCAAAACGAATCGTGTGGATTAACCAGTAGTCTTTTAGGTATTAAGAGTGCCGGAATGCTTTTGGCATGAGAGGTATTATTGGTCACAAAGTTGAATTGCACAAAACATTTGCAGGAGATCGTTGAACTCGCTGAAATCCTAAATTCAGTTTCTTTTGAAACTTTGCTAGCAGATCCTTTAAATTCAAGTAAAGTTTTGGGTTTTGGCTATTTACTGCAAGGTGATTAAGAAGTCGGGAAAGTAATGATGTCACCGAGTTGCACCTTTTTTTTTTGTTTCCCTACATCCAGCTATGTGGAATCCGAAACATTTCTCTAACTCAGAAAAAACAAATCACAGTGAATCCTTGACATATCAAAAGTAATGCAGCTCAATCAGACCAGACACCCAAAACTCAGTGCAGATGTTACCAAACCTTTTAGCTCCTTGGATGGCACGTTTTCTAGCCTTTCCCGTTGTTCATGGCAAACAGCTATTCGCTGAAATTTCGGGCATGCGCAGTGGAAGTTATTTTTCTATGCGTGCACCAAATTTAGCCAATAGCTGGTCGTTCCGATTACCATAAACAACACGAAGTTATAGAAAACATGCGCCCTGAAGAGTCAAAGTGAGTGGTGACATCTGCTCTGAGTTTTGCGTGTCCAGCCTAATTTCTCCGACAGCTTACACGAAAATTCTATTTCTTTTTTCCAACAACCGTCCAGAATCTCATCGAACTTTCAGGACACGTACTTGGATTCAATGTTCCACACGCGGTCACAGACATATCTTCTATGATTTAGTTTATTAGCCTATAGAGCAATAAATAAATCAGTTCGCAAAAATTGGCTCACTAATTAGGCTACATACCCAAAACTCAGAGCAGATGTCGTTACTCCGTTTGGCTCCTTAGAAAGCATATTTTCTAGCCGTTCCTATTATTCATGGCATACAGCTATTCGCGGAAATTTCGGGCATGCGCCGTGGAGATTACTTTTCCACGCATGCCTCAAGTTTAGCCAATAGCTGATCATTCTGATCGCCACGAACAATAAAAAAATATAGAAAACATTCGCCCCAACGAGCCGAAAGGAATGGCGACATCTGCTCTGAGTTTTGGGTTCACTGTTACATTTTTCGTTGAGAATTTATCTTTTTTTGTTGGAAATTCGATTTTTTACATTCCTATCTCAATGAGAAGGTAGTGGTTTTATGCGAAAATTGACTTTCGCGGATTTCATTAAATCTCCATGTTTCGAGACCCCCTGAATTCGAAAAAATAGGTTTTACGATGCTGTCTGTCTGTTGTCGTCGTTGTCGTCTGTATACTGGATAAATCTTGAAAGATTAATCGGATTAAATTGTGCTTTGGTATACGTTCTTAGCGACCCAAAAAGAAGGTCGAATTCGTTAATGAGCCATTTTCTACCAATGGTTCTGGTTTTATTCATCTAAAATGGTATTTAAAAAATAAAAAAATTTATTTTCAGCTGAATTATACGAGATACAAGAAAATGTTCAAATCAAAATTGTTCATCTTGAAAATTTCTACAAATTTTCTGGAAACTAGTTTTTGGGTGAGCCGCATAGCTTGTATTTTAACGTGAAGAATGGTATTTGAAAAATCCACTCTCCAGCAAAACTATACAAGATACGGAAAGAATATTGGGCGATCAAATTGTTCACCTTGGAAAGACCTACAAATTTGCTTCAGACTGTTTTTTGATGATACACATAGTTTTTCTGTTGATCGTAAAAAATGTTATTGAAAATAAAAAATTCCACTTTCTGGTAAAAATATACGAGATGCGAAAAAAATGTTGAATGATAAAATTGTTCATCTCAAAAAAGTTTTATTAATTTTCTTGAAACTATCTTTTTGGTAAGACGCACGGTTTTTGCTTTAATCGGGAAAAATGTTGTTAAAAATGAAAAATTCCATTTTCTGGTCAAACTATGCAAAATTCGAAAAAATGCTATCAAACAAAACTGTTCACCTCAAAAAGGTCTACAAACATTTCCCGACCTGTTTTTTAATAAAACGCTTTTGTTTTTTTTATTTTTGATCGAGGATTCAACTATTTTCTTGAAAGTTCGAATTTTTTGGTTAGATTCAACTACTTCTCATTTCAATTTTCAATATTTTTTGGTTAAAATATTCACTATTACATTTTTCGTTGAGAATTCATCTTTTTGCGTAAAAAATTGGATTTTTTTGGTTGAATATTAATTCTTTTGACTGATTTGACTATCCTATTTTTGATTAAGAATTGATATCATTAATTGAAAATTGTTCTCTTTTAATTAAAAATTTAATTATTTCGTTGAAGGTTCAAGTACTTTTCTGAAAATTAATTTTTTTAAGTGAAAATTTAACTATTTGATTTGGGTTTAAAGTTTATCTTTATTAGTTGAAAATTCATGTATTTTGTTGAAAATTCGTATTTTTCTCGTTTTTCCCCTCAAATATGAACTGAATTAATAGATCATAATAAAAAAATCGTAATATTTTTGGTTAAAAACTTATTCTTTAATTCTTTTTGGTGGAAAAGTCTGCAATTAATTTTTGAACAGAAAATTTGACTTTTCGAGTTTGAGATTTATCATTTCAGTTGAAAATTCAACGTTATCATTGAAAATGTAGTTTTTCTCAAATTTGTTTTTTTTGTGTTGAAAATTAATTTTTTAACTGAAAATTTACCTATTTCATTTTCGTTTGAAAATGTAACTTTTTAGTTGAAAATTCACCTATTTGGTTATAAAATTCATTTATTTATTGAACGTTCAACGTTTTGGCTGAAAACTTGTTTCTTTATTGACTGAAAAAGCTTTCTTGGGTAAAAATTCAACTCTTTGTTGAAAATTCATCTTTTTGCTTGGAAATTCAATCCTCTTAGTGAAATTCTCATATTTTTTGGTTAAAAATGAAATTATTTGGTTGGCAATCAATCTGTTTTGGTTGAGGATATAAATATTTTGTTAAAAATTCATCTTTTTGTTTGAAATATCAACTATTATATTTTTCGTTGAGAATTCATATTTTTTGGTTGAAAATTAATTTTTTCACTGAAAATTAAACTATTACATTTTTCATGAAAAATTTATCTTTTTTAGTTGAAGATTCAACTATTTGGTTGAAAGTTAATTTTTTCAGATGAAAATTCAACCACATATATGGTTGAAAATTTATGTATTTTGTTAAAAATTCGTCATTTTTGGTAGAAAATTAATCTCCTTGGTTAAAAAATAATCTTTTTGGTTAAAAATTTAATTAATTAGTTGAAATTTGAACTGAAGACTAACCTATGACTTCCAATAAAAAGTATAACAACTGCCACTCGACAGATATGCATGAAGTTGTGTAAAAATCAATTTTGGATCCGCAAAAGTGGATCATTTTGATCTGAAGTTGATAATCCAAATCCAAATTCACAAATTCGGTTCAGGGTGTTTATCCCAATTCTATTCCCCTCACTTGCCTCCAATAATCCCATAATACACGATTCCGCGATCATAAGTGCAATAACACTGCATCCGGAACAAGTTGTGCCATGCAGTACAATTATATTGACTCTACCATGGAAATCGCCAGGGTCGGTTTCGCAACTCAGGATCCATAACGAAGCCTTGTTTCTGCAGGATTAGCATAATTTCGTTGTTATATAGAATTGCCCACGAGAGTCTATCGAGAATTATCGATTTTCCTCTAATCTACTGAATTCAGTAGATTTAAATTAGAGAAATTAGTAGAAAGTGGGATAATCTAAGAGTAAATCCTGAGATATCAAAAGTGCTGCAGCTCAATTGAAACTTCCATTTAAAATCAAAATGATCCAATTTAATGAATCAAAAATCTACTAGCCCAACTTCACGATTTTAGCAACCGACAGTCGCGTTTTTTTTGTTTTGCAAACAGACGGAAAGACGACATTTTTAACTTAAATTAACTTGAAGCGTTTTAAATCCCTGAAATTTCAAGTAGAAGTGTTGCATTTTCAACCAAATAGTTGAATTCTGACAAAAAACACGAATTTTCAACAAAAGAGTTGAATTTTCAACCGAGAAAGATTTCTCAGTCCATGAAGAAAAAAAATTTCAACCAAAATATGGAATTTTCAAGACGAAAAGATAAATTTTCTACAAAACAGTTGTATTTTCAACCAGAAAATATTAATGTTCTACGAAAGAGAATAGTTTTCTACCAAGAAAAAGGAATTATTAACAAAGAACATAAACTTTCAACAAAATAGTTGAATTCTCAGCTAAAAAAGATTAGTTTTCAACCAAGAATGGAATAGTTAAATTTTCAGATAAAAAAATCAGCTTTCAAAAAAACCAAAAACAAATTTTGTATAAAAAAGTCCAATTTTTAACCAAAAAGATGGATTTGTAAATTAAATGATGCATCTTCAACCAAAAAAGTTATTTCTTAGCAAACTAGTTCCACTTGCAACCAAGTATTGAATTTTCAACTAAAAAGATGAATTTCCAACAAAAAATGTAATATTTGATGTTTCAACCAAAAAAGATTATAATTTTAAGACTAAACTAATTGAATTGAACCAAGAAAGATGAATTTTAAACAAAATAGTTGAATCTTCAACTTAAACAGAATAATTTTCAATCATAAAGGATGATTTTTAAACGCAATAATTAAATTTCAATTAAAATAATTAAATTTTCAACCACGAAGATAAATTCTTAACAAAGAACATTAATTTCCTACCAAAAAGACGAATCTTCAACAACATGCACTAATTTTATTCCAAATATGTAGTTGAATTTTTGATTTAAAAAAGATAGATTTCCAACAAAAAAACGATTTTTTATCTTCAACGTAAAGATGAATATATAATAAAGTAGTTCGACTTTCAATCAAGTACATTAATTCTCAACTAAAAGAGATGAATTCTCAACAAAAAACGTCATAGTTGATATTAAAATGAAAAAAGATTTTAATTTTAAATCACAAAAAGTTGAATTCAACTAGAAGAGACGAATTTTCAATAAAATAGGTGAATCCTTAACTGAAAGCAAATGAATTTTAACCGAACAGTTGCAGTTTTGACCAAAAAGATTATTATTTCACGAAAAAGATGAATTCTCAATGAGGTACATGAATTTTCGACCAAATAGATGAATTTTTAACTAAGAACATTTATTTTCTACAAAAACACGAATTTTCAATCAAATACATAGTTGAATACAATTTAAAAAATTAATTTTCAACCAAATAGTTTAACTCTCAACCAAGCAGTTGAATTTTCAAGCAAAACATATGAATTTTTAATAAAAAATGTAATAGTCGATATTTCAATCAAAAAAGATTTCAATTTTGAATCTAAAACAGTTAAATTTAACCACAAATATGAATTTTCAACAAAATAGTTGAATCTATAACTCAAAACATATTAATTTTCAACCAACCAGTTGCATTTTCAACAAAATTGTTAAATTTTACACCATAAAAAATTTTCAGTTAAGAAAGGTGATCACTGGCACTTGATTCATGCATCCAATGTCAATGTTCACTTGTCAATTATAATTTGTGTTATTTAGCACCCGCGAGAAATATCTCATTTTTCGGGCCAGTTTTGAATGGGAAAAATAATACATTACCTGATTGTTGACGATTAGTATAAGTAATCTAAATGTTTTTCCACTAGTAAAATAATGAAATTTCATTACTTCACTATTAATAAAGTTTTAGAACGCGGACTATGTTGGCAACGCTGCTAAACGCTGCCATTTTGCCATAACCTCAAAATTAAAACTTCAAAAGAACTCTGAGGGCTATATTTGCGTCAATCAATCAAGTGAGCTAGTATTTTACCCCCTCGCAACTTCTCAACCTCTCAACTCAAAGCACAAGCTTTCCATTGGAATAATAATCAAGCTACTATATTTACAGTAATTATTTATTACGAAAAAGGAAACAAAATGAAGCATTTTACCATGGCAATCGTCTCGGATTGTTTAAATCATGACACTGTAGCTGTATTTACATTTCAAAAGCGCATCACTGAGTACCTCAAGAAGAAATTCAGTGTTGTCAACAAAATTTATTGTGTGTCAGACAATGCTGCGCAGCATTTTAAAAATAGGTATAGCTTCAGCAATCTTTTGAATCACAAAAAAAATTATGGAATTTCTGCAGAAACACATTTCCAAGCAACTGCGTATGGAAAAGGTCCAGGTGACCATTTAAAAAAAAACAGTAACTCTTTTCAATTTGAAAGAATATCAAATAAAGATGACCAAAAACTAGAAACTAGATTCACTGAAGCAATTACAGTTCCCGGTACCCTAAAATACCGCGTATTCGTTTCAAACGAAAACGGACAATTGCAACTGAAAAAGACGCGAGAGAGGGTTTCGCTCGGATATATTTACCTAACCGCAAAACGATTGTCAGTCCCATAATATCGACCAACATTTTATCGGAAAAAAGTCAAGCTTTCGTTTAAACATACTTTTAAAAGAATCGAAAGTACCCGAAGAGTAGAAAATGTTGAATAAACATTTTATATAGTAATTAGTTTATAAAAATTGAGAAATTAAAAACAACGGATTTTATAGAATGAAAGGGCATGAAAAACCCTTCACAAATCAGTCATAGAAAATTCAATTCGCATTTCTAGAAAGGAAGTTATGACCATTTGAAAATACCTGTTTTGCCCGGGGGATGAAAATTTCACCCCCTGTAGTTCGGGAAAGTATAGTAGTAAAACTCTATGAATTAATGAGTAAACTACTATCGTATAGGCAAACAAACTCTAAAAACTTCAAGGCAATCGGAAGACATGATTTTTAAAGTTGGGGCAGTTCAGACATAATGCCCCATACGTGCTTGGTTAGAGTGGAGGGGGTAAGAGGATCGAAAGATCAGGTAATGAATCGCGAGGGAGAGCAACTTCTAGAGATGGTAGAAGATAGGAGGTGGGAGATAATGGAAATAAGAAAAGAGACGATGAAGAGGAGTTCACATATGTAAGGAGCAAAGCGTCAACAGTCACCGACTACATTATCACTAATATAGAGGGTTGGAAGAGTGTAAGATGAATTAAAATAGAAGCTAGGGTAGAATAAGATCACCACCCAATAGGAATGTATCTTAAAAGCAGAATAAGGAAGGAGTTAGGAAAGAATGAGGGAGGATTAATTGAGAAGGAAATGTAGACAGAGGACACAAAGAAAAATTATGTAGAGAAAACGGAAAGTTAGAGTTTGAGAAGTTAGTGTTGAGTGAGGTATAAAAGGAGTTTAAACAAATGGTCAAGAAGACTAGAATCACAAAGAAATTTAAAAACAGAACGGAAAAGGTAAAAATCGGATAAAAGCTTTAAGGGCCAATGACTGTAAGAAAAAGAAAAGGGAGGTTTAAAAAGAATATACATATTGGAAAAGGGGAAGAAGGAAGGAAAAAGATTATGTCACAGCCAGAAAGGAATATAGGGAGTAATGTAAACCGAAAGAGGAAAAGAAGAAAGAGGAAATAAGTAGGGCTAAGGCAGAAGTAGAGGCATGGAAGCTTATCAATAAAATGAGGAAGAAAAACAGGGGAATAAGGCATGAGATTAGCGTGGGTCAATAGAGGGAATATTTCAAAGAAATCTTCCAAGGCTTGAGTGAAAAGAAAACGGATAATAGGCAGAAAGATAAATTATAAGAAGTCGAGGAGGAGTTGAAGGATGAGGAGATAGAAGTACAGATTGAAATATTAAATAAGAGCAAAACAGAAGGCAGTGACGGGTTAGGTAACGAAGCGTGGATTTACAGTAGCGGGTAAGCCAGAACGAAGCCAAGAGGAGTAGTGAAGAGGGTATGGTATGGTGAGGGATTTTCTGAAGAGTGGAGTCAGGGGTTCATAACACCAATTTTTAAGAAAGGAGAAAAAGGGAAAGTAGAAAGTTACAGGAGAATAACGTTATTAAAACAAGCGTACAAAGTATATACAATGGTGTTAACAGAGAGGCTTAGTAAAGAAGTAGAGGCAAAAGGGATACTCCCAGAGAATCAGGCAGGTTTCCGAGAGGGCAGAGATATAATAGATATTTATGTTCTTCAACACGTGGTAGAGAAGGTCTTAGGGAAAAATGGGGAAAAGTATGTGCTTTCTTTGTTGATTCACAAACAGCGTTTTGACCGGTAGATAAGAAAAAGTTGTGGGAAGTGACGAGGAAGAAAGAAATAAAGATAGGATTGATAGAGAGAGTGAGAGAAATTTGCAAAAGAAACGAGAGATAAGATAAAAGTGGGGACAGAAACTTCGGAAGAATTCTGGATGGAGATAGGATTAAGACAAGGTTGCCCGCTGAGCCCGCTACTTTCTGGACCTTGGCATACGCGGATAACGTAGTAGTAGTTGCTAAAGAAGAAGATGTTATGGGAAATATGATGAAAAGATTATAAGAAAAGACATTGGTTTTAATTGTCGCTAAGTCGAAGGCTTTGGTTTTCGGGCGAAAACAAAGTAGAAAGAGAGGGAGAATCGATTGGAGGTGGAGTGGGGAAAGGATTGAGGAAGTCAAGAAGTTTACGTACCTAGGATTTTTATTTTTAAAAAATGGGGATGTGAAGTATCACATTGAGGAAAGAGTTAAAAGAGCAGAAATGGTAATGAAGAAGGTATGGGTCATAGGAGAGAAATCATTCAAAGAAGACTACAAGAGAAGAATTAGAATGTTTGAGGTACTGGTGCTGAGTATTCTAATGTATGGAGTGGAGATGTGGAGTTGGAAAGAATATGAGAAGGTGGAAAGGTTGCATGAAAGATGCATTAGATGGGTGCTGAAATTGGACAGATGGACGCCATGGAATATAGTATTAGAGGAGGTAGATATGGAAAAAATAAAAATTAGAACAGGTAACAAAGCTCGCAAATACGAAGAAAGACTACTCAAGAGCAAGGGTAGAACTATAGTAAAAGCATGCTCGAAGAAAAGAGAAAATGGAAGAGAGGAGGATAATGGACTGAAATGAAGAGAAAAGTGTTTGAATAGGTGTGGATGTTCAAAAAAATAGCATGGGAGGGGAATGAAGATACAACAAGAGTTGATAGAAAGAGACAAAGGAGTTTTCAAGAAAGGAATAGAAAATAAAACAAGAGAATCTAAATATGAAGAGAAATATAAATGGATGAGATTAGAGGACATAGCAAAATATTTGGAGAAAAAGGGGGATAAAGGATCTCAAAAATTAATTGCGCGTCTGAGATATGGAAATACAGAAGGGTGGAATGAGTACTCTGATAAAGAGGAAGGAAGAAGGTGCATGTTGTCACAGAAGAACAGTGGGATTATTTTTATTGCAGCTCATTTACCATGTGCAAAAATATATAACCAATGATGAAGTTGACACAGTCCGAATTTTTTAGGCCCGCGGGATCGAAATTATAACTTTTTATTAAATAAATTGGATATGAAATATGTTTTTACTTAGATACAAAAATTCTAAAAATGGGGATAAAGCTTATAAAAGGTTTTTCTGGACGAAAATTACCAAGATGGGAGTTGTTAAACAATTGAAATTATCTTTTCCAGAGCGTTACTTGAAACGTAAAGTAAAATTGAGAGGGTCTCTAAAGAGATGTCTAAAATTTTTAGAAGTTTCATAATGCAAGGGAAGAGCCTTGCCATGCCATATTTCATACCTCTGAAATGGCAAAGAGAATTTTAGCCAGATAATCTCTTATTGAAAAAAAATATATGAAGGAAAAATTAAACATTCTTAAAAAGTATATAAATAATAATCCCTTAATAAATTTCATCAGTTTGACTTAATTTCACTTCAGTAAGAAGCTATGCATTCAAAAAAGCAAATTTTGGCAAGAAAATTGTATACAATGTGATTGCTATCGCATAAAAATGCTGAAATTTTAAAAAAAAGTTCAGTTAGCAAGCCCTTAAATGAAAAAGCTACTCATGTCAAGAACACCGAGAACTTTTAAGTCACGTTTCACTGAACGTGTAAGAACCGAAAGGGGAAGTAATTGCACGAAATGCTCACTGAACGTTAAAATTTTTTTTTATTCAAGGGAGTAGGCTTATCTCATTTTTAAGAGCTCCATGTTCGAAGGGTCGTAAAATTCGAATAAATATTCCAGAGGAATGGAAAATCGTATATTTTATTACTTTTTCCTCACTCGCTGTGAATTTGATTTCTGTACGGGATTGGAACTTACGAGGGGTAAAGATGAGGAAAATGAAAGTGGAATCCCTCCGGGCAGAGGATTAATGAAGTAAGCTTTCTCTCTGAAGCAGCTTCACTTGTTCTTTAGCGAACTTAAATTAATTTCGCTTGTTTCCAAGTTTCAAATTCAGCTAGGAGTTTTAGAGGAAGATGAGTTCGTAACGACAAATAATAATTATGTACATGTTTAGTAAGTCTCCTAAAATTTAAATTATATTAGTTTGTAAATCAAACTTTCTGGGTTGTGTATACATTATAAATCTTGAGCGCAAAAGTTTAAAAGCTTTGGATTTCGAAGAACCAACTTCTGAAAGTTTTCGAGTCAAGGATTCTAATTTCAATGTACCGTAGCTTGATTGGATGGGGATTGAAAACGAAAAGTTGAAGATGCTTTAAAATGTACTGCTCTGGAAACCTCACTACTTCGAATTTCAAAGCCTCTTTAATGTTACAAAGTTTAAAGTGACGAACGTCTGCAGGTAATATCAGTTGAAATAATCCTAATTCCAATCGAATTGAAATAAGGCAATAGATTTTTCTTATGAATTTATAAATAAATAAAAGAGTTATTGATTCATAATTTTGGGGTTACACAGACACAGTAAACCCCTGGATATCAAACCGTTACACATCATTCTGATTATCAACTTCAGATCAAAATGATAAACTTTTGTGGATCCAAAATTGATTTTTACATAACTTCATGTACATTTGTCGAGTGGCAGTTGTTATATATACTTTTTATTGAGAGCCATAGGTTAGCCATGGCCGACGATTTAGTTCAACTTTCAACCAAGTACATAATTAAATTTTCTACCAAAAAGATAAATCTTCAACAAGATTAATTTTCTACCAAAAATGATGGTTTTCTCACTCAAATAGTTCAATTTTCATCTGAAAAAAACAATTTGAAACCAAAATGAAATAATTTCCAATCAAACAGTTGCATTTTAATAAAAAATTTAAGAATTCTACCAAAAGGGATGAATTTTCAACCCAGAAAGACTTTTTCACCCAAGAAAGATTTTTCAATCAATAAAGAAAAAAATGTTCAACCAAACTATTGAATTTTCAAACAAAGAAGATGAATTTTCAACCAAGAAAGACTTTTCAATCAATAAGGGAGAAAAGTTTCAACCAAATTGTTGAATTTTCAAACCAAAAAAAAACGATTTTCCAACAACACAATGAAAGTTTCAAGCAAAGAGATGAATTTGAACCAAGAATATCAATTTTCTACCAAGAGAGACGAGTTTTCAACCAAATAGTTGAATTTTCAACTAAACAAGATTAATTTTTAATAAAAAAATTAATTTTAAACAGAATGATTGCATTTTCAACCAAAATATGAAATTTTTAACCAAAAAATATAATTGTGTACTTTTTTATCAAAAAGAATTTACTTTCAACCAAAAATAGTAGTTCAATTTTTAACCACAGCGATAAGCTTTCAACTAAAGTGAGAAATCCACACCTAAAAAAATACATTTTCGACAAAGTAGTTCAACTTACAACCATGCAGTTGAATTTTTAACCAAAAGATGAATTCTCAACGAAAAATATAATAGTTAATATTTTAACCAAAAATGACTTTAATTTTGAATCGAAAACAGTTGACTTCAACCAGAAACGACGAACTTTTTTACAAAATAGTTTAATTCTCAATTAAAACAGATCAATTATTAACCAAACAGTTGCATTTCTATACAAAAAAGATTAAATTTCTACCGAAAAAAGATGAATTTTAAAACCAGAAGGACGAATTTTTAACCAAGTATGATTTTCTATTCAAGATTGAACAAGAATTGTTAATAAATTATTTAATTTCGAGGCCAAAAAGGCAAATTTTCTACAGAATAGTTGAACTTTCAACCAAAAAGTTCAGCATAATTGTTGAATTTTTAACAAAGCAAAAAATTTTCATCAAAAATGGTTAATATTACAGTTGGTAGAATTAATTTTTAATAAAAAAACGAAGAGATGAATTTTCAGCGAACACTGTAATAGTGGATATTTTAACCAAAAAAGATTGTAATTTTAAATAAAAAATAGTTTTATTCAACCAAAAACGTCGAACTTGCAACAAAATAGTTGAATTGACAACCAAAACACGTTTTTTTTAACCAGGAAGGATAACTTTCTAGCAAAATGATAATATTTTCACCCAAATTATCAAATCTTTAACCAAGAAAGATTGATTCTTGACCTAAAATTTTATAGTAGATTTTTGAACCAAAAATAATTAAAGAATCAACTTTCAACCAAACCTAGTTGAATTTTTTATTGGGTTCTATTAACTTAGTTCACATTCAAGTGGGAAATCGTGTAAAGTCGAATCTTCAACAAAGTCCATGAATTTCAAACTACAAAAATAAAGTTTTAAATAAAAATTAAATTTTTCTACAAAAATCGGATAGTTAAATTTTCAGTTAATGAATTTATTTTCAACAAAAAGAAAAACGAATTTTCAACAAAGTAGTTCAGTTTTTAACCAAAGAGATAAGTTTTTAGCTAAAGTGATCGATCCTCACCTAAAAAATAAATTTTTAATAAAGTGGCTCAACTTTCAACCGAAAAAGGCTTTAATTTTAAATCAAAAACAGTTGACTTCAACCAGAAACGACGAATTTTCAACAAAATCGTTGAACTCTCAATTAAAACAGATTAATTTTTAACCAAACAGTTGCATTTCTATCCAAAAAAGATTAAACTTCTACCGAAAAAAGATCAATTTTAAAAACAGAAGGACGAATTTTTAACCAAGTATAATTTTCTATTCAAGATTGAACAAGAATTGTTAACAAATTATTTAATTTCAAGGCCAAAAAGGCAAATTTTCTACAAAATAGTTGACTTTTCAACCAAAACGTTTAGGATAATGTTGAATTTTCAACAAAGTAATGAATTTTCAACTAGAATGGTTGAATTTTCAGTTGAAAAAATGAATTTTCAATAGTTAAAACGAACATTAAACTGTGGAAATTCATTTTTCTCCTTCCTAAAAGTGCTTCTATACGTTGCATATCATTCAGATATAATTACTGGATCAGATTGATCACCAGACATTTACTGTGGAAGGACAAATAAACATATAAAAAAAGATTAAAGTTGGTTTAGCCTTTAATTAGTTTTTTTAAGCTTTTCTACTATTTTTCCCAGGGAAGATTCTGCATTAAGATTGAAAATAATTATTAGAATTTAAATATCAGATTGAGAAGTAATGGATCTAAATTTAAATATTCTGCGGGAACTTTAACCAATTTTGAAACTTTGATTCAGATACCCATCCCGCTAGTATAGAAAATTTATTCAACTTCTGAAAGAATGGTAGCCAACAATACTCTATTTTATCGTTTTTCCTGAAAACCATCAAATTAGCATATATTTCCTCAAACTTCGAAAGCACGATACCCAATAATCGATTCGAATTGAACCCAGCATACAAAGCTAGTTTTTAATATAGCAGTGCACCAGCTTCGATGAACAATATTCGTGAATCTAGAATCGAAATCTGCGGAGTCAAGACAGAAGGAAATCAAGTACTGTTTGGGAATCATATTGCATCAGGGAAATATAAAACTCATAACTCACTCACCAGTATTACCTTTTCTCCGATTCCGGTTTCATTTATAAGGAAGGAATTAAATTCTGTAGAGTGCATGACTGCTAAACCTCTGTATTCACTCCCACTCAAAAAATTAATAAAAGTAGGCGGCAGGCGCCTATATGTACAAAAAAGGGTTTCGCGGCCTATTAAGTCGTTAATAAAGTCGTGCAAATCTCTCCCTACTATTCCTTCTCCGCATTTCCCATCACTTCTCGTTACTTTCCCTTAATTCCCCTAATCGCCCCTCCTCTAATTTCCCTCACTTTCCCTTATTTCCCCTCACATCCCGATAGTTCCCCTCACTCTCCCCCCACACACTTACCATAATTACCCCTTACTTTCCCTCGTTGCCCCTCCCCGCCCCTCATTTCCCTAACCTCCTCACGCCTCACTCCCTCACTTCCTCTCAGCTCCTCTTAATTACCCTTACGACCCCTCATCCCCCTCCCTCACTTCCCCTCATGTCCCCTTACTTTCCTTGACTTCGTCAACTTAACGTTTTTTTTTAAAAGAAAAGACGAATTTTCAACAAAATACATAAATTTTTAACCAAATAGTTGAATTTTCAACTGAAAAGGATAACTTTTCAACCAAAAGGATAAATTTTCAACCAATGAATTCTTGACTGAAATGATGAATCACCAAAAAAATGAATTTCCAACAAAGAAGTTCAGTTTTCAACCGAGTAGTTGAATTTCCAAACAAAAAAATTAATTTTCTTGTGGAAAAGACAAATTTTCAACAGGATGCTTAAATTTGCAACTAAAAGGTTCAATTTTCAACGAAGGACTTGAATTTTCGACCACAAAAGATTTCAATTTTGAATAAAAAATAGTTTTGTTCAACAACAAAAGACGGATTTTCAGAAAAAATATTTGAACCCTCAACCTAAACAGATTCATTTCCAACCAAACAGTTGAATTTTCAATCTAAGCAGATGAGTTTTAAACCAAGAAGAATAATTTTCTACTTAAAAGGATGAATTGAATTTTCAACATAATACATGAATTTGCAACCAAATAGTTCAATTTTCAACTAAAATGATGAATCTTCAAGCAAAAATTGAATTTGTAACACAGTAGTTCAACTTTTAACCAAGTAGTTGAATTTTCGACCAAGAAAGATTTTAATCTTGAATCAACAATAGTTGAATTCAGCGATAAAAGACGAATTTTTCAAAAAGTGGTTGAGTCTCCAACCAGAACGGATTAATTTTCAACAAAACAGTTGAACTTTAACCAAAGAAGATGATCAGAAGACATTTCTACCGGAAGAGATAAAGTTTCAAACGAAAAAGACGAAATTTGATTAGAGAGTTGAATTTTTAAACAAGAAAGACTTTTCAGTCAAGAAAGAAGAACAATTTCAACCAAATTGTTGAAGTTTGAAGCCAAAAAGACAAACTTTCTACAAAGCACTTGAATTTTCAAACTGAAAGTATGAATTTTCAACAAAAAAGTTGTACTTGCAAACAAAAAGACGAGTTTTCAAACCAGAAAGACGAAATTCAACCAAAATTATAAATCTTTACCCAAAAAAATGAATTGTTAACTGTTGAAAATTAAAAAAAAAACAATGACTCATTGTGTAAAAAATCGACTTTTTTACAATCTTTTTTTTATGGCATGAATTGTTCATTTAATTAATTATCATATGAAATTACGTTAATATAACATTTTTAACACTCGTTTTTAATATAAAATTACGTTCTTTCTCGAATTTTCAATTTTCTTCAATTTTAAACAGCTGAATTTTGTATTGAAAACAAATGTTAAAAATGTTATATTTACAAAGGTTTGCGTAAGAATTTAATAAATGAACAATTCAATCCATCAAAAGAACTTGAAAAAAGGCCGAAATTTTCGATAAATTGATTTATTTTTTTTGTAGAGTAGTTTCCTTAGACATACATTTCTTTCATTTTTATTTTTTATTTTCAAAAAAACTGAAATTTGTTAGTACGATCAATTTTTCATATCACTTTACTGAAAAAAGTAGCAAAAAAGTAGCAAAAAAGTAGCCTGGCCTAAAAAAGTATGAAAAAAGTAAAAAGTGTGGAACTTCGAAGCCTGACATATGAATGAAAATATACTAAAAAATCGTCGGAATATAAAATATAGCATCAACTTAAAATTATTGTGCCTGGACAATGCCGTCCGCTTCCACTGTGAGCAATCATTCTAAATAAGTAGAAAAGTCCTCTCATCGCCAGACACACACTTGCAAGCAGAGACGTTATTCTTGGTCAGAAATGTAATTTTAAAATGAAAACAATTATAAAAGTTATATACATATAAATGAAAAGTACCAAAAGAATCGTCTTCTAAAAAATACAGTATTATTGTGTCTGGAAAATGCCGTTCGTTTCCACTGTGAGCAATCATTCTAAACCAGTAGTTACGTTCTCTCATCGTCATACACACGATCCCAAATAGAGACGTTATTTCTGGTCAGGCATATAAATTCAAAATTTAAAAATAGATTGGAAATTATGTAAGTATAATTGGAAAGATTCTAAAAAAGTCATCTGACTAAAAAATTTGACATCTACTTAAAATTGTTGTGCCTGGGCAATGCCATTCTTTCCACTGGGAAAAATTATTCTAAATCAGTAGAAACGTTCTTTCATCGTCAAACACATGATCCCAAATAGAGACATTATTTTTGTTCAGGCATATAATTTCAAAATAAAAAAAAAGATTGAAAATTATATAAATATAGATGGAAAAATTCTTAAAAAATCGTCTGACTAAAAAATACGGCATCTACTTAAAATTGTTGTGCCTGGGCAATGTTCTTTCCACTGTGAAAAATCATTCTAAATCAGTAGAAACGTTCTCTTATAATCAGACAAGTAGAAACGCTACCAAGTAGAGACGTTTTTTTTGGCCAAGCATATAATTTCAAGACAAAAATTATTTTTTTAATTATATAAATATAAATAGAAAGATTCTGAAAAATAGTCTGACTAAAAAATACGGTATCTACTTAAACTTATTGATTCTGGGCAATGCAGTCCGTTTCCAGTATGTGCAGATATTCTAAAGCAGCGGAAACGTCCTCTCATCTCCAGGCATACGATCCCAAGTAGAGACGTTATTTTTGGTCAGGCATATAATTTTAAAACATAGAAAACGATTAAAACATTCTCAGAGTCTTACGAAATTTCAACATGGGCAAAGAATTTCATAACCAAAATTAAAATTATCAAACCTTTCGAGTTATCTTAATCTTAAATAGAGCGAGATTAAAATTTTCAAATTAAACTTTAAACTTTTAAACTTTACATTAAAAGCAATTGACACCCAACATCAAAATTTTATTTTTTGCGTATGATTGACACTTGAAAAATTCCAGTATTTTATTTTCAACTACCGCCGATATTTCTATACAGATAGCCACTTTTCAAAAATAAAAGGAAGAAGAGTCACG
>JAUMHM010000031.1:42479211-42506883 GCA_032362435.1 Melikaiella ostensackeni | reverse complement strand
GAAGAACATACCTTTCGAATGATATTCAGTTCATGTTAGATGGATCAACCGTTCTCGAGATTTCTGCCAGTAACTGAAAAAAAGAGCCGCAAAATACGTTTTTTGCAAAAATCTCGAAAACGCTTATTTGGAAAAGTAAACGAGTATCATTTTCTTTTTCAGCAACCCAAAATTCGTCTAGAAAACACTTTTTCTTTTAGGTACACGCGATGAATCAAAAATTTGTAAACTAGTTTAATTGCTAGTATTTATTAATTGAGACGTACGTGAAGCACCGTTTGACAAAATTGCCTAACTCAATTTCTTATGGGGGTTTATATTCCCTAAGATTACAATGATTTGTATATTTTCTATAGCTGGAACCTGTTACGTTCTATAAATGTAGAAAGTATAAGAAAAGAGCAAGAGAATTTGGGAACGGTCTTTTTCGACAGGTAAAGGGTTGAGATAAGATGAGAAAAGAGTAGAAGGACAGTAACATGTAGACAGAGTATGGCATGGACATTTGAATAATTTACAGCTTGTAAATAGTAGTGACAATAATCAGCCGGAACCAGTCTTCATTGTGACATTATGGAAGAATACAATGCCAAATAACAACGGTAGCAGAATGGTCGCACGTTTCCTGGGGTTTGGCAGCCTGCCTGCAGTAGCCAAAGGGTTGGTGGTCAGACTTGGCTGATTTATTACTGTGCGAATCGAATTTTTTCTTACTGACAGAGTGCGGGAGGCAGACAATAAGAGGCAAAGTCAGAAGGAGGCTTGAGACTCTTATGTAGGTCAGAAGTTAAAGTAAAGACCTGAGAAACTCAGCAACAGAGAAAACATTTTGTTATTGCTTTTTTATGGAAAGTTTTTAGATTAAAATTTTTGTAATCAACATTTTTATGAGTTGATTTAGAACAAATATATTTAGATAATTCCATTTTTCAAAATCAAAATTCGCTGTACATAAATGATTTTGAACTCTAAAAGTGAAATATCTCAGTCAATTTTTGAGATATTTTAACCAAACTGGGTGGGTATATAGAACCCACCAAAGTATAAAGATTTTTTTTTAGGTTGATATACAGCGATTCTATTCAGATTGTTCCATTTTTCAAAATAGAAAAAGGTAATAATCCAAAACCATAACACATTTCTAAAAATTACTAGCTTCCTCAAATTTGTGAACTATATTTCAATAAAATAGATATCTTTTGGTAAATTGAGTTAATTATTAATAGCTCGATTCAAAGAAATCTGAAGTATTCATAGGTAACCCTGCAGATTGACCAAATCATTGCTTAATCTTTTGGCTCCAAGGTGGATTTGGAATTTTAAAATCTGAGTGTCTTTATGTTTTCGACCTTTGAGATTACGAATTCGCAATCAGAAAGTTGATATCTCAAACAGGAAAATAGTTACGGCTACCTGAACAAGTCTTCATTAGAACTAAATTCTTTGCATGTTTCTCGACTAAAATCGACTTATTCCAGGTATAAACAGGATTTCACAAATAAAGATCGACATCTAGAGTTATAATATACGTATCAAAGCAGAGCTCCTTTATTTGTTCTGAACATGATAATTTTTTAAACAATCAACTGGACACAAAGTGACCTTACAATTGTCACATCAAATTTTAGGTCGTCTACTTTCACCATCAGCAGTAATCTTTTATCGTATTTTTGATTACGAGCTTCATCAGCAGAACAATTTCCAAGAAATCTCTTATTTCATTTCGCGTAACGTTGTGCCAAGGTGCCATATGTGAACCAGGAAGATGTTTTAAATGGATAAATTTTAGGATCAAATCGGTCATCATTATTCCAACTTTTATCATCAAACTCATCATCAGTTACTAGACCATCAGAATCGTTTTCAAACTGTAGGTTAATTTCGGTACTACGTTTTAAATTTGAATTATTTACTGCATGTAGAGCGTTTATTTATATATTTACAAAAACTGATTAAAATTTTTCACAGAAACTAATTTTTGAAAAAAAAATTAAACATAGTTTTGCACAAGTCTAAGGCCTGAGAGAACATTTTCTGTTGAAGCTAGAAGTTTCAAGTTTGGGTGAGTGACTAACTACTTTATGCCCTAAAGATGTATATCAAAAATGCTCGACTTACTAAGTTTTTTGATTGCTTACCAACATCAAAACCAAAACTTGTCGACAATTTTCACAATTCAAAGCGCTATATATATAAAATTTTAACATCATCCCAATTAAAGTCACGACCATGTGTAAGTCTATGTTTTGTAAGGACCGAATAATATCTTGCACTTCTATGAAAATAACTTTTATGTTCCTATTTTCTTGTTCTGAGTGACCTCCTTGTTTGCCCTATCTAAACAGCATCACATTGTCTACATTTAAATTTGTAAATCACACATTGTTTATCAAGTTTCTCATATTTATCTTTACCCAATTCAACAATCAAATTACTTTTGAAAGAAACTGTATATAACGTATGAAAGCCCAATTTTCCTAACATTGGTTGCAAGATACTTGAGACATTGCCAAAATAAGGTAGGACAACCGTATTGAATCTATTGTAATCCTGTATATTGTTTTTGTTCTGATTATTACTTTTACTCTTCATTTGAACAATTCCATTATGCACATGTTTATCAATGAAGGTAGTCGGATAATGGTTGAGAAAAAAAATTTGTTTGCATAATTCAATATTCTTTTCATGGAATTTTGGATGAGATAATTTCAGAGCTCTGCGAATCAAATTCTTTACAACTACTATTTTGTTTCAAATGGAATGGTTAGAATTTAAATTTAGTGTCCTTCCTAAGCAGATAGTTTTTCTGCGCCAATCAGTAATAAGATAATTTTCATCAGTTTTTATTAAGGTCAGACCAAGAGAATTCAATCTACTTTCTGTTTCAATTTCAACAGTACATAATTATCAACATACCTTGCATAAAAGTCCAACTTGAATTAATTTTTTCAAAAACTACATTTTCTAAATCTTCCATCATAATTTCAGCAAGAATTGGCAACGAGAATGAGCCTATCGGAGTTTCAAATTATGGTTTATAAAAAGTACAATTGAATTTAAAATAAACAGAATTGGAAACATATTCAATAGCATCAAGAAATTGTTTTTTCGCAATTTCAGTGTGAAGTTTGATCGTATCCCATCTATTTTCAATGGCAAGTTTAACTTTTTCTTATGGAATGTTAGGAAATATGGCTATTACGTTAAAGGAGAAAAATATGTGATTCATTGGTATTTTAACATTCTCAATTAATTTCAGAGAGGTAGTACTGTTTTTCATTGATCTTACCGAAAGGATAACTGATTCTTTGATAATTTTGCTAAGAAGTTTTTTTAATTTTCTCGTAGGTGAAATGTCTGGTCGTAAAGGCAAATTTGCTTTATAAGCTTTGACCAGGCCATAGGCCAAAGACAGATTCGTATGAATTGTGTCAATATCGCACCTTTTAATATTGCTTCCCAAACATGTTTGAAGCCTCAATCTCTCTAGAATTCTTCCCAATGGTTTTTTTTTTGTAAACTTAATTTTTCGTGGAAATTGAGAATATGCTATATAATAAAAATCATATGAATTAACAGATTAAAGCATTGAATATTCTACTTTTTACTGTACGTTGATTTTGTATTCAATGATCTTTAATATCTCAGGGGAGTTTTTAGTTTTTTTTTTTTATAAAATAATAATAAAAGGAGAAATATTGATTCATTGTTTTCCATGAAATGAACACTGAAAAAATCTATCTGAGAGAGTCTAAGAATAATTTCAAGCGCAATAACTGATTCTGGAAAAACTGAGAGCACGTGTGTTTTACGATCCTATACAGTCCTGGAGCGTTGAGCCGCGTTGGCGAGTCTGTAGTCTAGGAATTGATTAAAAAAAAAGTTAAACTGGTGCTTATCATAAAATAAGTTTGCCAGAAGGTTTTGGATACATTTTTTATTTTTGTTACAAATTATAATGTGAACCTGGTGCTTATCAAAAAATAAGGTTGCCAATAGGTTTTCACATACATTCAGGAAAAAGAAACGATACCCTCGTTGTCTACAAAAAAAGGTATTCTGAGGAAGATGCCATATAACCAATATGTGCAAATCTTATCATGTACCATTGTGTACTGTATTCTGACTGACATTTATGTTTCTAATTTTTATAATTTTATCATTTTTCAGATGCTTATGTGTTTTTCTGTATCTATTTTAGATTTTTTTATATCACTCTATTCTTGACTTCATTGAACATTCTATAAATATAATCATAATGTCATATTCGTATTTATGAAAATTCAATAATTTCATCAGAAGTGAGAATTCTCTAAATTTTGATTTTAAAGACTAAAATGATTTTTTGGTGTTCTTTTTCAGTACACAAAAATTTTCATAAAAAAAAAACAGATTTTATTTCGATCTTTAAGAAATAAATAATCTTGTCAGAAGTAGGTATTTTCTCAAATTTAATTTCAAATAGACCAAAACGAACTGAATAAATTTCATGAAGTCGTTTGAAAATTTTCTAATATGTGTTTTCTACAAGAGGTTGGAGTTTAGACGATGTTCCTGGAAAAAAACGACAATTTCGCCTAAACGAGAGGTCCAAGTCAGGGTCGCAAATGACTTTAGTTTTTGTCATAATTTGAAATTTGTGTGAATTAATTCCCAATTAAAGAATAAAATGATCTGAATTTGGGATTTATTCAGAATGTTTCTTCAATGTAAGAATTTCTAAATTTTCAATTGACGAATGAAAGACGTACCAAAAAACCAAAATTACTGTCAATTAAATCTATTTTATTTTCAGGTGAAATTAATATTTTTATAACCTGACAATTTATCCATCTCATACCCATTGTTTTTCCTATAAATTACCTCTGATGAGGAAGTCTAAATTGGCTTCGAAACATGTTGGGTCTCCAGCAGTATAAAAAAGACGGAGAAAAGAAAGAGTGTGGAATGGTTTTGGTTGACAATTTGATAAAGACAAAAAAGGATAATTTATTCTCGTTTCACTGGAGTAAAAGACTCATAAAAAAGGAAAAGATAAGTAAATAGAGAGAGAGAGAGAGAGAGAGAGAAAAAGAGAAAGTAACATTGAAATTGACTTCAGAAAATACAAAAATCATGTACCATGATTCCCAAAAAAGTATTGAAGATCAACACATATACAAAAAAAATTGTGTTTCAATAATTAATTTTGATTTCATATCTACATTTCCTTATTAATATAAAGTATTAGACCGAAATTTTGGAACATAGTTTCCCATAAAATTTCCCTGATGGGGTCTAAATGACCTCGAAACATGTTGGATCCTAGTAGTATAAAAAAGACAGAGGAATAATAAGGAAAATAGTTGACTCTTTTTCTCCCTCTTTTTCCTTTGTTATTTAATTGTTTCTAATGAGCCCATCAGACTAATTTTTGCAAACATACTTTCCTCGTTAAAGTTTTTTGGTGCAATTTCAGTTGCATAAAATAACTTTATTTTGAGTTTATGTTTTAAAAACTTTTTTTCATATTTATGAAACAGAGACATTGAGCCATATATAATAATTTCCATTCTGTTGAAGTTTATTTCTTGGTCGACTCTAAAAATTACTTTTATAAATCGATTAAATTGATCGTTTTTCTTCTCATTCTCATTTCTTCTTCTTTATTAAAAAATGTGATTTTAAGAATTATTAATCTAAATAATAGAGCTCATGGTATAGTTTGATGTTTAAACACAAGTACTTAATGAAACAGTAAAATAGCGCTTGCTCTAGAAAACCCACATTTATTCATTCACATACGACCAGGGTGTCTACTAGGGTGGCTCGTTTTTCAATTTTCTTTTCGGATGGAATTCTAATACACGCCAAAAGTGCCAAAAGTGACAAAAGTACCCATATGAAAATTTAACATTTGAAATTTTGTTTGTATCGGACAATATCTTTTTTTCGCACTTTCGATTTGAAAATTCAAATTTTTGATGAACCAAAAGAATTTTCCTATTGGTTCCAAAATTATAGCAATTTTTTTGTACGTACAGTTTCGACTAGTGAACAGCAATAAAATATTAGAAATCAAGAACAAATTTTTTGTTTAATTTAGAATTTCTTGAAAATGTGCCAAAAGCAAGTTCTTTTAGACTGAGTAAAATACACCTTTTTTTGGAAAAAGTTGAAAAGTTGAAGCCTGAAATTTCTTGAACTTGAATCGGAGAAACATGTGGTTATTTTTTTTTGCAAGAAAATGTTTCTCGTAGTGTTTAAAGTGTTCTAGAATCGCGAAAAAATCAAATATCCCAAAACTCCAAAATTCCAAAGTCACAATGAATTTTTTTTCCATGAAAGCAAAACATAGCATGTTTCTTGGATTCAAGTTAAAGAAATTCCAGGTTCGACATATTCAACTTTTTCCAAAAACTGGGTGCATTAAACTCAATTCAAAAAAACATTTTCTTTGCACATTGTCAAAAAATTCTAAATTGAACAATAAATTGGTTTTCAATTTCTAATTTTTTATTGCTGTTCTCTAGCAAAAACTGTACATATAAAAAATTTGCTATAATTTTGGAACCAACAGAATTTCTTTTTTAATTTTCAAATTCAAAGTGGGAACAGAAGGTCTTGACTGATCCAAACAAAATTTTGCACTTAAATGTCCTTATGGGTGAGTATTGGAATTCCATCCGAAAAAAAAATTGAAAAATAAGCCACCCTAGTGTCTGGTAGCCGGAAAAATCGACAAATAATCCAGAACTAAAATAAAACAGGAAAAATCCGGAAATTAACCAGGAATGCAAAGTCAAACCAGAAATCACATTTAAAGTTTTCGAAAATATAACATTTTTTATTAATTGTTTCAATAGTTTAATAGTAAAAATCAAATTGATTTCAAAAGAAAATTTCATTAATTGTTTAGAATAGAGAAGAATATTACTCTTAACTATTAAATATTAATTAACAATAACTCGTGTTACAGGCAATACTTTTATGTGTTCTAAACATTGCAAATATTAAAATTCACAAAGAAAACAGTTAAAAAAGTATAAAATGACAAAAAACGGCCAGAATTTTGGCCGATTTAGCTACATGTATGGCTAAAATATCCAACTAAGTTTATGAATTTGAAGCTGTCTCATCTTCCATTAAATTTCATTACTAATGTCGTTGAATGATTGCCGATCAAACTTTTTGTATAGAAAAATAACATTTTTTTATCAGAAATGTTCTGATAATTTAAAATAGGCGTCAAGTGGTACATTGTTTGGATAAAAGAAATGAAAATTATGCGTGATTTCTTCCACTTGCATAAATTTTCCGGCTGGGATATCGAAACAGTATTTATACATATGTACGAGTACGATACAGTTTAATAAGTACAAATTATATAGCTCTGTACATAAAAAATCAATCGCAATAATTAAATCAAATAATAAATTAAATGGTAAATCTTATTGTATTTAATATTTAAATTTATGATGGATATCAAAATTTATCAATTCAGTTTTCTATCGACGCCGTATGATGGCGCGCAAGAGCCTGCCTTAGTTGACTGCTGTCCGGCCGTTTTATTTAAATAACTCATTGGCTGTTTTAGACAAATAGCAATACTTTTATATTTTGTTTATTTTTAATGAATGCAGTTTGAATTTGGCATTTGCTAAACACTGACATAACAGCTTAGAGTATGAATTATGAATGACCATAAGCAACATTAAAAATAATAAAAGCTAAATCACTTAATAATTTGCCTAAAAGCCAATCAATAACGCTCACTGAAGTAGGTCTAAACCAATTATCGGATTTCACTATTTCAATTTGAATATTTGATGCTTGAAATTACCTGCCCGAAATGTAAATTTAATTAATAATTATATATGTACTAAAAATCGACATTAAGTTTGCTTTCCTCATTGGTTATCAAACATTGGCCATGTTGTCGTACTAGCTTTTCTGGACCCACTTCCCCTAGTTCTAGGAAAGATTGGAAATAAAAACGTCCACGGCGTCAAAAGGAGCGCTGTGATGCCATACAAACATGGCCGCGGAAGCCATATGGATAA
This sequence comes from Melikaiella ostensackeni, assembly GCA_032362435.1. Taxonomy (NCBI): domain Eukaryota; kingdom Metazoa; phylum Arthropoda; class Insecta; order Hymenoptera; family Cynipidae; genus Melikaiella; species Melikaiella ostensackeni. The sequence goes on along the minus strand of JAUMHM010000031.1, from coordinate 42,498,841 downwards.
TATGGAGTAGTAGCAATAATTTAATTAAAAAGTGTATTTGAGTTTAGAAAATGGTATTTTTGGACTTAGATAGTTTGTGTAGTTACGCAACAGCTATACCCTTATCCAGAAATATGATCGGAGGCCAAAATATTCTTAATCCTGGTATAATTGCAATGTGTGGAGCTACCATAAGAACTCGCAATAAAGTTGAAATATATTTATTGTGCCTTCAAACCAGTGCTTTAACTTCTGAACCAATTCAGTAATTATTACTACAGTAATCATTTTCATTAAAATGCAAGGAGCAGACAAGTAAATTCTTGACGTTATAATCTTTTACATTAAAATTTTTCAACCACTTACTGTGTTTATCTACAACTTCAATTTTTCTAAATAAGTTTAGCCTTTTCATTCCAATACTTCTAAGCTTTGGCACTTCATGAAAACTCAAACTGAAGTTTTTATTCTCTCCGGAGACGCAAAAATCTTCAAAACTTGTTAATTATTGGTATTGACGTGCAAATTCCATTACTGGAGCAAACAATTAGCAACTTGGAAGTATTTTTTACTCATCAGAGATAATTAATACAGCACTTATTCAGTTAGACGATCATTACAGTTAAACGCTATGTTTTTGTTGGTTTTCGTGATGCTCTACGCGTATTAAATATGTCATTCACGGCCATATTGGTTAGTTCGTGTAGGGGCCGACAGTGTCACATAGCATGTTTAAATCCCCAATATTCGCGGTTTTTACTTGGCGGCGATTCACTACCGCGAATCTTGATATCCATTTTGCAATTTGTCTTACTGAACCCTCATAGAAAAAAGTTCACTATGCACAAGCTTAAGTTCCAATTCAACATTGGTTTAATTTTGAGGAAGCTCGTTAAGGAAAGTTGAAACGAATGCAAAGAAAGTAGCTACTGTGAAAATGAAGCAGACAGATTTTCTTTTCCTGTACCTCAAGATCAGTGTCTTTTGTTTGAGTTACACTCTTATTCCCCACAAATGATCTAAGAAGAACTCTAGTTCTCACTCCTCGTCTGTCTGCAACTAAGCAGGAAAGAGTGAGCGAGAAGGATGGTATTTGCATAATATGGGAATCACACCTTGGGAGGCCAAGCCATTGTTCTTATTCGTCTAGATTAGTATGTGAGAAGATTCGTGGGGCGGAAGAGCATCCGAATACGTAACTCCGGTCATAATAATTACGTTCCTGTTCGCCAAGTCTTTCGCTGCTTGAGCAATGCTTCTCGTTTTTGGTCTCAAGGGAACGCTCACTTTTCGCCGGCTTCTCCACTTTATACCCGTCCTCGCACAGCTTAAATTGGCCTCGTCGAACGACCACTTCCGGTGCAACGCCGCACCGCGCCGGAAGGTTACCAGTTCGGAAACTGGCTCACTAATTTCTACCACGGCTGACACGAAACTACTTCTCCTTTTTTCTAACAACCGTCCAGAGTCTTATAGAACTTTTAGAACACGTACTTGGATTTAATATTTCACAAGCGTTCATAGACATATCTTTTATGATTCGGCTTATTGGCCTATATAACAATAAAAAAATCTGTTCGCAAAACCTGGTTCACTAATTAGGCTGAACACCCAAAACTCAGGGTAGATGGCGCCACTCCTTCTTTCTCGTTAGGGTGCACGTTTTCTAGCATTTTCTATTATTTATGGCGAACAGCTATTCGCTGAAAATTCAGGCATGCGCAGTGGAGGTTATTTTTCCATGGGTGCGCCAAGTTTAGCCATTAACTGATCATCCTGATCGCCATGAACAACACAAAATTATAGATAACATGCGGTCTTAAGAAGCCAAAGGAAGTGGTGACATCTGCTCTGGGTTTTGAGTGTCCAGCCTAATTTACCCGACGGCTGACATGAAAATCCTTCTCTTTTTTTTTAACGAACGTCCAGAGTCTCGTCGAAATTTTAGAATACGTACTTGGATTTAATATTTCTCAATCGATTATAGACATATCTTCTATGACTTGGTTTATTAACCTATATAACAATAAAAAAATCAGTTCGCAAAAACTGGCTTACTAATTATGCTGGACACCCAAAACTCAGAACAGATGGCGTCACTCCTTTTGGCTTGTTATGGAGCACGTTTTCTATCAAATTGTATCATCCATTGCGGACAGCTATTCGCTGAAAATTCGGGCATGCGCAGTGGAGGTTATTTTCCCACGCCAAAAACTATGGTTAGTAACATGGGGAGGAGAGGAGGTCAGTGGAAGTAGTGTTACGAACGAAATTCAATTATAAATTTAAGAAAATTAATAAATAAATTTCAACACAGTTTGCGAATTTTGCGCAAGGTGGCCCTGCAACGATAGAGTTCAATACTGACTTGATAAATTTCAAAATCATTTTCATACTTCAGACTTCACACTCTTTCCCCTATTTCCCTTTTTTAAAGAATTCTTTTTTCTCTGTTTTCAAGAAACTTCACATTTTTCTCATTTTTTGTTTACAGTTCAGAATTCAACTCGCTTAGTTAAAAATTCTATTGTTTGGTTGAAAATTTAGTTATTTTGTTAAAAATTCAAATATTTGGTTAAAAAGTCATCATTTTTGGTCAAATATTCAACTACTTGATTGAAAGTTAAAGTACTTTGCTAAAAAATGAATTTGAAGTTTCATCTCTTTAGTTGAAAATTAATTTTATTAAACAATTATTAATTGATTTAAGTATTTCGTTTTTGATTGAAAATTTTTCTTTTTTAGTTAAAAATCTTTTTTGGTAGAAAATTTTATTATTGTGTTGAAAATTCGTTTCATTTTTGGTTAAAAATTAATTTTTTTATTGAAAATTTAACTACTTCGTTCTTGGTTGAAAATTTATCTTCTTCAGTTGAAAGTTCAACTATCTGATTGAAAATTCATGTGCTTTTTCTATAATTCGTCTTTTATGGTAGAAAATTAATCTCCTCGATTGAAAAGTCGTCTCTTCAAGTTTAAAATTCCACTATTTGATTGAATATGGAATTCTTTTGTTGAAAATTCATTTTCTTCATTTTTTTCACTTTTTGGCTGAAAACTTCTTCTATTTTTGATTGGAAATTAATTTTTTTATCGAAAATTTAACTATTTGGTTTTTGATTGAAAATTTATCTTTTTTAGTTGAGAATTCAACTTTGTGTTTGTAAATTCATGTGTTTTTTCGGTAATTCGTCTTTTTTAGTAGAAAGTGAAACTCCTTGATTGAAAGTCGTTTTTTCAAGTTTAAAATTCAACTGTTTGATTGAATGTTGAATGCCTTTGTTGAAAATTCATTTTTTTTATTCTTTCTCTATTTGGTTGAGAAGTCATGCATTTTGTTGATAGTTCGTCCTTTTTGGTAGAAAATCTGATTATTGTGTTGAAAATTTGTTACATTTTTGTTCAACAAATTTTTTTTCTATCGAAAATTTAACTATTTCGTTCTTGTTTGAAAATTTATCTTTTTTAGTTGAAAATTCAACTATTTAGTTGAAAGTTCATGTGTTTTTTAAAATTATTTGTCTTTTTTGATAGAAAATTAATCTTCTTGATTAAAGAGTCGTCTTTTCAAGTTTAAAATTCAACGATTTGATTGAATGTTGAATTCTTTTGTTGAAAATTCATTTTTTTCATTTTTGCACTATTTGGTTGAAAATTAATGTATTTTGTTGATAGTTCTTTTTTTTCTTAGGAAATTAATTTTCCCTGTTAAAAAATCATATTTTTTGGTCAAATATTCAACTACTTGAATGAAAGTAGAAGTACTTTGTCAAAAATTTAATTTGAAGATTCATCTCTTTGGTTGAAAATTCAACTATTTGGTTGAAAATTCATGTGTTTTTTTGGATAATTTGTCTTTTTTTGGTGGAAAATCAAATTCATGTGTTTTCTGGATAATTTGTCTTTTTTGGTAGAAAATCAATCTTCTTGATTAAAAAGTCGACTTCTCAAGTTTAAAGTTCAACTATTTGATTGAATGTTGAATTCTTTTGTCGAAAATTCATTTTTTTAATTCTTGGTTGTAGATTCAGTATTTTGTTGATAGTTCGTCTTTTTCGGTAGAAAATTAATTTTCTTTTTCAAAATGTCATCTTTTCGGTTGAAAATTCAATTACTTGGTTGAATGTCGAACCCTTTTGTTAAAAATTCTTTTTCTTTCGTTCAAGATTCATCATTTTAGTTGGAACTTCACATCCTTTGTTTAGAATTAATTTTTCTAACTGACATTGTAAAGATTCCATTTTTTGATAAAAATTTATATTTTTAATTTCAAAATGATTTTATCTAGATGAAAATTTATCTATTATGTTGAATGATCATGTATTTTCTTGAAAAATTGTCTTTCTTGGTAGAAAGTTAATCTTCTTGGTTGAAAATTTATCCTTTTCAGTTAAAAGTGCAACTTTTTGATTGAAGATTAATCTGTTCTGGCTGAGGAACTATTTTGTAGAACATTCGTCTTTTTTGGTTGAAGATTCGTCCCTTTGGTTGAAACAGCTGAAAGTTCGTTTTATTTTTGGTTGAAAATTGATCTTTTTCAGTTAAAAATTTTTACTATTTTTGTAGAAAACTCAAACATTTGGTTACAAATAAAACTATTTATTCCAATATTGAATTATTTGGTAAAAAATTTACTTTTTTGTTGAAAAGTGATATTTTTGGATTAGAAATTCAACTGGCTTTTCTTGATGAAAATTAATTTTTGAAACTGAAAATTACACAATTGTATTTTTGGTTGGAAACTTATCTTTTTTATTCGAAAATTCAACTATTTGGTTGAAAATTCATGTTTCTTGATTGAAAATAAACTTTCTTGTTGAAAATATATAATGGACAAAAAAAAAGTTTTTTATTTTATTTCAAAACATACTGTAGCAACAATCCATCTTGACCATCTCAGTTTAGTTTTTCTATCAATTATGGAACATGAAGATTAATTTATCTCTCAAATTATTTTTAACTCGATATATTCTCAAAATTGAAGATCTAGACTGAGAAATGTGGTTTGATATTTCACGATGGAATATTCGCAGTGAAATAGTAAAACTCAAGGAGTTTGAAAAAATGTTTAATCAGACTGCCAATCAATATTTTTATTAGAAAATTAGAATTATCCTCACTTGATAATCTGAAGTATTAAAAAAAACTTATAGAGTGTACAATTTTCCAGATTATTGTTAGACTGTCGGAAACCATATGCCGATTACTGAATTTTTCCCAGCAAGTGATAAACTAATCATTATTATCTTAATCTGAGCAGCAGTGCACACAAAATTGTTGTAATTTGGTAATTGTGAAATTACTACTCTGAACTTTTAGAGTCCATTAAATCCTCGTTGAGTCTGAAGTTCTACGAGACAGCATCAAAGAGTAAATTGTGCGGAAGAGCGACATGACGACAACTTTAACAAATTTAAATCATATACATGTAGAGCATGTCCCGAGTTTGTAATCTACTTCAGTGAAAGATTCAAGAATAATAAAGCAATTTTCAGACCCATTTCAGTCCGCTCCAACTCGAAGAAAATGAGGATATAGCTAATGAAGTGATTTTCATTTTCATTTTCGCCAGGTCCAACTCAAAGATGAGGATGTAGCTAATGAAGTGATTCCCCGACCCACCTCCGCGTTATACAGCTCGAAAAAATGAGGGTATATCTAATAAAGCGATTTTCATACCCACTTTTCCCTGATCAAACTGTATAGCTAAACGAGTGATTTTCTGACCCATTTCTGCGTTCTACAGCTAAAAAAATGAGGGTAAAAGGTCCAACAATCCAATAAAGTGATTTTCAGACCCATTTCCGCCCGGTACAGCTCGAAAAATGAGGATATAGCTCAATAGGTGTTTATTTGACCAATTTATACCCGGCCTGACTTAAAACAATGGGTGTGTATCTAATGAAGCGATTTTGCGACTCATTTTTACCAAGTCTAACTCAAAAATGAGGATGTAGCTAACAAAGAGATTTTCCGACCCATTTCCACTTGATATAGCTTGGAAAATGAGGTTATATCTAATAAAGTGATTTTCATACCCATTTTCTCCTGATCAAACTGTATAGCTGAACAAGTGATTTCTTGACCCATTTTCGCATTTAACAGCTCAAGAAATGAGGGTGGAAGGTCCAAAAATCCAATAAAGTGATTTTCAGACCCATTTCCGCCCGGTACAGCTAGAAAAAATGAGGATATAGCTCAGTAGGTGATTTTGTGACCAATTTATACCCGGCCTGACTTTTAGAAAAAAGGGTGTGTAATGAAGCGATTTTGCGACTCATTTCCGCCAAGTCCAACTCAAAAATGAGGATGTCGCTAATGAAGTGATTTTTGGACCCAAATCCACGTGATGCAGCTTGAAAAAATGAGGCTATAGCTAATAATGTGATTCCATGTCCATTTTCTCCTAATCAAACTTGAAAAAATCAGAATATAGCTGAATAAGTGATTTTCTGACCCATTTCCGCGCTTTAAAACTGAAAAAATGAGGTGATACTCAATAAAGCGATTTTCAGACCCATTACCGCCCCGTCCTATTTGAAAAAATGAGGATATAGCTAATGGAGTAATTTTTCTTCTCATTTCCGCCACACCCAACTCAAAAATAAGGATGTAGCTAATAAAGTGATTTCCCGACCCATTTCCGCGTGATAAAGCTTGAAAAAATGAGGGTATGTCTAGTAAAACGATTTTCATAGCCGTTTTCTCCTGATCAAACTGTATAGCTGAACGAGTGATTTTTTGACCCATTTTTCCGTTTTAGGGCAAAAAGTCCAACAATCCAATAAAGCGATTTTCAGACTTATTTCCGCCCGGTCCAGCTTAAAAAATAAGGATATAGCTAAATAAGTGATTTCGTGACCCATTTATACCCGGTCCAACTTAAAAAAATGAGTGTATATCTAATGAAGCGATTTTGCAAATCATTTCCTTCAGGTCCAACTCAAAAATGAGGATACAGCTAACGAAGTGATTTCCTGACCCACTTCCGCGTGATACAGCTTAAAAAAAATGAGGGTGTATCTTATAAAGCGATTTTTATACCCATTTTCTCCTCATCAAACGCGAAAAAATTGGAGTGTAGCTGAATAAGTGATTTCCTGACCCATTTCCATGTGATAGAGCTGGAAGAAATGAGGGTATATGTAATGAAGGGATTTTAATACCCATTTTCTCCTGATCAAACTAAAAAAATTAGATTATAGTTGAGTAAGTGATTTTCTGACCCACTTTTGCGTTTCTCAGCTCAAAAAAATGAGGTCATATCCAATAAAGCGTTTTTCAGATCTATTTCCGGCAGGTCAAACTCAAAAAAATTAGGATATAGCTGGATGAGTCATTTTGTGACCCATTTATACCCGGTCCGAAAGAATGAAGATATATCTGAAAAAGTGATTTTCTGACCCATTTCCGCATTTTACAGCTCAAAAAAATGAGGGTTAAAGGTCCACCAATCCAATAAAGCGATTTTAAGGCACATTTCCGCCCGGTTCAATTCGAAAAAATGAGGATATAGCTAAATAAGTGATTTTGTGACCCATTTATACACGGTCCATTTTGAAAAGATGAGTGTATATCTGATAAAGCGATTTTTATACCCATTTTCTCCTGATCAAATTTGAAAGAATTAGAGTACAGCTGAATAAGTGATTTTCTGACCCACTTTCGCGTTTTACAGCTCAAAAAAATAAGGTTATATCCAATAAAGCGATTTTCAGACACATTTTCGCCCAGTCTAACTAAAAAAATGAGGATATAACTGAGTAAGTAATTTTGTGACCCCTTTATACCAGGTCCAACTTGAAATAATGAATGTATATCTAATAAAATGATTTTGCGACTCATTTCCGTCAGGTCCAATTCAGAAATGAGGATATAGCTAATGAAGTGACTTCCCGACCCATTTCCGGGTAATACAGCTCGAAAAAATGAGTGTGTATCTAATAATAATTAATATCTGTTATTAATATCTAATAATAATTCTGTTCCGAAAAAAATGAACGTACATCTAATTAAGCGATTTTCTGATCCATTTCCGCCCAATCCAACTTGAGAAAATGAGGGTATTTCTAATGAAGCGAGTTTTCGTCTTATTTTCGTCTGATCCCACTCAAAAAAAATGAAAGTATATCTAATGAAGTTATTTTCAAACCCATTTTCTCCCGGTCCATCCCGATTGAAAAAATCTTCTGGCGCTGACCAGGCTCAGACTAGACCGTCTGGATTCCAGCCTTGGAGCAGACCATACGGTCTTGCCTGGGCCTGGTCAAAAGTGTAACGTTTTTTTTTTGGCTAGCCCTAGGCCTGACCGTAAAGTTAGCCGCTAACTACACATTCTAGTCACAAGTAAATTAATAAATATTACATAGAACATAATAAATAAAGAGTAATTAATATATAAATAACGACGGATAAATAAATAATCAGTAAGAACTGAATAAAATTTCATTTTCATTCAGAGCCTTGGTGCTTCAAATTGTATAGACCAAACTGCGCGGAAAAAGTTAATAAATATAAATTTAAAAATTATAACTATGGAACGCATACATAGTTTTTGAAGTAACTTAACTGACATATTAAATATAGCGCTAGAAAAACGCTATCTCAAAAAATTCGCAGGTACCGAGAATCGAACCCTAACCGCCTGATTTATAAACCGCGCCCGTTACCCACTAAACTATTGCAAGTTGTAAATGAGCTTTGAAATTAGTCTTATTGAAATAGAGAGCCACTCATTCGGTCATATCATGGAAGACTGATCAATACCAGGTCTGGGCCAGACTAGACTGCCAAGTCGACAGGAAAAGAAGACACTTGTTTTAATACTGTTAATTTCTTTTGTTTAATTTTTTAGTAACCCTGTCAATTTTTAGAAATTTGTACAGAAAATTTTGTTGGTAGACACTTGAAAATTGGTATGTCTCGAAAAGCTAATTATCATCAGATCTGGGTCAGACGAGACTATCAGGGTGATAAGAAAAAAAAATTGTTCTTATAGCGTGAATTTCTTATTTTCTATCATTTTACACTTCCTGTCAGTTTTTCAAAATATTTCAACAAAATTTTGTGATCAAACTTAAAAATTTTTTTGTTCTTGGCAAGTTGTTTAGCATCAAACCTGGACCAGACCACACTGTGAAGGTGATATGAAAAAAGTCTTGTTTTGTTGATGTGGATTTCTTATTTTTTATTATTTTAGATAACTTGACAGTTCTTCTGAATACATATGTAAAAAAATGTGCTGATCGAACTTAAATCTTTTTTCATCGGAAGGTTGATCAGCACCAGACCTGTCTTGGATCAGACCTTCCAGACTAGATGTTCTAGATAAAGCCAGATCTGAGCCAGACCAGAAACTAGAATGCCATGAAATTTTTCCACCGGGAAACTCGAAAAATTGAGGGTATAGCTAATGAAGAGATTTTCCTTCTCATTTCCACTTCTCTCTATTTTTCCCGATCAGCGCTCGATCAGAAATAGGGAAAACCAGCTGGGGCCCTTCCGAATCCCGACCGCAATTTCTACATGGAAAGGAATCGAAAATTGGAAAAAAGTTTACAGCAAATCGCGCTAGGAAAAGGCAGAGGAGAAAATCAAAAATAAATCCTGGGCAGTGAAAAATCCAGATGGAGGTCGTGCCAATTGAGCGGTGTGCAATTATCTCCTTCCGTAAAATGCCAGTGAACAATTCAACCCTGCGACGTACTTCCCCTCTCGACATTGTGACGTAAAAAGAGAGTAATCGGCCATACTGATTGCAAAAGTCGATACCCATGTAGAAATTACCCCATTTGTCTCCATTTCAATTAGGGAAATGATCAGAAACTACTGGAACAACTAAACTAGTAAGTTCTAGTCACAGCCCGTTATTTCCCCGTTAAGATTTTTTATTCTCTGTGACTAGAAAAACTATATACGTCTAGTCAGTCCCCAATCTTATATTTTAGTGGGGCTTTAGTTGGGTCCTGATTAGGATAAGAGGGCCAAAAAGCGATAGTCAGGAACTGGTCGTCTGAATTTTGAACCTGCCCGAAAACATAAAGGGCTTAGACGGGTGATGGAAGGTTTTTCCCATTAGGACCTGATTAGAAGTTCTAAATAGAGCCCGGATAAAACAGCGTTACAGAACTAGTCAGGCCCTCCCTATTTTTCCCGATCAGCGCCCGATCAGAAATGGGGAAAACTGACCGGTGCCCTTCCAAATCCCGATAGCAATTTCTACATGAGTACTACCACCAACTCATCTTCAGACCGATTGACTAACATCATCGGCCGTGAAATCAACGTGAAATGCAGCTTCCCGCTTGCTCGAGCGTCATAACGCCGATGTGCAGCCAACCATTTCACGATGCTTTATACGATTATTAATTTCTTTTATTTTTCTTGTCCTTTGATTGTTTCCATGACAAAGAGAGCTGAAGAAACGGATAAGAAGCATTGAGAAAAATGACGCAATGTACTACCGAGTCCGATGCTCCGTGTAAACCGGAACCGAGAAAGTGAAGACATTCCAGAAATAAATTCCAAACATTCTGTAATTAGTATTTGAAAACAATTTTAATTTGTGAATAAGAAATTTTCAAGTCGAAAGTTGAGAACATGAATAATGTCAGTGTGAGTTAGACTGTCACTAACACTTCTAATCCCGTGACCCTAAAATAAGATTAGATCAGACAGATGGTGAAATTGTAAATATTTCCTTTGCTATTTTGTAAGGGCCCATCCATAAACTACATTACTAAATTTTGAGCTTTGTTTGACCCCCCCTCACCCCTTTAACAACCGTAGTCTAGTCCCCCCCCCCCGGTAAGTAACGTAGCCGTTGGCTAATCACGCATTTCACGTTTATTCTGCGTTTTTTCGCGTGACCAAAAAAGGTTTTATACCACAAGAGATGAATTTTCAACTCGAAAGGACGAATTTTCAACAACAACAAAATCAACTTTTAATGAAACAGTTGCTTTAACAACCCAATAGTTAAATTTTCAAGTCAAAAAGACGGATTTTTTCGAAGACAGCTAATTTTTAATGAAACAAGATTACTGTTTTTACCATAAAAGATGAATTTTCAATCCAAAGAACGAATTTTTGACGAGACAGTTGAAATTTCACCAAATAGTTGAATTTCCAACTTACAAAGATGCGTTTACAACCAAATTGTTCAATTTTCAAGCCAAAAAGACGAATTTTACTAGAAGACAGTTGAATTTTCAACAAACAAGTTTATTTCCAACCAAGGAAAATGAATTTACTACCAAAAAGATTAATTTTGTACGAAAACACGAATTTTGTAGAAAATACATGAATTTTCGACCAAATAGTCGAATTTTTAACTAGAAAAATAAGTTTTCCACCGAAAATAAAGTAGTTAAATTTTCAGATAAAAAATTACTTATCAACGAAAAAATAATAATTTTCAACAATTTGAATTCAATGCAAAGAGACGAGTTTTCAACAAAATAGTTCAATCCTCGACCAAATAGATGAATTTTCAACAAAAAAGATTAATTTTTACCCAAAAAGGTGAATTTTCAACAAGATAATTATATTTTTAAGCTTAAAAGTCAAATTTTTTAGAAAATAATTGATTTTTAAAACGAAATAATAAATTTCCAACAGGAAATTTAATTTTGCGTGAAGAAAGATGAATTTTCAACCATTAGTTTCATTTTAAACTGAAGAAGATAAGCTTCCAACCCAAAAATGCAACTGTTAAACTTTCAGTTTAAAAAATTCATTTTCAACAGAAACGACTTTTCAAGTAGATGAATTCAACCAAAAACGACGAATTGTTGATAATATAGTTGAATCTTCCACAAAATATATAATTTTTCAGCAAGGAAGATTAATTTTTAGATGAAAAAATTAATCTTCAACCAAATAAAAAACGAAATTTCAACAAAATATTAAATTTTCCATCGAAGAGATGAATCTTAAAAAAGATGAATTTTGATTTTTTTTCAATTTTCAATTCAAATAGTTAAATTTTTTAATGAATAGTTTAATTTTCAAGCAAATAGTTGATTATTCTACCAAAATAGTTGAATTTTTAACCAAGAAAGATGCATTTTTAGCCAAATAATTAAATTTTCAACACAAAAAATGAATGGAAATTGATAGTTGATTATTTTAACAAAATAGTAAACTTTCCAACGCAAAGAAAGAATTTCGAACCGGAAATAATATTTTCAATGTAAAAGCTAGTTTTCTACCAAATAGTTAAATTTTCAAATAATTTCTTCAATTTTCAACTTAATAGTTGATTTTTATACAAAAATGGTTGAATTTCCAATAAAAAATATGAATTTTCACAAAAAAACGAATGTTCAACAAAATTGTTGAATTTTGAGGTCAAAAAGACGAATTTTCTGCAAAACAGTTGAATTTTTGACGCGAAATATGAATTTTCAAGAAGGAAGTTAATTTACAACTAAGCAGTGGTATTTGTAACCGAAACAGATGAGTTTTCAATCAGGAAGGTACGCCTTCTACCAAAAGAGACGAATTTTGCACCAAATACATAAATTTTCAATGAAAATGATTAATTATCAACCAAAAGTGGAACAGTTACATTTTCAGTAAAAAAATTTAGTTCCCAGAAAAAACAAATTTGCAACTTCAGAGATGAGGTTCCAATTAAAACTCGATGAATCTTCAACAACAAAACTGAATTTTCGACAAAAGAGTTTAACATGCAACCAAATAATTGAATTTTCGAGTGAAAAGATGATTTTTTAACCAATAAAATTAATTTTCTACCAAATAGAAAGAATTGCAACAAGTTTCATGAATTGTCAACAAAATAGTTGCATTTTCAACTAAATTATTGAATTTTCAACCAAAAAGTCGATTTTTTAACTAAACGAGATGAATTGCGAACCAAAAATATAACAGTAGACGTTTAAACCAAAAAGACTCAACTTTCAGTGAAAAATAGTTGTCTTTTCTTATTGGGAAAAGAAGGGAAAGATGGGAAGTTTCTTGCAAAAAAGGGAAAAAAGAATTCGTGAAAAAAAGGGAAACAAGAATTCTTGAAAAAGGAGAAAAGAGAGAAATTACCAAACTTTGTTACAATTTATCATCATGAAACGTACTTAACGTTATCTAAGTTCGTAACATTACTTCCACTACCCCCCCCCTTGCTTATACATGACATATTGCTAATAATAAATAATAATAATAATTGCTAGTAATAAACTAAATTTTCAAATCTACTTTTTTGACATATTTCGATATAATTCGACCCCAGGAGCTCAAAAATATGATTTTTTCAAGATGTCTGTGCGTGTAACTTTTTTTGTTTACCATATCTTGAAAATTAAAAGAGCTATGGTCATGAAATTTTGACAAATTTTCAGATCCAACTGATGTCCAGGTCTGATAAAATTATGAGCTAGATTGGCCAATTAGAAGTGATTTTTTTGCATTCAAAAATTTGAAGAACAATTTTCTACCTTGTTTATGTGAGAAAAATTTTTCTGATGTTCGAAATACATCAATACTATACTTGGTGTATTTGTTTGCGTCATCGAGACGCGTCGAATGACATCGAACCTTCCATGACCTCGTATGATCTAGTAATACTGATTTGAAAATTCAAAAAATATATTGTTTATTTTAATAATAGATTGAATGCTTTCACGATGATTCATTATGATGAAAGGAGGTGTTTCGAGTTTCAGTCGTGTGCAAAACTACGAATCTTGCCGACGTTTCGTGAACATTGCAGTTCACTTCTTCAGGGTTTGTTTATTTTGTTTATATGAAGAAATTTTCTCTGATAATTCAAATACAACAATACTATATCTTTTGTATTTGTTTGTGTCTTCGAGACGCGTCGAATGACCTATTGATAAATCTTCCATGACCTTGTATGATCTAGCAATACCGATTTGAAAATTCAAGAAATATATTGTTTATTTTCTTTCTATGAGGAAATCTTTTCTGATAATTCAAATACAACAATACTATATCTTTTGTATTTGTTTGTGTCTTCGAGACGCGTCGATCCAGCTTTTGTTGAAACTTTTATGACCTACTATAGTACCGACGTATGAAGTATCAAAAAAATTGTTCATTCTGTTCATACAAGAAAAACCTTGCTGATCATTTTTCCTCCCCTCACATAGCATTCCACTCTTTGGGCGACAGAGTCAAATTTCACGAATATATCGTCCAGCCTATCCATGGTAAAAAACATATTTACGAAGAATTTCACTGATCACAGGAAAATTATTCAGAGAATTTAAAAAACATGTATAAAAAATTTTAGAATTAGCACAAAAACCAATTATATATGAGATAGAAATTATTGAAAGTATTCAAAACCAAGAACATCTGTAATATTATAAAAGTAGAAGAATTCCACACAAAATTTATTCAAAAAAAATATAAATTAAGTACTGAATAGTACATAATAAAAGAATGCATATATTCTTTATACGGCATCTTCTTCTAAATACCATTATTTATAGGTGTCAAGGATATCATTCAATTTACCTCAATGTATGCAAATCCATCATAGTAATACTGAAAAGTCATCACCATAGTGGGAATCTAATTTTCCACTTCGTTAATGGAATATTTTACTACAACTGCAGTTGTAATATCATCAAGTCTCTTGTAGTCCAAACACACGAGCACGATACAAGCTCTCGGCATCAAAAAAATGTTTAAAGGGAAACGTTAGCATATCCCCATAGGTACGCATTTGCCTTATCTTGTCTCAGCTTTGTATGAAGGTACTTCACTTGTCCCCTGCAGCATGTTACATGAAACGAGTTTCTAATCTCGGCTGGACTCTATCCGACACTTACGGGACGCCGATATCGTTTAGATGTTATGAAATCTTCAAATGACAGTACAATATAAATGTTGTGGGTGTATAATAACCATTTCGATAGAAGATGATGGAAGTGCTTTAATCGATCTGTCGAATTCAATATAGCGACAAAAAATCTAATCTTCATCCTGTGGAAATTGCCAACAAGTGATGGAAACTTTCATGGCCACATCAAACTTCTTTCAGAAATTTGTGAACTGATAGGTAATGTTCTTATTTTAATCAAATGTGCTGAAATATGTATCAATGCATTTTCAATACACATAGGGCAACCAGATGTCCTGATTTTTTGTGCGATGTCCTTATTTTTCATGACCAAAAACGAATATTCGCAATTTTTATTGCGCGGACCTTTCACAATTCACTGTTCACAATTTATGAGGGTGTAATGTCATGTCGAGGGAAATAGGAGAATAACGTTTGACCAATGACCAAATTTTTCAGCGAAGATTTTTGTGAATTGTAATTTTTGTTTGTTTATTTCCTAATGTCCATTTTTTCAATAAAATGAGAGCCTCAAAGGGGCAATGGAAGAGCGTTTTAGAGATTTTGTCAATAATATGGGAAGTTTCAGTCATTACGCGACATATACGCTTCAACACTTTTGCCATTCATGGTTTAAAGCCAACTTAACAAACTAAGAGCCGAAGGCCAAGACAAACTTTGCGACAAATTTTTTCAGTCAGCTATGTTAGTTTACCAATAAACAAAAGCATGCTTGACAAACTGGACTGAATCGCTTCTGGAATTGTAGGTTTTCGAATAGCTCGATTTTAAACAAGAAATAGAACCTGAGTATGAATCGGATAAAAAAACTGTTTCGTATATAGCGGCGGATCAGATCATGAATTTGAAAAAAATTTCGAAAGAAAAAGCGAATAATTAGCGAAATTTTGAAAAGTCCTGCAATTCAAAGATTTGCGTTTTATTAGCCGCAAACAGAAATGTTGCGCCTTTTTCGCAAGTTTTAAAAGTTGCTTGATATTTTTTCTCTATTCCTGGGCAACACGCCAATTGTAACGCATTTTTGCCCTCATAAATACCCAGTGGAGTGATGAACGGAATCGAATGTCGCTGGGAACAATTAAAAAGATTGTGACTGTTCAATTCGATTTCAAAAACTTGCCATGTCTGGAATTTTACAAATATTACCAGCAGTACAATTGGTATATCATAGAAAGCTGAATAAATATTTGGGATATCATGAAGAAGACTGGAAGACTGAATTAGACAATGAAAATGTAAAAACGTAAAACTGTAGAGGATGCATAGATTATACTACTGGATAGCATCTTCAAGAGTGCATCTGAAGTGTGCGGTACTGCGGCCGTAGAAAGAAGGGCTGGAGATGCTTGGCGGAATGATGAAACGAGAAAAAGAAAGCGTACTCGAGAATGTTCAATATTAAAGGTCTGAGCGATGAGGAAAGAACAAGATTAGAAAATTACTATAGGGATAAAAACAGAAAAGCCAAGATACTAGTCAAAGAAAGCAAGGATGAAATCAAAGAATTATCAAGTGAAATAGTTAATTTTCAACTAAAAAGTTAAATTCGCAGTCAAAGAGATGAATTTTCAACAAAGAAGATTAATTTTCCACTACAAGAGACAAATATTCAACAAAATACATGAATTTTCTGCCAAAAATTAAATAGTTAAATTTCAAGTTAAAAATTATTAATCTTTCACCGAAAAAAAGAATTTTTAACGTAGGAATTCAACTTTTAATCAAGTAGTTGAATTTTCAACTGAAGAGATGAATTTTGAACTAAAATGATGGATCTTCAACCATAAAAATGAATTTTCAACAAAGGAGATCAACTTGATATTTCCACCAAAGAAAAATTTAATTTTGAATCAGTAACAGTTGAATTCAACCAGAAAAAACAAGTTTTCAAGAAAATAGTTGAATCCTCAACCAAAACAGAATAATTTCCTGTCAAGCAGTAGCATTTTTAAACGAAAAGGATGAAATTTCTACCAGGAGAGATGAATTTTCAACAAATCTTCGTATTTTTAACTAAATTGTTGAATTTTCAAGCCAAAAAGACAAATTTCCTAGAAGACAGTTGAATTTTCAACCAGAAAAGTTGAATTTTCAACCTGAAAGGTTGAATTTTCAACAAAAAAGTTAACTATCGACTAAGAAAGATGAACTTTCAACTAAAAAAATGACTTCTGCCATCAAAGATTAATTTTCAAACCAACCGGATGCATTTTCGACCAACAGAGACGACTTCGACAAAATAGTTCAATTTTCGACTAAAAATATAATCGTAAACCTCTTAAACAAAAATAAATACCTTTTAATCAGAAATTGTTAGATTTTCAACCAAAGAGATGAATTTTCAACCAAAAAGGAATTCCATTTTAAATCAATAACAGTCGAGTTGAGCTAAAAGAGGCAAGTTTTTCAACATAATAGTTGAATGCTCAACCAAACTAAATTTTTTGTACTAAAAATTTCCTTTTTTAAACAAGAAAGATTAAATTTCTACAAGAAGAGATGAATTTCCAGCAAAGAATGATTTTTCAGTCAAGAAAGATAAAAATTTCAAACTGTTGAATTTTCCAGCTAAGAACACGAATTTTTAACAAAATAGTTGAATACTCAACCAAAACAGATTAATTTTCAACCAAACAGTTGCGTTTTCAAATAAAAAATATAACATTACTGCAAAAAGAGATGAGTTTTCAACAGAAGAGTTGAATTTTCAACCAAAACAGATTAATTTTTAACAAACAGTTGCATTTTTAAATAAAAAGATAAAATTTCTGCAGAGAGAGATGAGTTTTCAACAAAAGAGTTGAACTTTCAACCAAGAAAGATTATTCAGTCAAGAGAAATGAACATTTCAACCAAATTGTTGAATTTTCAAGCTGTGGCAATGAATTTTCAAGAAAACAGTTTAATTTTCAACCAATTATAAATGAATTTCGAAGAAAATTGTTGAATTTCCAACCACATAATAGAATTTGGTACCAAAAAAGATGAATTTTCAACCAAAAATATAATAGTAAACCTATCAAACAAAAAGAAATATTTTTCGTCCCAAAATAGTTGTATTTTCTACCAAAGACATGAACTTTCAACTAGAATAGTTAAATTTTCAGTAAAGAAAATTAATTTTCAGAAATAAAGCGAATATTCAACTCTGGAAATTCATTTTTTTCTAAACATTCTTCTATAGATTCATCTAGTCCCGACTTTATCCACTCCCGGAAGATTCATAACTTCCTAGTACCTTCAGGAAATGTTTTTGAAATTTTTTAATTTCAGGGTAGAAGAAAATTCTCAATTTTTTTATATCGGGCTATAAATCTCTTTGGCTTTGGAAATTATTTTTTTTAACTTTAAAAATTGTTACTTCAGACTTACATGGTTCAAGTGAGGTAAAGGCCCCGGTTCGTAACCTACTAAAAAGCTGGAAAGAATAAAATCCTATTCAAATGCCTCAAGCAGTATTTGAATGCAATAAACTTTATTCTTACGTAAAGAATAATCCATTTTCAATCGAAAATGTCATTGAAAGCAAGTTTAAGGATACACTAATCAAATAATTAGGAATTTGAACGAACATACCCGATGTGCCGGTTCGTAACCCCCTAAAGTCTTCTTTGAGCCAGTTCGTAACCCAGTGATCAGCCGGTTCGTAACCAGCTTATCAATGCAAGTGAACTAGGTATTATAGGCCATATTCAATTAATTTCATAATTCTTAGGCTTTTGTTTGGAGGAGTTGATTTTTTAAGACTCGTCAAAGCTGACACTAACGAACGTTATCACTGTCCAGCTGGTCTGAAAGTACATTGTGCCACGATAGGAGGCAGAGCGCGACGTTTTCATTTTTTTTTTCAAATTGATAAACGCGATATAATGCCTATCATCTCATATCAGTTTTGTACATTCTTATTTTTACTTTGAAAAGAAATCCACATCAGCCAACAGTTTCTATTGTATTATATAAAAAATCAATTTATACGCTTGCTGGGTTACGAACTGGTCGAGGGTTACGAACCGGGGCCTTTACTTTATTTGTCGAAACTTGATGATTTTTCGTTAAAAAAAATGTAGAAAATTTCTTTGAACGCCCAGGTTTCAATCCATGACTTGGTCGTGGCACAACGTTGCATATCATTTTGATCTAATTTCTGGATCGAATTGATCAACTGGCATTTACTGTCTAAATATCCTTAAAATAGCATACTCAGCTATTCGTTCATTTGGCCATGAAGAACAGAATGAAATATTAGGATTGGAATCTAAAAGTGATGTCGATTCCAGGAAAAAGTGTAGAGCAGAGAGTCACCAATCAGAAGGCGAAAGCTTCAAATGCATCCTAAAAGCCAAAACGATAAAGAAAGCGAGATAAAAAGTCTGGGTAGGAATTCGATTTAATTGGACCACATGAAACGTAAATGCCGATTGATCATCAGATTAACATCTGCTTCGTAACCGTGACAGGAACTTTTGGTATTAGATCCGTAAGTTAGCTGATTTCCTTGCAATTCGCTATAATTAAATTAATGCGCAAATTCTAAGCACGTAGTCAAATAATAACAGTGTGAATCTTATTAAGCAATTATGGCATCGATCGGTTCAGAATAATCGCTCACCAATTGCGCAATGTGGGTCAAATAATAGTATATTATGCAACGTGTGCGTAAAATGCGGTTTTACACATGCGATCACCACAAGTGGGTGAATCGTACGCACATGTTGCATACGATATTTTTTGACACAGTGTGCGTAAAAATGCGTTTTTACACGCCCATATTAGTGCGTAGAACTACTTTTAATTAGTTTTATT
>JAUMHM010000031.1:42428101-42455965 GCA_032362435.1 Melikaiella ostensackeni | reverse complement strand
ATTTTAATTTTTATAAGAGTTTTTGCCAGAGGGGTTACAGATGCGTCACTGCTGATATTTCGGTGCCCGTTCGTAACGGATTCAGTAATCATTGTATTTCGACATGGAAAGCTACTTACTCAAATGATTGCACTCGAAACAAGACGAGCGTTATTACTGTCCACTGGATTGCCACTTTTTTTACTCACAGCACACCGAGCTGTCAAGTTTTTTGAAGTCATTTCAGTGCTGGTCTTATAGTCAGCTGGTCTGAAAGTACATTGTGCCATGGTAGGAGGCAGAGCGTGACGTTTTCATTTTTTTTTCGAATTGATAAACGCGATATAATGCCTATCATCTCGTATCAGTTTTGTACATTTTCATTTTTACTTGGAAAAGAAATTCACATCAGCCAACAGTTTTCATTGTATTATATAAAAAACCAATTTATACACTTCCTGGGTTACGAACTGGTCGGGGGTTACGAACCGGGGCCTTTACCTTACTTTGGAATGATGTGACTTCTTTTGAAATATTTCGACCTCTTTTAAAAAACCATTGAAATCTTCTAAAATCCTTTGTATTCCACGAAAATCATTCAATCATCAGAGTCTTCTGGAAAATCTTTTGAATTCTCTTAAAATCCGTTGAAATCATCGAAACCGCTCCAAATCTCTGAAAATCCATTGAAATCCTTTAAAACTTCGCAAATCTTTCGAAATCCCGTGAAATCTGATTAAATTCCTCCAAATCCCTTCATATCTTTCAAATCTCATTCAAATTCCCTGACATTCTTCAAAATTCGTAAAAATACTTCAGTATCTTCAAAAATCCTTCAAAATCCTCTGAAATCACGTGATTTCTTTTGAAATATTTCGAACTATTTCAAAATCTGTTGAATTCTTCGTAAATCATTTGTAATCCACGAAAATCTTTCTTAATTCCTCAGAATCCCTCAAAATCCCTGAAAATCTGTTGAAATCCTTTGGTATCTCTTGAAAATCTTTTGGCCGTCCTTGAAATCCGCTGGAATCATCTAAACTGCTTTAAATCTCTCCAAATCTATTCAAATCCTTTGAAATCTTCGCAAAACTTTTAAAATCCCGTCACTCTTTTGAAAACTTATGAAGTTCCTTAAAATCTTCAAAATCTAATTTAAATCCCCTGACATCCTTCAAAATTCGTAAAAATACTTCAGTGTCTTTTAAAATCCTTTAGAATCATTTGAAATCTCGTGACTTCTTTTGAAATATTTTGAAACCTATTGATATCCTTTGTAATCCACGAAAATCGTTCTTAATTCCTCAAAAGCCCTCAAAATCCCTAAAAATCCGTCAAAATCCTCTTGAGAATCTTTCGAATTCTGTTAAATTCCATTGAAATCATCGGATACGCCTCAAAACTCTGAAAGTCTATTGAAATCCTTTGAAACCTTTGGATATCTTCCAAAATCCCGTGAGATCTGTTAAAATCTGATGAAATGCCTCCAAATTCCTTCGAAGCTTCGAAATCTAATCAAAATCCCCTGACATTCTTCAAAATTCATAAAAATACTTCAGTACCTTTCAAAATCCTTTAAAATCTTTTGAAATCCCGTGACTTCTTTTGAAATACTGAGAAACCTGTGAAAATCTTTTGTAATCCACGGAAATCGTTCTTCATTACTTAAAATCCCTCAAAATCCCTAAAAATCCGTCAAAATTCTCTTGAAAATCTTTTAAATTCTGTTAAGATCCATTGGAATCATTGAAACCGCTTCAAATCTCTGAAAGTCTATTCAAATCCTTTAAAATCTTTGGACATCTTTCAAAATCCCGTGAAATCTGTTAATGTCTGATGTAATTCCTCCAAATTCCTTCGAATCTTCGAAATCTAATTAAAATCCCCTGAGATCCTTAAAAATTCGTGAAAATATTTCGGTGTGTCATAAAATCCTTTAAAATCCTTTGAAATTCCGTAATTTCTTTTCAAATATTTTGAAATCTCTCAAAATCTTTTGTAATTCCTTGACATCCCTTGAAATCGTTTGTAATCTGCAGAAATCGTTGTTATTTCCTTAAAATCCCTCAAAACCCATAAAAATCCGTCAAAATCATCTTGAAAATCTTTTGAGTTCTCTTAAAATCCATTGAAATCATCGAATTCGCTTCAAATCTCTGAAAGTATATTCAAATCCTTTGAAACTTTTGTAGATCTTTCAAAATCCCGTGAAATCTGATGAAATTCTTTAAATCCTTTGGTATAACCTAAATTTAATTCAAATCCCCTGACATCCTTCAAAATTCGTAAAATACTTCAGTATCCTTTAAAATTCTGAAAAATCCTCTGAAATTATGTGATTTTTTTCGAAATATTTCGAGCTCTTTCAAAATTTCTTGAAATCTTCTAAAATCCTTTGCAATTCACGTAAATCGTTCTTAATTCCTTAAAATTCCTCAAAAGCCCTAAAAATCCGTTAAAATCTCTTGGTATCTCTTGAAAATCTGTTGACCTTTCTTAAAATCAAATGAAATCATTGAAACCGCTTTCGATCTCTTAGAATCTATTCAAATCCTTTGAAATCTTTTCAAATCTCTTGAAATCCCATCAAATCTTTTGAAATCTCATGAAATTCCTTCAAGTTTTCGAAATCTATTTGAAATCCCCTTTTTGTTCAAACTGCCGCCATTTTGTTATTTTGCAAAATAAAAAAAATTCGCTTCGTCATCATGTAGATATTTATGTTTAGAATGAACGTAGAAAATTTGAAAGTAATCGGTTGAAAACTTTTTGAGAAATCGTGCGCGCAGTGGACATTTTAGACACTTTGATTATTGTTAAATAATACCTGAACTGAAAAATAATTTTATGTAAAAAAATTTTTTGTAAACTTTGAGACGGCATAAATAAACGCTGCAAATATTATTTAATTATATAATGTAGTTGTTGAAAAAAAAATTCTTGAAAATCACCTTTTTTGCCGAGATAGTAGAATGACCCCTTAAAATCCCTCAAAATCCTCTTGAAAATCTTTTGAATCCTATTAAATTCCATTGCAATCATCGATACCGCTTGATACCTCTGAAAGTCTATTCAAATCCTTTGAAACCTTTGGAAATCTTTTGAAATCCCATGTAATCTGTGAAAATCTGACGAAATTCCTTCAAATTCCTTCGAATCTTCTGAATCTAATTAAAATCCCCTGACATCCTTCAAAATTCGTAAAAATACTTCAGTAACTTCTAAAATCCTTTAAAATCATTTGAAATCCCGTGACTTCTTTTGTTATATTTCAAAACCTCTTAAAATTCCTTCAAATCCCTTCATGTCACCTAAATCTAATTCAAATCCCCTGACATCCTTCAAAATTCGTCAAATACTTCAGTATTCTTCAAAGTTCTTTAAAATCCTTTGAAATCATGTGATTTTTTTCGAAATATTTCGAACTCTTTTAAAATTCCTTGAAATCTTCTAAAATCCTTTGTAATCCACGAAAATCATTATTAATTCCTTAAAATCCCTCAAAGTCCCTGAAAGTCCGTTGAAATCCTTTGGTATCTTTTGAAAATCTGTTGACCTTTCTTGAAATCAAATGAAATCATCGAAACCGCTTTAAATCTCTTGAAATCTATTTAAATCCTTCGAAATTTTTTCAAATCTGTTGAAATTCCATCAAATCTTTTGAAATCTCATGAAATTAATTCAAATTTTCGAAATCTATTTGAAATCCCCCGACATCTTTCAAAATTCGTAAACACACTTCAGTATCTTTTGAAATCCTCTAAAATCATTTGAAATCCCGTGACTTCTTTTGAAATATTTTGAAATCTCTCGAAGTTCTTTGTAATTGATGGATATCGTTCTTAATTCCTTGAAATCCCTCAAAATCCTCTTGAAAATCTTTTGAATTCTGTTAAATTCCATTGAAATCATTGAAACCGCTTTATATATCTGAAAGTCTATCCAAATCCTCTGACTTGACTTCTTTCGAAATATTTCGAAATGTCTTAAAATTCCTTGAAATATCTTAGAATCCTTAGTAATCCACAGAAATAGTTCTTAGTACCTTAAAATCACTCAAAATCCCTAAGAATCCGACAGAATCCTTTTGAAAATCTTTTGAATTCTCTTAAAATCCATTGAAATCATCGATGCCGCTTTAAATCTCTTATAATCTATTCAAAACCTTTGACATCTTTGCAAATCTTTTGAAATCCCGTCAAATCTTTTGAAATCTTACACAATTCCTTTAAATCTTCAAAATCAATTCAAAATCTCGTAAGTTTTTCTTGAAATACTTCGAAGCCTCTTAAAATCCTATGTAATTCACGGAAATCGTTCTCAATTCCTGAAAATCCCTCGACATCTCTAAAAATCCGTCAAAATCCTTTGTTATCCCTTGAAAATCTTTTGAATCCTTTTGAAGTCAATTGAAATCATCGAAACCGCTTTGAATCTCTTGAATTCTTTTCAAGTCATTTGAAATCATTGCAAATCTTTCGAAATCCCGTCAAATCTTTCAAAATCTTATGAAATTCCTTTAAATCCCATTAAGTCTTCGAAATCTAATTAAACTTCCCTGACATCCTCCAAAATTTCTAAAAATACTTCGGTATCTCTTGAAATCCTTTAGAATCCTTTGAAATCACGTGATTTCTTTTGAAACATTTCGAGCTCTCTTAAAATCCCTTGAAATCCCACGAAATCGTTTGTAATCTGTGGAAATCACTGAAAATTCTCAAAAATCCATCGAAGTCTTCTAGTATATTTCGAAAATCTTTTGAGTTCTCCTGAAATCCTTTTGAATCTTTGTAAATCTTCTGAAATCCCGCAAAATCTTTTGAAATCTTACGAAATTCTTTACAAATCCCTTCAAATATTTAAGATCTATTTAAAATCCCTGACATTCTTCAAAATTCAAAAAATTCTTTAAAATCCTTCGAAATCTTCTGACTTTTTTTCAAATATTTCCAAATCTCTCAAAGTCCTTTGAAATCCTTCAAAATTTCTTGAAATTGTTTGTAATTCGCCAAAATCCTTCTTAATTCCTAAAAATTCCTTTAAATCAATAAAAATCCGTCAAAATCCTTTGGTATCTCTTGAAAATCTTCTGAGTCTTTTAAAATCCTTTGAAATTATCGAAACCGCTTCAAATCTCTTGAAATCCATTAAAATCCTTAGGAATATTTGCGAATCTTTTGAAAGCTCATGAAGTTCCTTAAAATTTCTTCAAATCTTTGAAATTTATTCAAATTACCCTGACATCCTTCAAAATTCGTGAAAATAATTCGGCATCTCTTGAAATCTCTTAAAATTCCTTGAAATACCTAATAATCCGTCGAAATCCTTCGATATCTCTCGAGATCTCAATAAACCCCTTGAAGCTTCTTAAAATCTTGTAATCCTTTGAAATTGTTTGAAATATCCTAAAACTTTTGTAATCCCATGAAATCTCCTGAATAAATTCCTTGAAATCTTATGAAATCCCTAAAAAGCTTGGGAATCTCGTTGAAATCCGTACAAATTTTGTTATTCTTTGAAATACTTTTTAGTCCTTCGAAGTACATTAAAATCCCTTGAAATATTTTCAACTTTCGTTTACAGTGAAAATAATTGATATATTGTTGATATATTAATCAAACATATGAAATTTCAAGTCAGAAAAGGCAGGGGGTCAGAAGAATCTTACAAATCCTTACAATAGGGGGAAGAGTGTATAAAATGTTCAAAATCATCCTCAAGTAATAATAAACGTTCCGTTAACTATTTCGTAAATATTTAGAATGTATAAAAACAAAACAATTTCATTTCGTTCATGCAGTATGTAAATACAGAACATATTTTTTCATCTACAGTTCTATAAAAGAAATTGCAAACAATTGACAACTACAATCATCCGACGTCGGATAATTTTTATCGCGAGGCGGATTCACATCACATTCAAAACTTTATATATAGTTGTCAATTGTTTGCAACGTTTCTATCCAACTTCAGATAAAAAATATATCTCTGGGATTTACTGCGTGCAATGATTGTTACCAACTTTTAAAATCAAACGAAATTCCAACGAAAGTGGTTAGAATTCAACAACGAAATTGAAGCTTCATATAAAACAAAAAAAAGCTCAGTAAGATGATAAAAAATTAAGAAGGTTGATCTTGATTTGAAAATTTCGAGGGATGAATTTCTCTTGGGCGAATGATAACCAGGAAGAAGAAATCCTCGAAAAAATATGACTTAACATTTTATTCGTCAGATAATTTTTCAAACCCATTTCAACTCTATGCATTTGAAGAAAAAGATTGATCTCCATGGTAGAATATTCTATAAAAAGCTCTCTTTAACATTTTTACGCAAATACTGGGTACTCCACAATGTAAAAAAATGTAGAACGGAAAATGTTTGAAAGTACGCGAAGATCTAGAGTGTCGGCTGAATTACATAGCAAGAATCGAGATGCTGGAGGACGAAAAATAAGACGGAACTTCGCCATATCCCCGGCCTGCATAAGAGGTGAATAGATAGCAATCTGCAGAATAATGTTGAAAAATCAGAGGTCCAATTTTTCGAGAAAAACGGATCATTCTTCGCTCGGACTCTCAGAAATGCATCCACTTAAACAGTTGCACTTAGAAATGCAGAAAACGTTCCCTGTATACATTTTTTTAAATAAATAAATTTACCCAGATCTTAATTCTGAGATGAAGAGTTATTTATGATACAAGGGCTCCGAGTGACTTTTTGCTCGTGTGTGAAATTGCAAGACGAGCCAGAGCCCGAAGTGTAGCCGAGGCATAGCGGAGCCGAGGCAAAGCGAAGGCGAGGCAAAGCGGAACCGAGGAAAAGCGGAGTGGAGGCAAAACGGAGCCGAGGAAAAGCGGAACCGAGGCAAAGCAGAACCGTGGCAAAGCGAAGCCGAGGCGGAGCGGAGCCGAGACAAAGCGGAGCCAAGGCGAAGCGGAGCCAAGGCAAAGCAAAGGTGAGACGAAGCGAAGGCGAGGCAAAGCGAAGACAAGGCGAAGCGAAGCCGGGGCAAAGTGGATCTGAGGCAAAGAGGATCTGAGGCAAAGCGAGTCCGAGGCAAAGAAGATTCGAGGAAAAGAGGAGCCGAGACAAAGAAGAAACATGGCAAAGCGAAGCGAGGCGAAGCGTAGCCGAGGCAAAGCAGAGTGGAGGCAAAGCGGAGCCGAGGAAAAGCGGAGCCGAGGCAAAGCAGAACCGTGGCAGAGCGAGGCCGAGGCGGAGCGGAGCTGAGACAAAGCGGAGCCAAGGCGAAGCGGAGCCAAGGCAAAGCAAAGGTGAGGCGAAGCGAAGCCGAGGCAAAGCGAAGACAAGGCGAAGCGAAGCCGAGGCAAAGCGAAGGCGAGGCGAAGCGGAGCCGAGGGAAAGCGGATCTGAGGCGAAGCGGAGCCGAGGGAAAGCGGATCTGAGGCAAAGCGGATCTGAGGTAAAGCGGGTCCGAGGCAAAGAAGATCCGAGGCAAAGCGGAGCCGAGGGAAAGCAGAACCATGGCAAAGCGAAGCCGAGGCGAAGCATAGGCGAGGCAAAGTAGAGTGGAGGCAAAGCGGAGCCGAGGAAAAGCGGAGCCGAGGCAAAACGAAGACGAGGCGAAACCGAGGGCCGTGTGTCATATAATATTTTTTTATCACAACGCAATCATAAGCGCGATTTAAGGTTCCCAAAACCTTCGCCGAACGACTGTACATAACTACTTAGCTGTCATGGGGTATGTAGACAGCGCCATGGTGCGTCAAGAATGCAAATCGCTCAGCACTTACAAAAAAGTATTTTAGGAAAATCATTATAGGCCTGTAATGATTTTCCCATAATGAATTTTCTGTAAATTTTTCTCGATTATAGGGAAAATCATAAGAAAAGATTTATAGAAATGTATAATACTAAAATATTGAAATAATTGATGCAAAAAGTAGAAGAAAGTATAAATCAATAATTTATTTTGAACTACTCACATGGAAGTACAAACAATTTTCATATTTGAAGAAGCTTAAGTCAACAATGTAGGTATAATGAAACTTAAAAGCTACGAATATCGAATAGTTTTTGCAATAATTATTTCAATATTTTATTACTATTTATTTTTATTAGGGTCTTAAGTTTTGAGTAGTCCTATACAGACATCTTAAATAAACTATTTTTTTATATTGTACTATATTTTCTTCAGTCTTTTTTACATAAATAATATTCCAAAAACACGTGATACTCGCCTAAAAATGTAATTATTTGGTTTAAAACTAATTTTTTTGTAGAAAATCCATATTTTCGGGTTGAACATTTAACTGTTAAAATATAATTATATTTGGTTGAAAAATTTAATATTATATTATTGGTTGAGTATTCATCATTTTGGGTTAAAAATTCATATTATATATTACATTGTATAGTATTCATATATTTTGTAGAAAATTCGTCTTTTTCGTGTATGCATTTAATGTACTACATATTACATTCTTCGATGAGAATTCATCTTCTTTGTTGAAAATTGAAGTTTCTAAACGAAAATTTAATTACTCTAATTCTGGTTGACAATTCATCTTTTTATTTTAAATTTTTATTTTTTAGTTGAAAATTTAATTAGATTGTTGAATATTCGGTTGAAAATCAACTTTTTGTTGAAAAATAACATTTTCTTATTGTAGAGAATTCGTCTTTATGGATTGATGATTCAAATATTTGATTAAAACTTTTTTCCCTTCCTGACTGAAAAATCTTTCTTGGTTGAAAAATTTATCTTTCTTAGTTGAAAATTCGTGTATTTTGTTGGAAACTTGTATTTTTTATGGAGAAATAACCTTTTTAATTGAAAATTCATCTTTATGGTTGAAATTTATATTAATTGGTTGAAAGTTTAATTATTTTATTGAAAATTCATTTGTTTTGAGAAAAATTCGTCTTTTTGGTTTGAAAATTCATCTCTTTCAGTGAAAATGTCATTTTTTAAATAATAATTCAACCATTTGGTCAAAAATTAACTGTTTTGTAGAAAATTTATATTTCGGTTTGAAAATTCAACTGTTTTTGATTTCAAATGAAAATCTATTTTGGTTGAAAATTGAATCCCTTTGTTGAAAGTTCAACTCCTTCGTTAAAATTTCATTTATTTTTCGTTGAAGATTCATAATTTTAGTTGAAAATTCATCTCTTTGGCTGAAAATTTGTTTCTTTTTCTCATTGAGAGTTCATCCTTTTTGGCTAAAAATAAATTTTTCAACCGAAAATTTAACTATTCCATTTCTGGTTGACAATTCCTTTTTTTAGTTCAAAATTATATTTTTTGGTTGAAAATTCAATTAGGCTTTTGACTATTTGGTTGAAAATCAACTTTTTAGTTGAAAATTCATATTTTCATTTTGCAGAAAGTTCGTCTTTTTGGCTTGAAAATTCAAAAATTTGACTGAAATTTCTTTCCTTGTTGACTAAAGAATCTTCTTTGTTGAAAATTCAACTCTTCTGTTAAAAATTCGTATTTTTGTTTGAATTTATCTATTTTTAATTAAAAATTGAAATCTTTTTTTCTGAAATATCAACTATTACACTTTTCGTTAAGAATTTATCTTTCTTGGTTAAAAATTTATATTTTTTAGTGGGAAATTCATGTTTTTTGTTGGAACTTAATCTTCTTGACTTAAAATTAATTTTTTTTGTTAAAAATTGTAGTATTTGGTTACAAATTTGATTATTCGGCTGAAAATTTTAAAATTTTGGTAAAAATTGTTGTTGAAAATTCAACTATTCTAGTAGAAAATACGATTATTTGGTTGGCAATTAAACTATTTGGTTGAAGATTCAACTCTCTGGCTGAAAATTTACTTTTTTCTTGAAAATTCTTAATTTCAGGTTGAAAATTATGACGGTTTTTTAAAAAATTCGCTCTTTTGGCTTGAAAGTTAAACAATTTAGTAGAAAATTTATATTTTTTTGCTGAAAATTCATTTATTTTGTAGAAAATTCGTCTTTTTTGTTTAAAAATTCATCTCTTTTAGTGAAAATTTCATCTTTTTGACTTATAATTCAACTATTAGATTAAAATTAACAGTTTTGTAGAAAATTTGTATTTCGGTTTGAAAATTCAACACTTTTTGATTTAAAATTAAAATCTTTTTTGGTTAAAAATCGAATCCCTTTGTTGAAAGTTCAACTGCTTCGTTAAAAATTAATTTATTTTTGGTTGAAGATTCATAATTTCAGTTGGAAATTCATCTTTTTGGTCAAAAATTCGTTTTTTTTCTCATTGAAAATTCATCTTTTCATTTTGTAGAAAATTCCGTCTTTTTGGCTTGAAAATTGAGAAATTTGATTGAAATTTTTCTCCATTCTTGGCTAAAAAATCTTTGTTAGTTGAGAATTCAACTTTTCTGTATAAAATTCGTCTTTTTATTTGAATTAATCTGTTTTCGATGAAAAAAATTAATTCCTTTTTCTCTGAAACATCAACTATTACACTTTTCGTCAAGAATTCATCTTTCTTGGTTGAAAACTTATCTTTTTTGGTTGGAAATTCATGTATTTTGTTGAAAACTTGCCTTTTTTGTTGAAAATTGATCTTCTTCATTAAAAATTCATCTTTTTTTTGTTAAAAATTGTAATATTTGGTTGAAAATATAATTATTCGGCAGAAAATTCAGAAATTTTGGTAAACATTGTTGTTTAGTATTAACTTTTTTTGTTGAAAATAAAATTATTTGGTTGGAAATTGACCCATTTGGATAAAGATTCAACTTTTTGGTTGAGAATTTACTTTTTTCTTGAAAATTCATATTTTTGGGTTGTAAATTATAACTATTTCCAAAAAAGTTCTTTTTTTTGTCTTGAAAATCAAACAATTAAGTAGAAAATTCATATTTTCTGTTTGAAAATTCACTTCTATTGTAGAAAATTCGTCTTTCTGGTGGGAAAATTCATCTCTTTTGGCAAAAAATTTCATCTCTTTTCATAGAAAATTGAATCCCTCTGTTAAAAGTTGAACTTCTTTACTACAAATTCATTTAGTTTTGCTTGAAAATTCATAATTTTAATTGAAAGATCTTGTCTTCGGTTGAAAATTTAACTGTTATTTTAAAAATTCGTATTTTTTTGTTGAAAATTCATCTTTTTGGTTGAAAATTCAATTCCGAAATTTGAAACATTTTCGGCCCTGATTTCGATAACCATTTTGCTATAATTTTTCCAATAGTTATTCACTTAAATTTTTCCTATAATCATTACAGTAATTATTCCTACAATCGCGAAAATATACATAATTATTTTCTTCAATTCTAATATATTTTTAGGAAAAAGTCATTACTCATAAAGGGTTAATACTTTTCAAAGGTGAAAGACAATTTACGGTATCAGAGAAACGTAATAAAAATAAAATCAAAGTAAATGGGATGCTTGCACTGGTTTTGTGAAAACGGCTTTAAAATTGAACCCGCATCTAGATAGGTACGATGATAGCGACGGATAGTGCTGCCCAGCTCGAAGTAAAATAAGTGAAAAGATTTCAGAGGCGGAGTGCAATGAATAACATCGTATTTCAAGTGCAACATGCGACCAAGTACCTTTTGGCACAGGAAGCCAATTTTTAAAACCTTGCTAATATTTGTGGGTTGATTTAGAACCAATCTATTCAGATTATTCCATTTCTCAATAAAGAAAAAGGAAATAATCCAAAACAATAACACATTTATAAAAATTGCTAAATTACTTGAATTTGTATACTATATTTAAATAAAAAAATATATATATTCGTATGTAGAGTCGACCAAGAACTGAACCTTTACGGAACGAAAAGAAGGTCTATGGCTTAATGTCTCTGTTTGTTGAATTTGAAAGAAAAATCTTGTAAAAACATAACCTCTGATAAAGTTCTTTCGTGTCATAGTAAATCACATAAAAAGTCTTTAAAAACAAGAAAATATGTTTCTCAAAATCTGTGTAATAGGCTCATTAGAGACGGTTATGTTAACAAGTGAAGAAAGAGCGAGAAAAAAGAAAGAGACAACCAATTGCCTTATTCTTCCTCCATCTTTTTTATACTACGAGGATCCAACAAGTTTCGAGGTCATTCAGACCTCCTCATCAAGAAAATTTTATAGGAAACTAAGGTAAAATATTTTAGTCTGATTTTTATTTTTATTTTTATTTTAGAATTACTATAAATTTTGTACAGGATCTTATCTTCTTTCAGAAAATACAATCTTTCAAAACTCTTTTGGAAAATTTTGTACATGCTTTTCATCTTAGTCGAATAATGAAATGAAACCATTTCAGTTTTCATAAGAATCTAATAAAAATTATCAAAACTCGAAAAATTTTCTACTGTTTTTTGTATTCAAGAAGTTAGAACCTAGTCTGTTGTTTATATCAGAAATCTTCATCGGAAAAACTCCGTGAGCTTTGCAATTTCGTTAGGAAATTGTTCTGTGACTTAGTTTGATTTAATTTTTTTTTACTTGAGTAAAAGAGAGATTTTATTTTATTTTTTTTTTTTATTTTTTAACAGAACCGTCTATCATATTACTGCCTGATCCCCAATTTCTTTCAGACCCTCATAAAATCCATCATGGATATAATCGGAAATATAAAAAATAGTTTTTTGATGCACTTAGCTTGTAAATTGTTTTTGTCTATTGATTCATTGTACTTGATCCTTTTCTTCTTGATCTTTAGTAACCGTCCAAATGACAATTCTTCTAGTCCTCAGTACGAATTTTATTCAAAAATCTGGTCAAAAACACTTAGGCTTTACTATTTTTATTGAGGCTTTTCAATTTTTATACACTGAATAACAAAGAAATAATCACACTTCTTCTAGGCCTCAATGCTAATTTTATTTTTAAAAAACTGGTTGAAAACACTCAGTCTTTATTATTTTTATTTTTGTGTTTCAATTTTTATACACTGAATTCGTTAAAAAAGACGGAGAAGGAATGAGGCAATTGGTTATCTCTTTCTTTTTTCTTCCTCTTTTTTCACTTGCTCAAATAACTGTCTTTAATGAGCCTATCACGCAGATTTTTAGAAACAGATTTTCTCGTTTCTAAAGACTTTTTATGTGATATACTATTACACGATAGGACTTTATCAGAGGTTATGTTTTTGAAGATTTTTCTGTCAAATTTAACAAACAGAGACATCAAGCCATAGACCTTGTTTTCGTTCCGTGAAGGTTCAGTTCTTGGTCGACTGTACAAATTACTGATCTTGGCACAATTGATCATTTTCCTTTTATATATGATTTTGAAGATAGTAATTTTCTCTAAATTGACTTTTGTTCATACACTGTGCCTTCAAAAGTTTTAGATAGAAATGAGATATCAAAATATACGTATATGTTACAAATATTCTACAACTTAAAACATTTTGTCCTAAGAAAACAAGCAAACAAAATAAATTCTCTTTGGGAACAAAAAAGTACAAACATTATTTTTCAAAATTGATAGGGATTTTATTACTCATAACTGACTTCCTTTGTGTAATTTCGTGCATTTTAGGAATTCAAAGTTTGAAATGACAATCCTATAAAATCAAAATGAAATACCAACAAAGTGATATAATAGCGTCCTGCTACCTATCAAAAATAGGGTTGCCAGGAACACAAAATGGTTAGTCAGGGGTAGTATATTCTTCAAAATGGTCTTTTTAATATAGATTCAAAATTTTAAAAATCAATATTAATTAAGAATTACATTATGATAATGATCAATCTTACTACCTATATTTTTAATGATCTCTAGAGTCAGATCCGAAACGGCTTCATAAAATATTTTAAAAAATTTCTTTGTGGAAATTTGTTATTTTTACTTTCTGGTCAAAACTTTATTTTCATATAAAATAAAGAATAATAATCAACGTAAATAGAAAAATTTACTAGGACACCAAGAAAGTGTTTCTCAAAAATTGAAAAAAATACCTCGTAAAGTAAATAACATATTTAGATAACATATGGGATTTACGACCAAAGCACTCTACTTCGACTCTCAGAAAAATAGTCTTCACTGACCAAAAAAAAATTTCAGCATAAAAAGGGACGTTTCTGGTTTCCGTCAGTATGTATCGTGAATCGTAATAGTTCAGTTGCCGTGTTGATGAGTTGACGAGCTGCAGTTTCGGAAATTTTCTTCAAAATATTATTTCACAGCTGTTCACTTTTGATTCAGTGTCCTCAAATTACGAGTACAACACAAAAATAAAAATAATACAGACTGAGTGTTCTTAACTAGTTTTTTTAAAATAAAATTCGTAGTGAGGCCTAGAAGGAGTGTAATAGTTTTTTTCATTCAGTGTACAAAAATGGAATGCAGATATAAAAATAGTAAAGCCTGAGTGTTTTTAACCAGATTTTCAAATAAAATTTGTATTGCAGACTAGAAGAATTGTCATTTGGACGCCTAATAGAGAACAACAAGAAAAGAATCCAGTACAATGGATCAACAGACAAAAACAAATCACAAGCTAAGTGTATCAAAAAACTATTTTTTATATTTCCGCTTACATTCATGATGAATTTTACAAGAGATTAGAAGAAATTGGGGATCAGGCAGTAATATCATAGACAGTCATGTTGAAAAATAAAAAAATGAAATAAAACCTCTCTTTTACTCAAGTAAAAAAAATTAAATCATACTGAGTCACAGAAAAATTTCCTAACGAAATTGCAAAGCTCACGGAGTTTTTCCGATGAAAATTTCTGATATAAACAACAGACTAGGTTCTAACTTCTTGAATATAAAAAACAGTAGAAAATTTTTTGAGTTTTGAATATTTTTTAGATTCTTATGAGAACTGAAATGTTTTCATTTAATTATTCGACTAAGATGAGAAGCATGTACAAAATTTTCCAAAAGAGTTTTGAAAGATTGTATTTTCTGAAAGAAGATAAGATCCTGTACAAAATTTATAGTAATTCTAAAATAAAAATAAAAATAAAAATCAGACTAAAATATTTTACCTTAGTTTCCTATAAAATTTTCTTGATGAGGAGGTCTGAATGACCTAGAAACTTGTTGGATCCTCGTAGTATAAAAAAAATGGAGGCAGAATAAGACAATTGGTTGTCTCTTTCTTTTTTCTCCCTCTTTCTTCACTTGTTTACATAATTGTCTCTAATGAGCCTATTACACAGATTTTTAGAAACACATATTCTCGCTTTCAAAGACTTTTTATGTGATATACTATTACACGAAAGGACTTCATCATGGTTATGTTTTTAAAAGATTTTTCTTTTAAATCTCTTCGTAAATTAAGTTCATCATTGATACCTCAATCAATAGAAATCTTAATAGTATTCATAGGCATCGAAAATCGAAATGAAATCTACTTTCTTAAGAAAAATTTTTTGTGTACTAAAAAAGAACATCCAAAAAGTTCACAAATCAAAAAAAAAATTCGAAACTACCCGCTTTTCCGGCTTATTAGAGACAAATGTACCATAAATGCACAACAAGAAGAAAAAAGAGGGAGGAAAAGGAAGAGTCAACCCTACCAACCTCTCACTCTTTCTTTTCTCCGTCTCTTTTATACTACTGGGGACCAACATGTTTCGAAACCAATTTTGATTTCATCATCAGGGTTAATTTATATTAAAACTACAGTTATGACTTATGAATAATTAAACATATATTAATTGAATTGAAACATTACTTGAAAATAAAAATAGAGAACTTATTATCAAATGTTTGGTCAATCTTTCCACTTTCTTATTAAAATCAAGCATCTTTAAGATCATAATGAAATTCACTTTCTTATCAAAATTTTATTATTCTAAAATGAGAAACAGAAGAAAGTTCTCTGATTCTGTGCATGGCAACTTTTGTAACCAAATTCTAGGTATATTTCTTAAATTTATTAGCAGTCTGCTGTCCTCATTTATAAAGTCGGTATCTACATTTAAAGTCGAACAAAAAAATTAAACAAAACTTGTTTGTGCTTGGTCTGTCCAATGTTTGCTATTTTTTCACATAGAAACAACTGTTTTAGACCAATTCGGACCTGCTTTTTTCATTAGTGTGAAAAAATTGAAAATTTTGATTGCTCATATACGAAACTGTAGATACGTCACTCTTTTAAACGTGAAATCTCCGGAAAAACCGGTTCAAAAGCCGTATCTACACAGATACAGTATTTAAACAAGACGAAGGTGTTGAAAACGCCGAGTTTTCTGGAAAGAACGAGAGTATCTACAAGTTTTTAATTTGATAAATTAAGGGAAGCGAATATGGGATACGACTTTCACGAATAAATTTTTAGAATAATTGAGCAAATCTCTAATCAATTAAAAAGTCGAATTTGGTTACTTAAGAAGCGATGATTTCTTTATTGTTATCATAATAGAGGTAGTTGAAAATTTTCATATCGACAGAGAAAAGTAATCAAACGACTAGTAAAGCAATGAAACTTCGAAAGTAAATTCAAAAACAAACATTAAACTTAATCTTCTGAATGAAAGGCTATAGTCATCCACTATTTTATCAATAAAAATGATTATTTGTTATAATACCGCGAATACAAACATAATTTGGAGTTGATTTAAGGAAAAAATAATTCGAAAAATCATGGCTTGACTTATTTTGCATTTTTAAGTTGATAAATATTAGGTATATGATTGTTGTTCAAACACAAACATTTTATTACGTGAAATATATAAGAATTATGTTTGAAAGATTCTGTCACACAAATGGCATTTGTTGAAAAGCGAATGATGAAGTAATGAATTGAGAAATTTTTCAGAGATAATTTCGTTTTTTAAAGTTCATTTCGACAGTATAACAATTTGCCAGAATTTTCGACAGAAATGTCTGAAAATTGGTAGCCCATTGAAAATGAATTGCAAATAAAAATCGTTTTGTAATATCCGTAATATGAATTACATTTTATCCAAGTTGATTGAAGTTAATCAACTTTGATCAATTTTTTTCATTTAATTTGTTTAAAAAGTCGGTTTTAATTAATCAGTCGGTTTCGATGAACGTTCATCAATTTTTTTTTACTTTTAAATGTTTGGAAAAATTAGTTTAGATTCTGGTTGATCAATTCCGATTTATCGAAGAATCCAAGAGAAAAAAGTTCGATCCACGTTAATCAACTTTAATCAAGTTTCTTCAAACTTTATTTCTCGTGGGTAATCAATTTTGACTGATGAATGTAATACAATAGGGTTTTTAATATCGATCGAAATTATGATAATTTCTTCTTCGAATTTCACAATTTATTCAAAAAAAAGATTTGCTTCTATCAAATTCAAAGTCTGTTTAATTAAACATTGTTTTTTAAGCGTATAAAGTATGTTTATATAATATGTTTCTGATATATAATGTGTTTATATACGATTCAAAAGAAATCGAGAAGGAATGTAGAATCAAAAAGGGCTCCAATCCTGATGAAAAACGTGGGTAAGTACTTACAGTTTTCTTAAAAAGGATTGCAGGTCTCGAACAAACTAGAATATTTTTTTTAAAAAACGTATCTGTGTAGATACGTCGTTTCGAACGAGAATTTCAGCCGCAACTCAGGCTGAAATCCTGGGAAAAGTGTAGATACGGTAATACATTTGTAGAAACCCACTTTCTTCATCAGGATTTCTCGAGAAATCGCTGTAGATAAAGAAAACGTGACCTTAATATCTTAATCATTATTTATAATTCTCGATTAATTTTTGCTTAGTTGAATTTGTCTTTTCACGACGAATCTGACGATATAAAAACTCATTTTCCATGAAAAATGTTAATGCCCACTTTCTGAATCAGGACGACAGTATTCGCGTTAAAGGTTTGTTTGTTTTCCTTTTCTGTTAAAGTCAAAACATATTTTCTTGTTAATATAAAATATCTTTTTTAGAAAATCCTATGAAACTGAATTTTGTATTTGAGGGGAAAAATATTTTTCTATCTTTATATTGTGTGTTTGGACTAATTTTTGAACCTTGATATTTAGAGCTAAAATTTTCTGCATAGTTTCCTGCAATCTATTGACATTCTGCGAGCATACGGTTTTTACGAGGGTCTGGGCTGGTCGCTAAAGAGCGACTGGTTTGTCTCTCCCATAAGTGTTTTGAAATTATCTCCCCAAATGTGAGATTTTTTCTGAGGTTCATTATAGACAATCAATGTCAGTTTATAGCAGTACTTTTGGAAATTTTTTCTCACTTTTGATTGCTGTAGTTTTCCTATAAATTACCCCTGATGAGGAAGTCTAAATTGGCTTCGAAACATGTTGGTCCCCAGTAGTGTAAAAAAGACGGAAATAAGAAAGAGTGAAAGGTTGGTTTTGGTTGACTCTTTTTTTTCTCCCCCTTTTTTCTTTTTGTTGTACATTTACTGTACATTTGTCTCTAATGAGCCGGAAAAGTGGGTAGTCTCGAAGTCTATTATGATTTGTGAACTTT
Organism: Melikaiella ostensackeni; assembly: GCA_032362435.1. Lineage (NCBI taxonomy): Eukaryota > Metazoa > Arthropoda > Insecta > Hymenoptera > Cynipidae > Melikaiella > Melikaiella ostensackeni. Next base: position 42,437,625 of record JAUMHM010000031.1, on the reverse strand, counting down.
TTGGGTGTTCGTTTTTAGTGGATAAAAAATTTTTCATATGAAGTAGATTTCATTTCGAGCTTTTGGAAACTTTCTAGCATTTTTCAAACTCATAGTCACCCGAAACTTATTAATACATTCTTTCATAGTTGTTTTTAACAAATTATATTTGCTAATTATTTACAATAAGTATGAGAATCAAGTGGCCATGAATGCATAAGATCAAGTTCGAATTGTAGCCTTGAAAAACATCTAAATTTGCTGACATATTAGGGTGATTGCCAAAAAGTAGACAATTTTAGACAATGCGATTTTCGAAAACAAAAAAATTCCAAACTGCCCAAAATATATTTTTTTTAATAAGGGTAGTCTAAGAGAGTATGATATTATAAAACTAAGGGATCAAGGAATTTATTTGTTATTGATATGAATTTTACACTTTGCTGAAGGTTGCGTGACAAGACATACGACTATATTAAAGCAAAAAAAAATTCAAAAATATTTTTGAAATATATGCAAAACAAATAAAAAATATTTTGAAATATGGTAAAAATTACTATTTATACAATTTAATCAATTTTTAATTCTGCGTTTCAAAATATTTTCTCATTTTGTAGTATGATGAATTAAGGTAGATGTCGTGCCAAAAATCAGATCTCTGAAAAAAAAATGGTTTTTCTATGATTTTGAGAATTAAAATAATGTGACTGATGATGTAATTCCAAATAAAAAGTATTATTTTGAATGAAAAGATTATGAAACTTACAAATAATATTTATTTTAACAATGTTTTTTGCAATTGAATTTTTTCTTAAGATCGCTTCTTACCAATGTTTGAAAAATGGTTGAATTTCAATCGATGTTGGCTTTTTTGGGGGGAAAACATTCCCTACAACTTTACTGTTTCAAATTTTGAAATTAAATTTTTCTATGTCTGAAATCGTTGAGACAATTTTTTGAAAAGAAAACATTTTTTAGGCAAATAGCTATATTTGAAGGTGATTTATTTATTTTCAAAATTGGAAGCAGTAGAGTTATAGGAAATGTTTTTCCTGAAAAAATAAGCAATGATTTATCAAAATTCAAACCACTTTTAGAAAATTGGTAAGAAGCGACAGTAAGAATAAATTCTGTTACAAAAAGTATTGTTAAAATTATGTTTTTTCGTAAGTTTTGAACTTTTTCCATGAAAAAAAATGTTTTTTCTTTTATAAGACATGACTGAGAATATCATTTCAATTGTTCAAATCATAGACAAGCTTTTTTTCCTGAGACCTGATTTTTAGCACATTTACCTTAATGTGGAGCATTACCGGACATTTTATAAAAAAGTACGCAAAAATAGTGAAAATTATTTTTTGTTATTTGGAATTAACATTGGTAAATCAACTTTTAACTATACTGAAATCTTCGGAAGCATAAAATTAACAATTTTAGCCCGCATTATGAATCGCTTGAATAATAATTTTCGAGTTTTATCCTAAAACAGCAATGTCGCGTCACCAGACGAACAACTTAACTGCTTATATCTCTAAAATATTGGTCCTTCTTCTTGATTATTATTTTTTTAACTCAATATAAGTGATTTATCAGTGAATCCTGAATATTAAAAAAATTCGTTAATATTATTTAGAAAATTTTTATTTTGAATAGATGTTTTGCGTACTTTTTTATTTATAAATTCTTAACGAAGTCGTCTAAAGTTTTGAAACTTGACTAAATTGCTCTTTGATATAAGTTATTACTTGACAGAGATATTTTTAGAAAAAGTTCATCATTCAAAGAAGAGATGAAAAATGACTGGGACTTAATTCGAGAATCATTCTAATTTCAAATAGAATTGAAAATGAATGGAAGGAGAAGAGACTTGGAAAATTCAGGTATTATAGAAGCATCCTAAATATATACAACTTTCAAATTTTCAAAAAAATACAATCGAAAACCATTTATTATTCAAATATTTTAAAAGGGCCCCTCACAAAATTTATGGAAGAGGCCTTGAGGTGGATTTTACTGACATTTATTTAGTAGTTTATGAAGCAATATCTTTGATGAAACTAGAAGAAATTTCCCAAAAGAACTTGGACCAATTATGACTAGTATTTTTTGGTGCGGTGTCCTTTATGTTCTTGAGTACTTTGTAAATGCAGGCAAAAGTGAAATTCCGAATTTGAAAAGATTGAAAATTTAAATATTTCGAATTGAGACGAACCTTGTTCTATAAGATAGAATCGCAACATGTAAACTTATGCCCATAAAATTCTATGAGTTTGATTTAAATTTTTAACGCAGATTTTTCGACAGAACTGCACGTCCTTTTATGAGTTACAAAATCAGTGAAGAAACGTTTTATAATAGGCCCTGACTCCCGTTACCCGTATAGAAATGTTGATAGGGTATTGTTGGGGTTCAAATGGGGTTTCTCTATTGTTGTTAGGGTCTGCAAGGCAAAGTGTTACGGGCCTTACCAGTTTTGTTACGCAAAATTGTTGGCAGCCATCAAAGAAGATTTGATGACGCCCCTAACAATGATCCATTTTAATTTTTAATTAATACCAGGGGTTTTTCCTTTGGCCCCAATAGGACCATTTTTCAAATAAATTTCGTCCTTATTTTGTGCATTGAAAAAATGATTCCGATATAGTATGAGAAATTTTTAAGAACAGTAAAAACACCTTCTAGCGTATATTTTGAGAACATGTTAAAAGTATCCATTGAAAAAAATGTTTTCCTTAAGTTATGAATGTTTAAAATCTTTTCAATGATTTCGGAAAAATGTATAATAATAATAATTGGAACAAACAATACGTGTCCTAGAGTAACTTTGGATTTCGAAATCATTTTGAAATAACTTTAAACATTCATAATTTGGAGGAAATTTTATTTTCCTGAGCAGAAAATTTTTATATGTTCCCAAAGTATATTCGAGTAGATATTTTAGTAGTTCAAAGAATTTCTTACACCCTAACAAACTGGCATAGATCGAGCATTTCATACTTCAAAATTTTCCACATGCAAATTCAGCATGTCAGATTTTTTTATCTTTTTTCCACATTGCAAAAGAAATTTTGGTCATGTCAATTACTCAGGGCCTAAAGCGATCTTGTCCGGGGCCACAATAAGGGGCTCATTATGGAAGACATTTTAATTAAAAGGGTTGCCATATTCGGTCCACAGTTGGTCCTGATGAGGGTCGCCCTAATAAGGGAAAACTGTTGGAACCCCTAACAAAACACTAATATTGTTAGGGACTATTAGGGCAGTTTTTACACGAATATTTTTTTTTATTGGGGATACCTATGGTTTTTAAAGAAACTTAAGTAAATACTTTTCGCTCTTCGAGAAACCGATCTGCAAAAATGAACACGCGGATATTTAATTATTACACTGAGCGTGTGAAACTTTACGTCATTGTCCGAGAAGAGAATGCACGAGAAGTATGACGGATCATGATTTGTGTATTCTGCTTTTCGTGTCTGAGAGAAAAAATAAGACTTAAGTATGTTTGACAAGTTGCACAATTGTTCAGTGACATCTTTACTGATTTTTTTGAAAGATGATGTTTTTAATTGACCCAAGTATTGATATTGTTTTCAGAAGCTTTTTGTATTTGCATTAGGATCTTATGAGTATGTAACATTACATGCAGTGAATTGTATAAATATGAATTTGGCAAACGTTTCGGCTTTGGATAGGGGCCCGCTTCAATGCCATATGTATCCTTATGAATTAGGAATTAGTTTTATCCATAGTATACACTCTTTTGCATACAATTTATGAGATTAAGAATGCATGCACAACTAAAGATGAAGCGCGCTCCAGACGCCCAATTGAGGTCACAACATCAGATATCGTGGAAAAAATTTATCATATCGTTATGGAAGTTCGCCGAATCAAGGTGCGTAAGATTTCTAAAGCTGTAGGCATCTTCACTGAACAAGTTCATAACATCTTGCACGAAAAAGGGGAGGTTAAGAAGGTGTGTGCAAGATGAGTGCCGCGATTGCTGACTCCCGATCAAAAGAGCAACCGAAAAGACGTTTCAGCGCAGTTTTTGTCGAAGTTAAATCGGAATCCGCAGGATTTTCTGCATCGATTCGTGACTATTGAAAAAACCTGGATCTACCATCATACACATGAGACAAAGCAGCAGTCAAAGCAGTGGGTACTGCCTAGTAAAAGTGCGCCGAAGAAGGCGAAGACTGTTTTGTCAGCTGGGAAGGTGATGGCCACAGTATTTTGGGATTTCCAAGAAATCATCATCATTGATTGCTTGGAGGCGGGTAAAACTATAACAGAAACATACTATGCATCATAATTGGACCGTTTGAAAGCGGAGCTACAAAAAAAAACACTCGTCCAAGCTTTTACTACAACTTCCTTAGATTTTGCCAGAATTTGGAGTTGAATTATGAACATTGTCAAAAATCAGAAGTTAGATCAGTCTTCCTTACTCACTAACTCAGTCGCTATTCATCAAAAATACTTCAAACAGGGCTCATTTGACGCGGAATTTAAAAACCTTTTTCCAAGTTTCTTCAAAAATTATTCTACCTCATTTTTTTCTGAATATATGCAAGAACAGAGTTCATGTTTTTCATCGTCAGTTTTGTAGTTGTCCTCATACTCCTAGAGGGTACTGTGATAATCGGGCAATCGCGGTTTAGGCAACACAGTAATTTTTTACAAAAAGCACATCATATAATATCATTTTCGATTATTAATAATAATAATCTTAAAATTCATTTATTCACTTTGTCCACATTAAAGATCCTATGTTTGCACTCGCTTTTCTCGTATTTTTTGTATCGCGACTTTATCTATCATGCCAATGCGACAGTTTATTAGTAAATACATCAGTTTGACATCCTGTAAAATTTTGTTCACACTTGAAGTTGTTTGCTTGAATGAGATTTCTTTGGTTTGAATTGAAATATCAAATCCTCATCACGTTAAATCGACATAACAATATCTTTCTGCTGACTTTAGGATCATTTAAAGTTAGATACAATGTTGGCGAAGTTCCTTAAAATTGTACTGATTACAGATTACAGCTACAGTTAATTCATCAAAATAGTAACTTGATGCATTTCCAACAAATCTATGAAAATGAATAATGTTCGATTTTGAATCTTCAAAATTGATCTATTTCAAAAAAGCATTCAAAATTGCATAATTTTCTATTATAGATATTTAATATTGAAGAGTCTTTAATTGCAAATACAAAATTGAAGATTTTGCCACTGTAAATTTTAGAAATTGAACGACATATACCAAAAAACGTTCGAAATTACATCATCTTAAACTATAGACATTCCAAATTAATGAATCATCAACTGTTTTTCGATGGAAAATGTACAAAATTAAATAAATTAAAATTTTAAATCTTCAAAACTGAACTATTCCACACAAAAAAAAATCATTCAAAATTGTGTCATTTTCTATTTTACGCATTAAATATCGAAGATTTTCCAATTGCAAATATTATGCAAGTCTTAAGTTTTACAATTAAAAATTCTGTTATTTTGATCATTTACATTTGAAATTTCTTTAATTTGGAAGACTTAAAATTGAAAACTCTTGACTTTTGATCTTCAAAATCAGCAAAATTAAAGAGTGTTTATTCACACATCTTTGAAGTTAAAGAGTTTTCGATTGTAAATCATAAAAATTGAAATATTGCAAAAAATAGACAATCAAAATTACATCATTTTAAATGACACACATTCGAAATTGAAGAATCTTCAATTGCAAATCTTCAAGATAGACCTATTTCAAAAAGATTTCCAGAGTTTCATGTCTTCAAACCACAAACATTTGAAATTAGATAAGTTGCCGATTAAAATAAAAATTATATTTTAGTTTATACAAGAGCTTGGGGTTCGGACGATACTGCCGAGAAAAAAATGACAGTTTCGCCCGAGTTCTAAAACGTACGTCGTAAATTTTGTACATGTGTATCTAAAATGCTTTTCGCCAAAATGTAAGGGTTTCTCTGGGTTTAGACTTTAGTTTTTTTCGGGATACCAGACTGTTCGTTTTGGTCTCCTATTCCGGATAAAAATTCATTATTATAGAACAAAGATTTTTTAATACTTTTCCCCAGCGTATAAAAAATAAAATGAAGTGCTTGTGTTTTTTGTGTTTTTTCAACAACGGCAAACATGAAGAAGGAAAAAGAAGCTTTTAATTTAAAAAAGAGATTTTGATAGATGAAACAGAATTTGAGACGGAATCATTGATTGGATATAATGGCTTCAGGTTTGTGTCATTATTTGAAACGTGCGGGAATCATTTTCCAGTCAAAAAATTAAAAGATCTGAACTTCAGATTTATTCAGAATTATTCGCCTACATCAAAATTTCAATTTTCAAGTAATGTATGAAATATGTACCAAAAAAAACTAAAATCACTATCAATCATATCTGTCTTTATTTTCAGGTAAAAACAATATTCTTATAATCTTTAAGTATCTTTAAGAGAGAGACATTAAACAAAGATTGGTTCCAATCTGCAGGGTTGCCTATGAATACTTAAGATTTCTTTTAATTGAGGTTGTAAATGATTAACTCAATTTACCGAAAGGTATCTATTTTACTTAAATATTTTTTTTTTAATTTTGAGAGCGTTAGTAATTTTTAGAAATGTGGTATTGGTTTGGATTATTACCTTTTTCTTTCAGGAAAATAGAATAACCTGAATAGATTGGTTCGAAATCAACCCACAAGATTATTATTAATTATATTTCATAGTACTTCCAATTTAAACATATACTTTAATTTTATAATTAGGCAATTAAAGCATGAAACATGTTACGAGCGCGCGTAGCGTGCTATTTTGCCATTAGCTGTTAAGTTTTCTTTTCATAGATTTTTATCTAATATGACGTATTGAATTTTGAAGTGAATAGGAATTGAGACATTTGCCTCAGCGAAACTGTTTAAAACACATAAGTTCATCAACACGAATATAGTGACGAATTGTTAATTTAAATTTCTTAAGGATCGAAATGCAATCAACTTTCTTATAAAAAATAGACTTCTGAACTACCCGATTTTCCGGCTTATTAGAGACAAATGTACACTCAATGTATGGAAATGAAAGAAATAGATCATAGTGCCAAGATCATATTTTGTGGGTTCATTGAGAATCAATCTATTCGGATTATTCCATCTAAAAATTGCTACCTTACTCAAATTTGCATACTATATTTAAATGAAAATAGAAATCTTTACATAAATTGAGTTGATCATTGATACCTCAATTGGAAAAAATCTTAATAGTATTGATGGGCATCCCTGCAGATTGGAACAAATCTTTGCTTAATGTCTCTCTTTTCAAGTATCCTAAAGATCGAAATAAAATCTACTTTCTTATGAAGAATTTGTTTGTCTGTTAAAAAAGTACACCCAAAAAGTTCACAAATCAAAAATTGACTTCCAGACTACCCGCTTTTCCGGCTCATTAGACACAAATGTACAATAAATGTACAAACAAAAAAGAAAAGAGAGGAAGAAAAAGAGTCAATCAAAACCAACCTCACACTCTTTCTTTTCTCCGTCTTTTTTTTATATTATAGGGTTTCTTTTAATGGAGGTATTGATGATTGACTCAATTTATGAAAGGATATATATTTTTATTTCAATAGAGTATACAAATTTGAGTGAGCTTGCAATTTTTAGAAATGTGTTATTGTTTTGGATTATTACCTTTTTCTATTTTAAAAAACAGAATTATTTGAATAGATTGGTTCTGAATCAACCGACGAAATTTGATCTTGCCACTATACATGTAATCTATTCCCTTCATTTTATATGTTTTGTTCACATAAATCTTGTAATAATTTTTCCATTCTTTTTTCATTTTTACAACTTATTAAAATGTTGACTCGGTGCTTATCAAAAAATAAGGTTGCCAAAAGGTTTTACATATATTGATGTAAAAGAAACGATACCCTCGTTTCCTATAAAAAATGGTATCCAGAGGAAGATGCCATATACACAATATATGCATTTTGTTATTATGTACCATTGAGTACTTTATATTTTTCTCTAATCTTATGATTTTTACAGATATTTTTGGTTTTAAAATATAATCCATATATTTTTCAGTCTACTCTATATTTGCTTTTAAAATATACTGCTAATATAATCATAATATCATCCTGGTACTTATTATAAATAAAATAAGGTTGTATTACAATGAGGTTACTAGCCTTTCCAAAACATTACTGTCTGAACATCCAGGAAGTTGGTCAGACATTTATACATTAATATTCAACGATTGAACGAACTTACCTGTGAGTGAAGTTCTTTCGGAATTGTATGTAGCAGCCTCTTCTGAAGAGATCACTGGTAATACCCCTACTTTACCTGCCGATGGTGCCACAGCTTTAAAGCTTCAGAAGGATTTTACCTCCTCCCGTTTGCGGTCCCATAAGGTGTATACCCCTCTACTTCTCATTACTTTAAAGTACTGCCGTAACTAACAAGGGAGTCTATATACTTCTAATTTGGGACTGGGTAGGACTGCTCTCTTCGGAAGAGGCTGCTACATACAATTCCGATAGAACTTCACTTACAGGTAAGTTCGCTTAATCGTTGAATTGTATTTCGCGCCTCTTCCTCGAAATCACTGGTAGATGATCAAAGAAATGGTTGCGGCAGTAAGATATTTTGTGCCTGTTTTATTCAGAAGTTCCAGAACTATATGAAGTAGAACGTAAAAGGAGGTATATAAACATTTTACTGAATTGAAACCTAACAAAAGATTATTCCCCTATTTGCAAAATTGAGTTTCCAAAATTGGTTTGATCATCTAGAATATCCAAGTTATGAAACTTCGCGAAGGTTTCAGACTGCTTAGTCCATCCAGCAGTCAATCTAATAGTGTCAACGCTTACACCCATACTTTCGCCGCTGAAGTAGATGCGTGTCTTGTACTGTAAGCAGAAAACTCTTGTGTATCCACTCCGCTCTCCTGTGAGGTGGACTTTATCCATCGACTTAACGCCTGTACACCAACTGCTTTATGAGGCCTTTGAAAGGATCTAAATAAGTTTTGCGTCCCTGCTCGAAGATCTTTTGTCCTCTGGATATAAGTAATCAAATCTGAAGCAGAACATATGTTTTCGTCACTGTAGAAGGGTATCTGAAGTACCGGCTGTTTTCTATTATATCCTGATGTTTTTATTTTTGCAGAAATTTTAATCTCCATCTTCTCCTCTAGTTTCCGCACGTCTCTTAAATCGATCACCGATAATGTCTGCATCCTTTGACCTGTTACTAAGGCAAGTAAAACAAGCAATTTTCGCGATATCTATTCAAGAGATATTCGGTCATTCGGAACCTATTTCCTTAAAAAATGTAACACTATTTTTGGATTCCAAGTTGAGGTGTACTTGGGCTGAAGTGGTCTTAAACTTGCTGTGCCTTTACAAAACCTCTTAACCCTTGAATCTTGTGCGATTTCAGGGCCTAGAATTAAGGCTATAGCTGACCTTGTGGAGTTGATTGAACCATATGATGCTCCTTTATGAAATTCTG
>JAUMHM010000031.1:42412693-42428001 GCA_032362435.1 Melikaiella ostensackeni | reverse complement strand
CAGTACAAACGACGTACAAACGTATGCAAAAAGAAAATTTGGAAAATTTAAACTTCGGGGGGCTGACACAGAATTTTGATTTGCCCCTAGTTTGATAACCGTGGGGGTACAAACGAAAATGTTGAATGTACAAACAGTACAAACAACGTACAAACGTATGCAAAAAGAAAATTGGAAAAATGTGAACTTCGGGGGGCTAACTTCACACGGGTCCTTTCAGCAGCTATGCCCCTGAGGCATAACTGCGTCAATTCTTTTGACAGTCCTGAACCATCAAAAGATGCCTGGGTGTAATCGTGAGGGAAACGACTCATCTTATAACGAATTTTATTTCATATAAATTTTGCGCGAATGTTATATCTTTCTACTAAATTCTATTAAACACTAATACTAAACTACTCAAAAATCTAACCTAAAAGGGCAATACTTACATCGTCGTTGATAACGACGCCTTCTTTTCTTTTTCTTCTCTAATTTCTTTTCCAACCGTTTTAATTTTTTACTTACCTGTCTCTCATCCTCCGTGGATCGCTTTCTCTTATCCATATTCTCAAAAAATTTAAATCAAAATCAGAATCAAAAAATACATGTGACTTGCATCGGCACAAAGAAAGGAATGAGAAGTAGAGGGGCATCGGCAGGTAATGTAGGGGTACTACCAGTGATCTCGAGGAAAAGGCGCGAAATACAATTATATATTTCCAGAAGAGTGTTCAAATAAATAAATAAAAACAAGTTTAAAAAGAGCCAGAAAATTAATATAGCTAAATGATATCTCAATAGCTTAATATTATTAAAAATAATATTGAGAATAGAATATCACGCGTTACATAGCAACGCATCAATGATGTGGGTTGATTTGGAACCAATCTATTCAGATTATACCATTTTTCAAAAAGAAAAAGGTGAAAATCCAAGCCAATAACACATTTTTGAAAAATTGCTAACTTCCACAAATTTTTCGAGTATATTAAGTAGAAAAGATATCTGTTGGTAAATTGAGTTAATCACTGAAACTTTAATTGAAAAAAATTTTAAGTATTCAATAATTAAAAATTGAAATTCTGACATAGGCGAAAAAATTCTGAATAAATTCCAAATTCAGATCATTTTATTCTCTAATTGGAAACTGATTCACATAAATTACAAATTATGACACAAAGCCAATGTCAATACTCGTATATCCAATTAATGATTCTATCCCAAATTCTGTTGTATCTAGAAAGATTTCTTTTTAAATTGATAGCTTTTTACCTTCTTTCTTCATAAATAGCATTTTCACGAACTCTCTCTTTTTTTTATTTTTCTCATGATAAAAAATTCTAACATCATCCCAATTAAAGTCATGCCCATGTGTAAGTCTATGTTTTGTAAGAACCGAGTAATATCTTACACTTCTATGCAAATTATTGTTATGTTCATATTTTCGTGTTCTAAGTGATCTCCTGGTTTGTCCTATGTAAACAGCATCACATTGTCTACATTTAAATTTGTAAATTACACATTGTTTTTCCAGTTTCTCATACTTGTCTTAACCTAATGTAACAATTAAGTTGCTTTCGAATGGAACTCTATATATCGTATGTAAGCCCAATTTACATAACACTGATTTCAAGATTCTTGAGTGTTTTCCAAAACAAGGTAGGACAACTGTATTAAATATATTGTAATCCTGTACATTGTTTCTGTTCTGATCTTAATCTTTCCTCTTAATTTGAATAATTCTGTTATGCATATGCTTGTCAAGAAAAGTAATAGGATAATGTTTGAGAAAAAGAATCTGCATAGATCAATATTCTTTTAACGGAATTTAGGATGAGATAATTTAAGAGCTCTGTCAATTAAATTCTTTACAACTCTTATTTTGTTTTGAATGGAATAATTCGATTTAAAATTTAGTGTCCTTCCTGAAGAAATAGTTTTTCTTTGCCAATCAGTAATAATATAATTTTCATCAGTTTTTATTAAGGTGAAATCAAGAAAATTCAATCTACCTTCTGTTTCAATTTCAAAAGTGAACTGCAATCTTGGATGCATACTATTTAATACATTAAGTAGGGTATCTACATTTTGTGCATGTAAAGATTATATTAAATCATCCACATATCTTGCATAAAAGTTCCATTTAAAATTAGTTTTCTTAAAAACTTCATTTTCCAATTCTTTCATCACAATTTCAGCAATAATTGGAGACAAGACTGAGCTTATCGGAGAACCAAATTTTTGTTATAGAAAAAACAATTGAATTTCAAATAAACGGAATTGAAAACATATTCAATAACATCAAGAAATTGTTTTTTCTCAATTTTAGTGTGAAGTTTAATAGAATCAAAGTTTGATACAAGAATATAAAAGATTTCATGTCTTGAGACGAATCGATTGACCTATAATATTAAACATTTCATTAAAAATTAAGGAAATAATCATTTGTAATATTTTAAAAATCAGTGTTACAGTAAAACTTTTTTTATTAACATAATTCAAAGTTGATGCAGGAATAGAAAAGACTCCTTGATTCAACACGAATCGATTGATCTATAATATTAATACATTTTACTAAAGAGTATGGAAGTTATGGTCAGTTTGGTCATCTTGTTCATTTGTAGTATTAGAAAAATCTGTTTTTTACAGTATAACTTTTTTCATCAACATAGTTCAAAGTTGATGCAAAAACAGAAGAGACTCCTTGATTCGAGACAAGCTGATTGACCTACTAGTATTTTTGTATTTTTACTTCCTTTATGAGAAAGCAAATATATTTGCTAATTAGTCACAATGAGGAAGCAAAGTGCTCATCAAAAATGAGCATCATACAATTATAAATACAAACAAAGTGGAAACACTCGAGATCGAATTTACAGCTAGTTTCATTTTGTTGCACATTTATTGTACATTTTGCTCTAATGAGTCGGAAAATTGGGGATTCTCGAAGTCCATTTTTGATTTGTGAACTTTTTGGGTGTTCTTTTTTAGTACACAAACAAATTTTTCATAAAAAAGTAGATTTCATTTCGATCTTTAGAAAAGTTTTAAAAGAGAGACATTAAGCAAAGATTTGTTCCAATTTGCAGAGTTGCCTATGAATATTATTAAGATTTCTTTTGAATGAGGTATTAATGATCAACTCAATTCACTTAAAGATATCTATTTTCATTTAAATACAGTATACAAATTTGAGTAAGGCAGATTTTCTCAGAAATGTGTTATTGGTTTGGATGATTACCGTTTTCTTTTTGAAAAATGGAATAATCTGAATAAATTGGTTCTAAATCAACCCACAAGATTAATTAAATTAAATGCGCGTGAGCAGTGTGCTCAGAAATGAGATCGGAAGGAGAAGCAGTTGAGGTGCATATTTCGTGCAAGGAGAGTTCCGAAACAATGCATTAGAATCACATTGTATTGCATTTGCTCTGCGGAGAATAAACTCAGGGTTGTAGTCGACGGATGAGGATATTGCCGCACAATCAGTTGTTTTCCCAAATCCCTGGAAGCCTAGTAGGCATTGCAAGTCAAATTATGCACAACCTTCACTACTTTTCATAATTAGATTTTCGTCTTAATTAAATAACATGACGCGTTTCAAACTAGACTAGATTTTTGCTCCATACATACCCCTTTCAGATTTTTACATATCTGGATCCCTCCCCCTCATCCTAGAGCAGATCACCAGACATTAAACACTTTTAGTTCACATTTATTCCCGAAATTCTTGCATTCGCTTGAGAATTTGGTCAGGGGAGTGGAAAACTGCAGATAACCGAAATTCCCGAGCGCAGCCGGTTACTGATAGACGGGTTTGGATGTAGGCCAGTTACTGCCGTCACAGAGTGGGGCAAAACGTCAAAATTTGTTTCTCACACACTAAATTAATAATTAAAATGTAATTTTTGTTAACAAATTGCAAAGTTGGTGGTTCTACGATTCAAAAAATTCATTTTTTCAGCAAATTTACTTTGTATTCCACCGTTAGTAGTGCAGAATAAAACATATTGTAACCAATCAATATTTTCATATTTTATAAACAAATGATATCGACCAAAAAAAAAACGAATTTTTAACAAAGCATTTCAAAGTTTAGCCAAGCACTTGCATTTTCAATTTTTCTTAAATCGAGAAAATATTTGAATTTTCGACCAAAGAGATGAATTTTTAACTAAAATAATTAATTTTCAACAACAAAAAAATCAATATTTGAAAGAGTAGTTTGACTTTTAACGAAGCAGTCGAATTTTCAATAAAAAAAGATCAACTCCCAAAGAAACATGTAATAGGATTGACTAGTGAATGGCTTCAAATGGTCATTCAGAATAAAAGAAATAAGTACTTATTCACATTTCAATTTTAAATAAAAAACAGTCAAATTTATCAAAAGAAGACGATTTTTTTACAAAATAGTTGAATCCACAAACGAAACAGATTAATTTTAAATCAAACAGTTGCATTTTTGACCAAAGGAAGATACAGTTTCTACCAAAAGTAGTAGACGGATTTTTAAGCCAAAAAAGCAAATTTTCTACAAAACAGTTGAATTTTCAACCCGAAAATATGAATCTTCAAGAAAAAATTCATTTTCAACGAAATTGTTGAATTTTGAAGCCAAAAAGGTGAATTTTCAAAGAAAACAGTTAAATTTTCAACTCGTAGGTGCGAGTTTTCAAAAAAAAAGTTAATTTTCAACCAAATAGATAAATTTTCTACCAAAATAGTTGAATTTTCATCCCAAAAAGTCGAATTTTCAATGAAACTGTTGAATTTTTCACCAAAAAGGATGACCTTCTAACAAAATTGTTGAATTCCTAAGAAAATAATTAGATTTTTAGCCAAACAATAAAATTATCAAAGAAAAGGATGAATTCTCGACCAAAAATATAATAGGAGACTTTTTAACAAACAAGAATTAACTTTCAACCTAAAATAGTTGGATTTTCAAGAAAAAAGATGAAATTGTAAGTAAAATAATGAATTTGCAAGTGGAATATTTGAATTTATAGTTGAAAAAATTAATTTTGAACCAAACAAAAAACAGACAAATTTTCAACAAAATAGTTCAATTTTCTACAAAAGAGATGAAATTTTCACTAAAATAATAAATTTTCAACAACAAAAAAATGAATTTTTAACAGACTAGTTCAGCTTATAACCAAGCGGTTGAATTTTCAATTAAAAAAGATAAACTCACAAAGAAAAATGTAATAGTATCAACCAGTCAATGGCTCCAGATGGTCATTCAGAATAAAAGAAATCAGAATTTATTCACATTTTAGTTTTTAATAGAGAAAACAGTCGAATTTATCCAAAAGACAAATTTTTAACAAAATATTTGAATCCACGAACGAAACAGATCAATTTTCAACCCAACAATTGCAATTTCGAACAAAAAAAAAAGATCAAATTTCTACCAAAAGAGATGAATTTTCAAGCTAAAAAGACAAATTTTCTACAAAACAGTTAAAATTTCAATCCAAAAATATGAATCTTGAACAATAAGTTAATTTTCATTAAAATTTTTGAATTTTCAAGCCAAAAAGGTAAATTTCCATTGAAAACAGTTAAACTTTCAGCCCGCAAATGCGACTATTCAACAAAAAAGTTAAATTTCAACCAAACAGTTGAGTTTTCTGCCAAAATAGTTAAGTTTTTAACTAAATAGTTAAATTTTCTACCAAAATAGTTGAATTTTTATCCCAAAAAAACGAATTGTCAACAAAACTGTTAGATTTTGCACCAAATAGGATTACATTCTGACAAAATTGTTGAATTCCCAGCAAAATAATCATATTTTTAACCAAACAATAAAATTATCAACCAAAAAGATGAATTCTCGACCAAAAATATAATAGTTGGATTTTCCATAAAAAGGATGAATTTTCAGTTTAAAAAAATCAACCAAAGAAGCAAACAAATTTTTAACAAAATAGTTCAATTTTCTACCAAAGAGATGAAGTTTCAAGAAAAGAATTTAACTTCCAATTGTTAGCTGAATTTTCAACCAAAAAGACAAAGTTCCAATCAACAATACAAAGTTTCAACCAAATATATTAATTTTCCACCGAAAAAACTAATTTCCATCCAAAGAGATAAATTTTCAACTGAAACGATAAATCGTCAACCAAAAAAATGAATTTATAACAAAGGCGTTCAAATTTTAACCAAGCAGTTGAATTTTCAATTTAAAAAAATTAATTTTTATCAAAAAATGTAATAGGATTAGTCAATAAATGGCTCAAAGTGATCACTAGGTTAGAAAACTGGAAATTTTCCATTAGAAAACAAAGTTAATTTTCACTGCACACTCTTTGATTTCGGACCACACTCAAAAAAAAAGTTCTCTCTGTTAAAACAATTTATCTATAAAAATTAATTAAAACATTTCATCAATAAATATCGTGTATTAGATGCTACTACACCTATTTCGATTGATCCCGAGTTTATTTCGATTGTTTACGGAAAGATAAGAAATAAAGTTATAAAAATTGCTATTTTTTCACATCAGATGTTAACACAGAAGTGTGATAAACAAAAAATTCAAGAATTGGCTCACATAATTCTTTTTGGAACTTAGTTGAAAGTATTTAAAATAAGATCAAAATCGATTAAGAATTGTCGGCTCTACGCTGTTTTGGAACATATTTCGACGTTTTGCCCCATTGTACGTTGATGTACATGCCTTTTATTAATATCGTTGAATATGCTGAGCTATAAATTAAAAACTAATTCTGAAAATAATGCAAATATTTTGAAATCAATTACTGTTATTAGTTGTAAGTAAATAAATTACTATCAAACTCATGAATTTCAGAGTGCATTCGAGTACAAATTACAAATGATCATTCATGATTTCTAAATCATACCAAAAATGAACTACAAAAGATTTATTAACGATTATAACGAGACTCGTATAAAATTTGAATGGGTCTTAAACTCCAAAAGAAGTCATCCCGTTATCTGATGTGCCTGTGACTTTCACTTAGATTCAAAGTGGGAAGTTAGGAATAGGCTTCAAGTAATTAGGAAAAATATAGAAAGTGTTTTTTTTATTAATAATACAATAGACTATAACATATAATGAACTGAAGCAAGAATCTTCTCTCATTTAATTATTTATGTAACCCTAAAGTAGGATCTCTCCTGCCAAATTTTCACGTAAACTCGAGTGATTACATCACTCTTTTACGCAAAAGTAATCGACTTATCAGAGAGACTGTTTGAATTGTTTTCCCGTTGCGTTTATTGGGAAAAGTGACATTTAAATTTTGCGAGAGTAAAGTTCAATTTTGAAATGAAATTAGTTTCTTATTCCGGATGGAATTATATAAATTAGTTTTGTGTACAATTGACTGTGTAGTTTAATAGGTTTTATGTAAAAGAAAGTGTGCATCTTTTCCTTGCAATGGCTTAGTACTTCAATTCCCTACATGAATACCAGAAGAATTCTAGGTTTTCCATAAAATACTTTCTCAAGACCTTATTACAGCACCCAATTATGCAGAACCATTAAAATAAATGTTTCTGTGGCTTCAGTCGCTTCCTCGCGCTTTTGTTATTTTAATCAGAGCAAATATAACATAGATGATAATAACAAAGAGTAAAATCGGCATCTCTAATTTTCTGCAGAGTCTCTTGTGAGATCCAGTTTCTTTATTTTATGTCAACTTTTCAATTTATGAAATATAAAAGACAAATCAATAAGTTAAATCAAAAATTTAGAAGCGATAAATTAAAATTCAGTGGAAGATTTAAAATTATTACGTAAGTGTATATTTCCAGGAACATTTCATAAGCTTACTTCGGTGTTGAATTATTGATTAAATGAATTGGATAATTATCCTACTTTGAATTTCGATATTTTTGAAAGATAAAAGGTTTTTTTAATGGTGAAGAGCTTTTAAGCTTTGAAGGTGTATATTATTTACAGGCACTAACGACTTCGAGGTTTACCAGCGAGAGATAAAAGCTGACTCAAAAAAATTATGACGTAGTGATAAAAAATATATGTATATGAAAGTAGCCAAAGAAAGAATGCTTCTGATTAAACATTCTTTAGCTGATCTGAGCATTCTACCTAGTTTGTTAACTCAAAGTTGTTTGGAATTATGAATAAGTCAAATTGTGGAGAGTTGAAAGAAGGATCAAATTTAGGAAAATTTTGTGCGTTTTTAGGATTCAATGAAGATTATAATCATAAGGTAAAAATACTTCAAATTTCAATTTGATCTTGTTTTGAAGGTATTTTCTATAGAGTTTTCAATAATAATTTTCAAACCAAATATTAATTTGAATACTTTTGCGTTAATTTTTGTCTTAGATAATTTTAACTCACACTGAGAAAATTGGATTATACCGTTTATAACCTTGAATTTCTTTTGGAAGAGCGTTCTATAAATATTAAACCATAAAATCTAGACATCAAATTTTATGATCCAGGATTTTAAAAATTACCATATAGATTGTACGGCTTAATATTCAAACATTGCTGTCCCAAATTTAAAAATCCACGATCATAAATAGTATAATCCATTTTCCCAGTGATGGATAAGTTACTCTTCAAAAGGAACTAGTAATCGTTACCGTTACTTCACGAAAAAAGTAACTAGTTATCGTTATCGTTACCGATTCAAAATGTCAATTTTTCTTAGTTCCATTTCCCAAAATACTTTTGTATTTTAGAAATATAAATCCGAATTTAATTTTTACAAAACTTCATTCACAACTTTCGATAAATAGTTCTTACACTTTTTAATTAAAGTCGTAGGTTAGTCATGACTCACATAATATTTCTAAAACAAGGAATGTTTTGGAAAATTTTGAATTTCAGTGTGGAAGAAAAATGTCAGCTTTCCTATTTTGGGCTATGAATATCTTTGGCGTTGAAAATTAATTATTTCTTTCTAAAAGTGTTTCTTTAGATTTACCTAGATACGTCTTCCACTTCTAGAAGATTTACAATACTCTAAGACCAACAGAGAATGTTTTGGAAGACGTGGAATTTTCAACAAAAAAGGATAAATTTTTCAACTGAAACAGTCATATCTTCAACAAAATACATGGATTTTGAAAAAGAGAGAAATATCCAACCATATAGTAGTATCTTTAACTAAACAATATAAATTTCAAACCAAAAATGGAATGGTTAAATTTTCATTCAAAAAAATTAATGTTTAACCAAAACAAATATTAACAAAGTACTTAGTTTTTCAACGAAAGAGATGAATTTTCAACTAAAATGATGAATCTTCAACCTAAAAAAAAACAAACATTTTTAACAAAGTAGTTCAACTTTTGACCAAAAAAGGTGAATTCTTAACGAAAAAGGTAATAGTTGAAATTTCAACCAAAAAATATTTTCATTTTACACCAAATACATTTTAAATCAACCAAAAAAGACGAATTTTCAACAAAATAGGTGAATTTGAAACCAAAGACATGAATTTTCAACCAAGAAGATAACTTTTTACCCAAAAACGACGAACTTTTAACAGAATATATGATTTTTTTTCAATTGAAAAAAATATTTTTGAACTAAAAAAGATGAATTCCTAACAAAAAATGTAATAGTTGATATTTTAACCAAAAAATATTCTTATTTCAAATCAAAAACAGTTACATTCAACAAAAAAAAAACAATTTTTCAACAAAGTAGGTGAATTTTCAGTCAAGACCGAAAAAATCAACCAGATTGTTGAAGTTTCAAGCCAAAGAAGTGCATTTTCAACAAAATACTTAAATTTGAAACCCAAGAAATAAATTTTCAACCAAGAACATCATTTTTTACTAAAAGAAAACGAATTTTAAACAAAAAACATGAATTTTCAATTTAAGAATATGAATTATCAACCAAAAATGAGATACTTAAATTATTAATCGAAAAAATTAATTTTTAACTGAAAAAAATTAATCTTCTACGAAAAATGTAATAGCTGATATTTCAACCAAAAAACAGTTTGATTTTGATACAAAAACAGTTATATTCAACCCAAAAAAGAATTTTCATAAAAATAGTTGAATTTTTAGTCAAGAGAAAAATAAAATCAACTAGATTATTAAAATTTTAAGCCAAAAAGGCGAGTTTTCGACAGAAAAGTTGATTTTCAGCCATATGGTAAACTTTTTATCCATAAAGATGAATTCTCAATGAAAAATTCAATAGATGAAATTTCAATCAGAAAAGACAAATTTTCGAGAACATTATTTAATTACAAACCCAGCAGATGAATTTTTAATAAAATACATAAATTTTCAGCTACAAAAGATCATTTTGTAACAAAATAGTGCAATTTGAAACCAGAGAATTTGAAACCAGAGAATAACATTTTTATACAGAAAAGATGAATTTTTAACTAAAATAATGAATAAAATATGTAACTGCAATAGTTAAATTTCCAGTTAAAAAAAAGTATTATTAACCAAAGAAAAATGAATATGAATTAAATGGAATTTGAATGAACTAAGAATAATTGAAAGAAAATGAGAAGAATTCGATGAAATTTATAAAAATTCAAGTGAATTGAAGAAAACTATTCAAAAGTATTAAAAACATGCCTAAGAATTCAAGGTGAGTTTAAAAGAGTTAAGGCTGAGTTTAAAAAAAGAAATTTTTTTAATTTTTAATCCTTTGAGTCTAGTTAAATTGAGGGAATTCAGAACAATTCGAAAATATTCAGAGAGAATTTGAAAAAAAAAGTCAAGAGAATTTCAAGTTTCTTTAAATTCAGACCAAATTAATGAGAATTGAGTATGAATTCTAAATTAATTCAAATGAATTGAAAAAAACTCATAATATTCTATTGATTTCAGTAACATTGCAGTTAATAAAGAAGAATTCAAGGGGACGCAAGAGAATTCGATGAAATTTATAAGAATCCCATGTGAATTTTAATGAATTCATGATAAATTCATAAGAATTCAGAATGAATTTGAAAAAAAGTCCAATAAGTTTCATTGATTTCATTACATTTAAAGTGAATTAAGAAGAATTTAGAAGAATTTAAGCGAAGCCAAGCCAATTTGAATAGATGCCTCAGAATTCAAGGTGAGTTTAAAAGAGTTAAGGCTGAATTACAAAAAAAAAATTTAACCCACTGAGTCGAGTGGAATTGAGTGAATTTAGATGAATTCAAAAGGATTCCGGGAGAATTCAAATGAAAATTCAAGAGAATGCCAGTTTTTTAATAATTTAGGCTAAATTAGTAAGAATTTAAGGTGAATTCCAAATGAATTGAAATGAATTGAAAAAAATTCGAAATATTCCATTGATTTCTGTGAAATCCCAGTGAATTTAGAAGAATTCAAGGTTATGAAAGAGAATTCGAAGAAATTTATAGGAATTCAAGATGAATCAACAATTATTCAGGTGAATGAAACAAAATGTTTAAAAACCACAAGATTCCATCAAATTCAGATAAATGGAAATGAATAGAATGAGGAAAAAAGAATCTAATAAATTTCATGAGAACTCAAGGTGAATTTAAAAGACTTCAGGGTGACTATAGTGCGAGCTATAGTGATTTTTATCTTTAAAAAGTGGCTAAACAGTGATTTGAAAAAAAAGTGACTAAAAGTGACTGTGTCAGCCCTGGAATTTTTAGAGGATTTCTAGGGATCGCAAAATATTTTAAAGATGTCAATCGGAGTCTAAGGATTTCAAATATTTTCAACAGGTTTAAAAGATCATAAGGTGTTTCAAATGATTTCAGGAAATGTATGGGATTTCACGGGTTTTCAAAATTTTTGATCGGTTATGACGGATTTTTATAAATGCTGAAGTTTTTCAAAGTATTTAAAATTAATTATCTTAGGGGATTTTATAGGGTTTCAGAGAAATTTATGTGATTTTATGAGCTTTCAAAAGATTTGAAGGCATTTTAAGAAATTTTGCAAGCTTTAAAAGGTTTCGAATGAACTCAAGAGTGATAAAATCTCTATTTTATACTAAGGCATAAGTATTTTAAGATGAACAGATATTTATTTGTGTATTGTTTTTTACAAGGCGTGTAGCCGGTGAACCGTTAGTCGTCAATTTTTAATATATTGACATATTTTAAATATGAGGACTTATAAGTTAAGTACCTAATTAATTGAAAATACGCATTTTCGAATAATTTAGATCTTCTCAGGGCAATTCAACTTAGTAATCAAAATATGGAAAAATTCTATGAATGGCTACTAATGGAACAAACGTGGTCACAAACGGAACTTTACACTAATTTTTTTTTTCGAATATGGGTAAAAATAAGAGAAAGGATAGTTTCTGAAAGATCGAAAGGGTCAACCATACCAACCTCTCATTTTTTCTTTCCTCTGTCTTTCTTATACTACTGGGGACCAGCTTGTTTCGAAGCCAATTTAGACTTCCTCATCAGGGGTAATTTACAGCAAAACTACAGTTATAAATAATGAAACCTATATCAATTAAATTCGAATATAACCTGGAAATAAAAATGAAGATGTGCAGTTGTCTCTAATGAGCCGTAAAAGTGGGTAGTTTCGAAGGGTCAAATGCTCTCAGAATTACATATGTATAAAGTAAGTCCAGGATGAAGCCAATTTGTATATTTTTCAAGCATATATTGCAAAAATAGTGTAAATTTCAATGTTTTCTTAAATTTTCAATAACTTTCGCAATAAACAATATTTTTCAATGTTCTCGGGCTCATTTTAAAGCTATTTTCCACAGTATCGTAACAGTTAATGATCATAAATTTAAAAAAATTTCCTATTACAGTGCAAGAACTTAAAGTTGTAACAAAAAAATTTGAAAAATTTAAAAACATCTTATCTGAGAGCAACTGAAAATAAAGATTGAATAAATATATATCTTGAAGAAATTTTTACAGAAACTTTATGGTTACACGTTTCATATACTCACAAAAATATTGTTTTTACTACAAACAATATTGAAATTTTTCCAATTTGTTTCTTACAACTCCAAGTTCTTGCAGTGTGATAGGCATTTTTTTCAGATTTATGCTCATAAGCTGCTGCGATACAGTGGAAAAATAACTTTTAATGAGATCAAGAACATTGAAAAATATTGCATATTACGGAAGTTATTGAAAATTTTTTTAAAAAATTGAAATTTACACTATTCTCGCAATATCTACTTAAAATATAGACAAACTGGTTTCATCCTAGGCTCACTTTATACATAATTTTGAGAGCATTTGACCCTTTAAAGAGAAATTTTTTTAGCTCTGTCACAGATAAAATTAAGAAAATTTAATCAGTCATCAAAAAAGAGATGGTCGGAAACTTTTGAACGGCAGTGTATCTATTTCATTTAAAAATAGTATACAAATTTGAAAAAGTTAGCAATTTATAGAAATGTCTTATTGTTTTAGATTATTACCTTTTTCTATTTTAAAAAACGGAATAATCTGAATAGATTGGTTCTAAATCAACCTACAAAAAGGATAGGATTTCTTGCTGATACAGGTAAAAACACCAGCGTGCCAGAAACTTCCCTTTTCACACTTGCACTCTGCACTTTTTCAGTGAAAAAAAGTAGAAAAACATAAAACACTTGAGGGTACGTACCACGGGGAATCGTCACGTCTTTCAGGCACTTCAGACACCAAAAATCGTAGGAATTACGGTGGATGCATGCACGTGTGTGCAATTTAAAAGTATGAAAGAAATTTCACGTTTCTCCGACTTTTTGCTACACACGAGGAAATTGGGGGTTTCTCGTAGGGCTCAATTGTGTTTTGATACCGTGCGCGTAGATTCACGGACCGCAAGGACACAGGACACGGCGCGAAGGAGTCGCGGCACGATACTGACGTAGCCACGAACCGGCGTGCAAACCTCATGCGATTCCCTCCATTCCGTCCTTCACCTCGCCGAACTCGCGGACACCCATCACCCATCACCCATCACCCATCACCCTACTCCCCCTCCTAAATCCCTCTTTCTCACTACCATTCAGGGAATTCATCTTTCGCCCCAACCATTACTTTTCCAGATTCACTTCATCGTCTTACAGCATCTCAGCTTCTTAGCATCCACATCCACATTCCATACTTTCTGTAGGTTTCTTAAAGATCGAAATGAAATCTACTTTCTTATGAAAATTTTTATCTGTACTAGAAAAGAACACCAAAAAGTTCACGAATCAAAAATAGACTTAGAGACTACCCGCTTTTCCGGATTATTAGAGACAAATGTACAACAAATGTAGAACAAACAAGAAAAAAGAGGGAGTAAAAGAAAGAGTGAACCAAAACCAATCTTTCTTGAGGGCATGTGATATACTTCCGCATATGGTAAATTGGGTTCAGTTTTCCCGGGTTTTTGTCCACAAAAATTAAACATTTTTAAAACTGAATTCAGAGATGATATTATATAGTATAAGGGACGTTCCCGAACTCTTTTTTAGAGGTATGAAATAAAAAAAAATTATTCTGATAAATAAAAATTTTATGTACGTGCACTATTTTGAGGTTAGGATCAATTTTTCGCCACATACAAATTATTTGTGAGACAAACTTTTTTGAGTACCTAAAAATAAGGTTAGTTCCCGGACATTAGTTTCTATGTTTTTTTGCTTGTCCTAAGTTTTCGGCCAAAAATACTGTGTAGTTTGAAAATGAAGATGTAACACACATAACCTCAAAATACACACACTTTAATCAAATTTATGAAGAATAATTTTTTTTTACTTATCCCACAAAAGAAGAGTTAGGGGACGTCCGTTAGCATGTTCTCTATCATTCACCAAATTTTTAAGCCTAAATCTTTATTATTGTGGGAGAAAAGCCGGAGGAACCTAACACTGCTAAAATCGATAATTTTCTAAGTATCATATGTCCTTTATGATCGAAATGAAATCTACTTTCTTGTGAAAATTTTTCGTGTACTGAAAAAGGAACACGCAAAAAGTTCATGAATCAAAACTAGTCTTCGAGACTACCCGCTTTTTCGGCTCATTGCTGACAAGTGTACAATAAATGTACAACAACAAAAAAAGAAAAAGGAGACAAAGAAATCGTGAACCAAAACCAACTTTTCTTAAAGAGCAAAATGAAATCTACTTTCTTATGAAAATTTTTGGTGTACTGAAAAAGGAACACCCAAAAAGCTCACAAATCAAAACCAGTCTTCGAGACTACCCGCTTTTCCGGCTCATTAGAGACAAATGTCCAATAAATGTACAAACAAAAAAAGGAAAAATCTGCCCGCTTCGCGAGTACATTCTCATCGCGCGCTTGGTGCGCAGCTCGCTTTGATCGCAAGTTTGAGCGCGCCTAGGACGCGCGATTCGGTCGTCGCGCTTCGCGCTCGGTGTTATATGTTCTTCATGTACAAAT
>JAUMHM010000031.1:42383225-42394067 GCA_032362435.1 Melikaiella ostensackeni | reverse complement strand
AAACTGAAGAATTTTGAATATTGTGAAACCCTGAAGTTAAGTCATTCTAGGAACGCTAAAAATCATATAATTTTTAATTGGAAACTTTTAAAATTATTAAACTCGAACTTCATTTAATATTGAAAAATTCTTAAATTAGGATCTTAAGACTGAGTCGTTAAAAATTAATAATTCTAAAATTGTGCATCATGCTTTTTGAACTTCAATCATTTCAATCTATAGTAAATTACAAAAGTCAATATTCGAAAATCAATGATAAAGAATTTTCATGCAAGGGGGATTACTTCATGTCACTTTAATTGTGACAAGTAATTTCATAAAATGTCAAACTGACTTATACTATTGTCAAATTGACATGACAAAAAAGTCGCGAGACAAAAAACACGCGAAAAGTGAGCAGAAACACAGGAGTACCTATGTGGACAAAGTGAATGACTGAATTTCAAGATTTTTATTATAAACTTTATTTTGTTTGAAAGAATGATTTATATCTTTACCAACTGCAATCTTTCTTTAAGAAACTTTTTCTTTGCATCCACAGTTGAACAAACACCTTCACTTTTCAATTACTTGATAATTGAAATATGCATAATTTAGATTTCAATATTCAAATTACAGCAGATCGTTAATTTATGGTTAATTAAAGATTTTCGCAAGTATTGCACACCATGAATGCAACCTGTCAGAAGTTAACATTCATACCACCGTTTATTGCTCCAAGCACCTGTGCATTTTACCACATGTGGCACACGTCTAATTAAGTCATTACTAAGAGGCATACGTTGAGGTACATAACGCTACACCTTTCAATATCGACTGATATCGACTAATCTCTCATTGGTTATTGAGTATTTTTTGCGATTGATTGCGCGAAATCATATCTTAACATCTAGATAGACAAAACATTGTGAAAAATTACTCGCGCAAAAACAAAGATGAAGGTGCGAGTACATACGAGAGAATATCGGTAGATAAGTAAACAATAGTTGCATTCTCATCTTAACAATAAATCACTCAAAGACATTTTGTAATTCTCATTATACTACAGAATACATCCTACCATTAAAATGAAAATTTAAAAGGCCTATTTAACTGTTTTTAACTAATGTGTTAGGTATCATATTTATCGAGGCATACAGGTATATGCAAATTGGAGTCTATGACTCTAGGCGGTACGTGACATCTAATCGCCGCACACAGTGATACAGAACTGGATTTTCTTGGACAAATCAGTCTACAGGTCACAATTTTTATGCGATGTGAAAGTTTTTTTTAGAAATGTTAATAAAAATAACGAAAACAGTTTTTTCACCAAAACTATGCGGGATACGAAAAATGTTAGAAACGAAATTATTCATATCAAAAAGATCTACATATGTCTTTATGACTCTTTTCTGATCAGATGCATAGTTTTTGTTTTAATTGTGACAAATGCTATTAAAGATAACAAACTTAAATTTATAGAAAATCGGCACAAGATACTATAAAATGTTTAATGATATAATTGTTCGCCTAAATTTTATCTACAAATTTTCGTCGAATATTTTTTGATAGGACCCGTACTTTTCATTTTAATCATGAAAATAACACTAACAACAAAAAAAGTACATTTTTTGATAAGATGCGTAATTTCCATTTTAATCCTAAAAAGTGGTTATAAAAATAAAGATATCAGTTTTTAAACAAAACTATGCGAGTTACGATAAATTTTATGTAATAAAATTGTTCATATCGAAAACATCTTTATATTTTGAAATGACTAGTTTCTGATCAGACACATAATTTTTCTTCTAATCGTGAAATATGCCATTGAAAATAACAAATTCAGATTCACAGGAAAACGACACAAGATACAATAAAATGTTCAATAACAAAATTGTTCGCCTAAATTTCATCTACAAATTTTGTTCTGACTACTTTTTGATAGGATGCGTAGTTTTCGTTTTAATCGTAAAAAATGTTAATAAAAACAAAGAAATCAGTTTTTCACCAAAACTGTGGAGGTACAAAGAAATGTTAAAGAACGAAATTATTCATATCAAAAAGACCTCCATATTTTTCTCATGACTAACTTCTGATAAGACGCATGATTTTTGTTTAAATTGTGAGAAATGCCATTAAAGATAACAAACTTGAATTTATAGAAAATCAGGACAGGATACCATGAAATGTTTAATGACAAAATTGTTTGCCTAATTTTTAACTACAAATTTTTGTTGACTGTTTTTTGATGGGACGCGTACTTTTCGTTTTAATAGTGAAAAATAACACCAACAATAAAAAAAGTACATTTTTGGAAAAAAATGACACAAGATACATAAAATGCTTATTAACAAAATTGTCCATCTGGAAAGGGTGTAAACATTTCTTGCTAAACTTTTTTGATGAGGCGCATAATTTTCGTTTCAATCGTAAAAAGAACTCTAACAATAAAAAATAACATCTTTGAGAAAAACGACACAAGATATAATAAAATTTCTGATGGTAAAATTGTTCGCCTAAATTTTATCTACAAATTTTCCTCTGACTATTTTTTGTTAGATCACGTACTTTTCGTTTTAATCGTGAAAAATAACACCAACAATAAGAAAAGTACATTTTTGAAAAAATTGACACAAGGTACAAATAAATTCTTAATAACAAAATTATTCATCTAAAAAAGGTCTCACAATTTCTCGCTTACAATTTTTTGATAAGACTCGTAATTTTCGTCTTAATCGTAAACAATTTTAATAAAAATGAATCAATGAGTTTTTCATCAAAACTATGCGAGATACGAAGAGAATGTTGTAAAGCGAAATTGTTGACATCAAAAGCTTCTACATAATTTCTTCTATTTTTAGATAAGACTCATAGTTTTTTTTTATTGTGAAAAATGCCATTAAAGATAACAAATTTAAATTTATAGAAAATCGACACAAGATGAAATTATACTATATATTTAATGACAAAATTGTTCGTCTAAATTTTATCTACAAATTTTCCTTTGACTATTTTTTGATAGGGCATGTAATTTTCATTTTAATCGTCAAAAATGTTGATATAAATAAAGAGATTAGTTTTTCACAATACCTATGCGAGATACGAAAAGAAAAGTTAGCAAACAAAATTTTTCATATTAAAAAGACCTACATATTTTTATCGAGCTGTATCCTGATGAGAAGTATAGTTTTTGTCTTAATCGTAAAAAATGCCATTAAAAATTACAAATATAAATTTACAGAAAATCGACACAAGATGCAATGATATATTTAATGACAAAATTGTTTGTCTAAATTTTATCTACACATTTTCCTTTGACTATTTTCTGATAGGGCGCATACTTTTCGTTTTAATCGTGAAAAATAACACCAACAATGAAAAAATACATTTTTTGAAAAAACGACACAAGGAACAATAAAATGTTTAGAAACCAAATTATTAACCCAAAAAAGGTCTAAGAACTTTCGCTGATTTTTTTTTATATGATGTGTATTTCTCGTTTTAATCGTGAAAAATTTTGATAAAAATAAATCAATCAGCTTTTCACCAAAACTGTGCGAGATGCGAAAAGTATGTTGAGAAACGAAATTGTTAACATCAAAAAGTTCTAAATATTTTCTCATTACTGTCTTCTGATAAGACGCATAGTTTGTGTTTTAATCGTGAAAAATGCCATTAAAAATAAAAAATTTAAATTTATAGAGAATCGACACAAAATGCAATTATGTAATTAATGACAAAATTGTTTGTCTCAATTTTATCTACAAACTTTGCTGTGACTATTTTTTGATAGGGCGCGTGCTTTTCGTTTTAATCGTGAAAAATAACACCAACAATAAAAAAGTACATTTTTTGAAAAACGACACGTGGTACTACAATAAAATGCCTGAACATGAAATTATTCACCTAAAAAAGGTCTGAAAATTTCTTGCTGACCGTTTCTTGATATGATGCGTTATTCTCGTTCTGATCGTAAAAAGTGTTGAAAAAAATAAAGAAATCAGTTTTTCACTAAAACCATGCGAGAAATGAAAAAGTGTTAGGAGACGAGATTGTTCACATCAAAAAGACCTACATATTCTCTTTTTCCATTTTCTGATAAGACGCATAGTTTTTGTTTTCATCTCAAAAATGCCATTAAAAATAACAAATTTAAATTTATATAATATCGACGCAAGATACAATAAAATGTTTGATAACAAAATTGTTCGCCTAAATTTTATCTACACAGCGGGAAGATTTTTTCAAGTGTGTTGATTTAGAACCAATCTATCTAGGTTATTCCATTCTTCAAAAAATGAAAAGTAATCATCCAAAACAATAACACATTTCTAAAAACTACTAACTTACTCAAATTTGTATACTGTATTTACATGAAGATAGACATCTTTTCGTAAATTAAGTTAATCATTAATACCTCAATTGAAAGAAATCTTAATAGTATTCATAGACAACCCTGCAGATTGGAACAAATCTTCGCTTAATGTCGATCGAAATGAAATCTACTTTCCTTTGAATAATTTTTTGTTTACTAAAAAAAATCAACCAAAAAATTCACAACTCAAAAATAGACTTCGAGACTACCGGTTTTTCCAGCTCATTAGAGACAAATATACAATGATGTTCAATGAAAAAGAAAAAGAGGAAGAAAAAGAAAGAGTCAACCAAAACCAACCACTTACTCTTTCTTTTCGCCGTCTTTTACATACTACAGGGGACCAACATGTTTCGAAGCCAATTTAGACTTCCTCATCAGGGGTAGTTTACAGGAATACTACAGTCATAAATAATGAAATATGTATTATTAATTAAATTCAAATATTACCTGAAAATAAAAATAAAAAATTTATTATCAAATGTTGTTTCGTCAATCTTTGCACATTCTATTTAAAATAAAAAATCTTTATGATTGAAATTAAATTCACTTTCTTATGAAAATTGTATTGTTTTAAAGTGGAAAACACCAGAAAATTCTGTGTATCTATGCATGGCAACCTTTTTAACCAAATTGAAGATAGATTTCTTAAATTTTTTGGCATTCTCATTCAAGGTTTCTTTGTTTTCTTTCTTTTTGTTAAAGTCAAAACATATTTTCTTGTTAAAATGAAACATCTTTTTTAGAATAACTCATGAATCTTGCGTTTTATCAATAAATCCTTCTGTAATGCATCCAATCTCAATTTTTACTATTTGAATAAATGCTCTAATACATTTCACCGGTCTTCCAATAGCATCCATCGGCTCAAACAGATCTCGGGGTACCGCACACGACCCGGCTCACAGTGTGGCAAAAAAGCGTCTGTGGAAAAATCAATTTTCATACTAAACTACTCACCCGATTTGGACGTTTTGTTCTTTCAATTAATGTGTATTGAATTCCGCATCGTCACAACGAAGGAAATTTTTCAAAAATTCTCTTAAAATTCTTCTATTTGAAAAAGAAAATGAAAATAATTTTTTTTTTACTTTTCAAGACTGTCTTTCAGTCAAAAAACAAATTTATTTTACCAAAAATGGTCCACGTCGAAGCCAAAGATCATAAGGAATGACGTCCAGCAGTAATAATTCAATAAACCAAAAAACTAAGTTGTAATAAACAAATGAGCGAACAAAAGTTATATCTTCTTTATTTGCCCCATTTAAATGCACTAAACCAATATTTTCAGGAGAAAATGGAAATAAAATAATGTTAGCTCAAAATTAAGAGACGTTAAACATCAATTCCTAATTGTTTATAACAATTGAATAAACAAATATGAATTTAAGATATTATCAATTACATAGATTTAGTTTTTTCAGCAGAATTAGCTAGAAATATTTCATCAATGACCTTGCGCTATGATAGTTTGCACTGCAACAACAATTATGTATTATTTAAACAACTTCATTAAGAAATGAATTATTTGGCCATTTTTGAGAAGATAGGTTTCGTTTTTCGAGCAGAGTCAATAACTAGTTGGTTGCCCATGTGTTTCGCATTTATACTTTACAGTCAGACAACAAATGTTTATTTCTTGAACAAATTAAGTTTACAAATTAATTTTTTGGACATTTTTCAACAGAAATTTCGTTTTTGTAAAAGAAACTACAAACATCTCAGAAATGGTCCTTTGTTTTGAGAATTTGCAGTCAGATAATTATCATGTATTGTTTAAACAAATTTAAGAAGCAAATGCATTGCTTGGCTGTTTTTCAATAAATTAATCTAGTTTTTTCAGCAGAATCTACTATAAATATTTCACCAATAGACTTTTGCTATGATAATTTGCGATCAGACAATATTGTTTATTGTTTAAACAAACTCAATAAACATAGGTATTGTTTGGAAATTTTTCAATAGATAAGCTTTGTTCTTTCAGCAAGATCAATAACTAGTATGTTGCCAATGTGTCTTGCTGTTTTACTTTACACTTTGGCATCAATTGTTTATTGTTCAGACAAATTTAGTCAACAAGTTAATTATTTCAGCCTTTTTTGAATATAGAAATATTGTTTTCTCAGCGGAATCAACTACAAACATCTCAGAGATAGTCTATTGCTATGATGATTCGCATTCAAATAATAATTTTACATTATTCAAACAAATTTGATAAAAAAAATGCATTGCTTGGCTGTTATTCAATAAAGTAGTTCCGTTTTTCTAGCAGAATCAACTATAAATATGTCACCAATGGTCTTTCGTAATGACAATTTGCAGCTAGACAATAATTATATATTGTTTAAACAAATTTAATAAACAAATGTTTTGTTTTGCAATTCTTCAATAGATGAATTTCGTTTTTTTTCAGCAGAGCCAAGTGCTAGTATGTTGACAATGTCTTTTGCAGTTATATGTACTTTGCAATTTGAGTATATCTGTGTATTTTTTGAATGAATTTATTAAATTAATGTATTGACTCTTTTGTGGTTGCAGTCGGTTGATTATCAGAAGAGGCACAAGAAGCAAGAAACAAATATTTGAAGAGGTTCAGGGAAAACAGTATGAGAAAGTCATCATCAACTTTCATAAACGAGGACATCCTGCATTTTTAGTTTCTGCTGTCCTTTTTTTGGAAAGTTTGAGGTGGGAATTTCCAAAATTCGAAAAACATTTGCTTCCAGAAGCCCAAGCACTCCTGACTGCTAACAGATAACAATGAAAGCTAATTCGAAACTTGAGACACAAATATTGTAAAACCACAGTATAACTGTAAAAAATATCATCAACATACCAGCAGTTGATTCTGCTGGAAAAAACGGAGCTTATCAAACGAAAAAAGATCAGAAAATATATTTGTTTATTCAATTTGTTCAAATAATGTACAATTATTGTTTAGCTGCGGACCATCACAACAATGACTTATCTCTGAGATGTTTTTAGTTGAGTCTGCTGAAAACAGAAATATAACAGCAAGATACATTGGCAACCTACTAGTTATTGATTCTGCTGAAGAAGCGAAACGTATCTGCTCAAAAATGGCCGAATAACGCATTTGTTCATTAAATTTGTTTAAGTGATACACGATGGTTGTTGCCGTGCAAATATCAGAGCAGAAGGTCATTGCTGATATATTCGTAGCAAATTCTGATCAAAAAAGATAAATCTGTGTAATTGAAGATGTTTTTATTTCGTACTTGTTTATTAAACTGTCATAAACAGATAAGAATTGATGTTTAACTTCTTCTAATTGCAAGTTAATATTATTTCATTTCCATTTCCTTCTGAAAATATTGACTTAGTGCATTTTAATTTGGTAAATGAAGAACATATAAATTTTGTTCACTAATTTGTTTACAACAATCTAATTTTTTGTCTCATTCAATTATTACTGCTGGACATTATTCTTAATGAGATTTTGCTTGGATGTGGACCATTTTCAGTAGAATGAAATTTTTTTTGACTAAATAGCAGTCTTGAAAAGTTAAAAGTTTTTTTTTCATTTTGTTTATTGAATAGAAAAATTTTGAGACATTTTTTAAAAAATGTCCTCCATTGTAATAACGCGGAATTCAATACACTTTTTTTCTAAACGTTCAAATCGGATTAGCAGTTTTGTTCGAAAATTGATTTGTCCACAGACTCTTTCTTGCCCCACTGTGCCCCGGGTGGTGTGCGGTATCCTAAGATCGTCTTAAGCCTATGGATGTTATTGGAAGACCGGTGAAAAGTATTAAAGAATTAATTCAATTAGTAAAAACTAAGATTGGATGCATTACAAAGGGATCTATTGATAAAATGCAAGATTCATGGGTTTTTCCAAGAAAGATACTTCATATTAACAAAAAAATATGTTTTGACTTTAACAAAAAAAGGAAGCAAAGAAACCTTTAATGAAAATACTAATAAATTTAAGAAATCTATCTTCAATTTTTTTGAAAAGTTTGCCGTACACAGATACACAGAACTTTCTGGTGTTTTTTATTTCAGCACAATAAAATTTTTATAAGAAAGTGAATTTCATTTCGATCATAAAGATTTTTGATTTTAATAAGAAAGTGGAAAGATTGACCAAACAGCATTTGATAATGAACTTTTTATTTTTATTTTTAGATAATATTTGAATTCAAATAATGTATCTTTCATTATTTATAACTGTAGTTTTCCTACAAATTACCCCTGATGAGGAAGTCTAAATTGGATTCGAAAAATGTTGGTCCCCAGTAGTACAAAAAAGATGGAGGAAAGATAGAGTGAGGGGTTGGTTTTGGTTGACTCTCTCTTTTTCTTCCTCTTTTTTCGTCTTTTTTATAATATATGCTTCATTATGTATTTATAACCGCAGTTTTCCTACAAATTACCCCTGATGAGAAAGTCTAAATTGGCTTCGAAACATTTTAGTCCCGAGTAGTACAGAAATGGCAGAGAAAAGAAAGAGTGAGAGTTTGGTTTTGGTTGACTTTCTTTTTCTCCTTCTTTTTTTGTTGTTGTACATTTATTGTACACTTGTCTCTAATGAGCCATGAAAGTGAGTAGTTTCGAAGTCTATCTTTGATTTATGAACTTTTTGGGAGATCATTTTTACAGTACCAGCCAGAATTGTCAGTCCACCAAAAAATCGTATTGAAAACATGCCTCTCTTTTTTCATGGATATTTTCGTGAGGAATAAAACTAGACAGATTTTCAAAAAAGTGTTGCAAATTTTAATCAATTCCACTTGAAATGAATTCTAGTGAAAGTATTTTCGATAAATAGAGATGGAGTTAACGTTTGAGGAAGACCGACCAATTTTCTGATTTTTGCAAATTTCCATTATCCAAATTTAGCTCCCTCCTTGCTCTAAGTGGAGTCTTTAAAACCAGACCAAAAAACTCAAAAAATATTCAGTTGTTCTCAAGATATGATTAAATTTATAGAGTCGTGAACGTGACTTGCGAGTCGTCACTCGGCCGCCTCTCGCCTTGCAATCAGGAACGAATAGGCGCCTGGCGCTTCTTGGGGCCCCATCGTTCGAGACTTTTCTTTCTCTTAATGAAATGAAACTCAAGGCTTTAATAATTTATTAACATTAATTTTTTACGCTTAAAATCAATTGCAAAAAATATTAATAATTATAAATAATGCAACAGATTTATAAAAAGATTTGTTATTTTACTCTATAGTCAAACCATTTTGTACATATTTTAAGCCGGTAAATTGTATTTGATGAATTATTTAATATTTATTAATCAAAATTCAATTCAAATATGCAATTAAAAGTGCGATAAAATAAATTTTTTCATAAGAACTTTTCAACAAACAGTTTGAATTTATTGTTTTTTTCTTTAAATTTTAAATTAATTAAAAAACGGTGAATTATGTGATGTTCATTAATTAAACCTAAATTAAAATTTATAATTGGAAGTAATTGATATATTAATTTAATTAATCATTTTCAATTTCAATTCCGTCCCCCAAAATTCTTTTCATAAGTCTGTTGCATTATTTATAATTATTAATATTTTTTGCAATTGTTTTGTAGCGCGAAAATCAGAGTTAATAAATTATGACAGCCTTGAATTTATTTCATTAAGGGGGCAGTCTGGTGAAATGGAGCCTTTTTTTGGTAATTTTTTATTATAGTGAAATTTTTTTGTGAATTTAAATATTTTCATACATAATGTTGGAGGTCTTAAACTGATGGAAAAAAAACTTTTTAAAATTTTTTTGATGATTTATTCCCTTGGTAGAGTCGCCTGAATAGAGCCCTGCTAACATTTGGTTGACGTGATATCTCGAATTTGGAGCATCTGAAAGCAAAAATTCAAGTCGATTCTTGGAATATAGAGTTGCCGTTATCGTCGGTATTAAGATTTCGTACTTACGATGGAAAAAAATTGCGGACTTTTAAAATTTTCAAACTTATTTTTGCAATATTATGTATGAAAATATTAAAATTCACAAAAAAATTTTACTACGAAAAAAAAAATTCCCAAAAATGGACTCCATTTCACCAGACTACTCTCGAACTATAGGGCCCCGAGAGGCGCTGAGTGCCTATTCGGACCTGGTTGCGAGGCGATAGGCAGCCGACTCGCCTGAGTGACGGCTCACAAGTCGAACGTTCACGAATTTATAAGAACGACTAAATATTTTTTGAGTTTCTTGGTCTGGTTTTGAAGAGAAGACTCCAAGCTTTATTATATACGAATTTCAATGTTTTCTCTAACCTCGCTATAGAGCATGCAGCAGTGGCGTAACTAGAAACGTAGAGGCCCCCATGCAAAATTTTTTAGGAGGCCCCTTTAAAAAAGATCAGTTTTTATAGTACAAAGTATTGTCCTATTTCAACATAAAGATTGAGTTACAAATTACATATTAGGGAAAAAATGTTCCAATAAATTCGAAAATAAAAGCTTAGGGGTCAGCCACAAATTAAGTAAGGTGTTTTTTTTAATTTTCA
>JAUMHM010000031.1:42357797-42383125 GCA_032362435.1 Melikaiella ostensackeni | reverse complement strand
GTACAAATAATGAAAACATTATTAGATTAGAAAACCATTATTACCTGAAAATAAAACAGAGATAATTGATAGCAATTGTTATTTTGGTACATATTTCATTCCTTCATTGAAAATGATTTTCATATAGGCAAACATTCTGAATGAAAACTAAAGTCAATCATCTAATTCTTTGATTGAAAATTGATTTGCACATAGGCAAAATTCTGACCAAAACTACAGTCAGTGTATCCAATTAATGACTTCATCCCAAATTTTGTTGTCTTTCGATAGATCTCTTCTTAAATTAATAGCTTTGTTACCTCTTCTCTTTATGAAAAGCAGGTCCATAAACTCTTTTTTTATTTTTCTAAAAAATTTTAACATTATCCCAATTAAAGTCATGATCGTGTGTGAGTCTTTGTTTTGTAAAGACCGAATAATACCTCGTAGTTCTATGAAAATTATTTTTATGTTCCTCTTTTCTTATTCTAAGTGACTTCCTTGTTTGCCTTACATAAACAGCATTACAATGTCTACATTTAAATTTTGTAAACCACACACTGTTTATTAGGTTTCTCATATTCATCTTTACTTAATTTCAGAACCAAATTAATTTTTAAATAGAAATCTATATACGAGATTCTGTGTAAGCCCAATTTTCATAACATCGATTTCAAGACGGAGCAGGACATCTAGCCGCCACGTCTCATCAAAGCGTATAATTTTATTTTCATCATAGAGGATTGTTTTGTTATAAAGAAATAATTACTTGACAAGACTCGGGCTGATATGTTTTCCATGATCGAAATTAAGGACTGTTATGATAAGAGTATTTTCGATTGTAAAAGGAATCTGAGGGGATAGAAACGACGATTTCGCCTGCGCTTTTTTATTATTTCTTATTGCTTATTATTATTTATTGCTCATTTTTCATACGTCATGGGATATTTTTATATAGTGCAATAGATTCATTTCATCAACTCGAATAAATTTCACACTTAAAATATTAGTGCATTTCAAAAATTGAGAATTTTGCTTCCTCGTGAAGGAAGCTTTGTAATGGTAACAATTTCGAAAAAAAATTAATTCGTTCAATTAAACTTTTCTCAGTTGATAAATATCTAATACAATGTTCTAAGCAATTGACCGGATGTGTGTGTGGTTGTGTGACGTCACACTTTCTTGTGAACACACGATAACTTGAAGACGATTGCAGATAAATTAATGAAATTCGGAGGGCTTATTTTCACGACTAATATCTCAAAACTGACACAAGCACACAAGGATTTGTAGAAATAATGATTACAATTTCTCTTTAGCACTTTATGATGTCTTGAAAATGAGCTTTTTATAGTAAAACTTTTTTTATCAACGTAATTCGAAGTTGATGCAAGAATATGAAAGATTCGTCGCCTAGGGGCGAATCCATTGGCCTATAATATTATCAAATTTTATTAAAGAGTAAGGGAGCTATGGTTATTCATAATATATGAAAAAATTCGTTTACATTAAAACTTTTTTTATTAATGTAATTCAAATTTGATGTAAGAATAAAAACAAATCCTTGATTCTAGACGAATCGATTAACCCATAATATTAATACCCTTTATTCGACAGTAAGGAAATTATGATCATTTATTATAGTTGAAAAATTTGTATTTTATAGTAAAAATGTTTTCATCAACATAATTCCAAGTTGATGCAAGAATAAAAAATACTTTTTGATTCGAGACGAAGTGATTGACCTGTATTTTCAAATAATTTTACATATAATCAAAGAGCGGACGAGCCCAGTCTGAAGTTGCGCACCGAGCCTAGGCTCGGCACCCTCGTTGCGGTGAACCGCCGCATGGGGGGAAGCGGTGGGAGAGCGCGCGCGAGCATTTTAATGACAGTGACTGTAATTAGCGGACAGCACTGTGCCCGGCTCAAATGCTCTCTGCATATAATATAACAAAAAAATATATAATAATTTCAAAAATATGCATAAATACATTTTTTAATTTTCCGAAACAAAGCATAAATTTTTAAATTAAATAATTCTGATAGAGATTTTCTGATAGAAATTCCTCTGATAGAGATCTCGAAAAAGAGAAGGGGGAAGTTCTATCACATCCTACCCCTTTTCCAGCTCGAAAAATTATCAATAATTCCTATTTTTGGCAATTTCATAAATATTTTTTCAAATTCACTTTGGAAATGTCATTTGCGAATAGTTTCGAAGTTATATCCGCAATCAGCACCTCAAAATTAATGAGTAGACGTGGTTCTACAGAACGAGTAGAGAATTAGTTGAGCGTGATTTTTACAGATTTTAAATTCTCTGGATTTTCTGGGGAAAAATATGAAACTTTTTGGATCTCCTTAGACTGACATTTCACTTTTGAACTAGAGAGAAGACTTTCTAAAAGTTTAAAATCATTTACTCCAGAATTCGGAAAAGTCATAAAAGTAAACTATTACCCATATTTTTACAAATAAAAATTTTTAATATTCATTCCGTGTGTATATAATTACAGTTATATGATTATTTTTACAATAATATTGCATAACCTGATTGGATTATTATATTACATTAATTACATTTTAATGAGATCGGCTAAATATCAAGCATGTATAAATATTCAAAAAGGTTGAAAATCAAACTTTTTAATTAACATTTACTTTGATATCTATTTAGGGCTAATATTCTAGTGAAATTAGAAACATTCTTAAATATACCGAAGAAAGAATGGTATCGCCAATGATACCATTCGGTTATAAACTTTTATCCACCAAACTAAAAAGATTTGAAAATCATGACCAAAAAAAAGCAAAAGAAGTAAAAGAAAAATTTTAAAGATTTTTTGCTAATGAGTTTGATTTTATTCGGCATTCCAGCGGGATTATTTGTAAATCTTTGTATTTGTTGTAAGCTTGTATTTAAAAACTTTCCAAAATAAAATTTCAAATTTATAAAAATGAAGTTTTTAGTTTTTTTTCCCCGCTTATAGTACACGTATTTGAAATTTCAACACTTGGAACAAGGACCCCTCAAAAACCGTGCAATTGATCCATTTTTTTTTCATTTTGAGTCCCACATTATTGCACATCATACTTTTAAACGTAGGTATCAGTCATCTGAATAAAGTAATGATTTGATAATTTAATTATTCCTAACAAGATGTATTTCGTCGGTCTTGCCCCGCATGCGGGAGCAAGACCAACGACGGTTTGTTTTTAATTAAATAGAAATATCTTGGGATGTAAAAATTTGACGGTTGGATTCTTTGGTATTTTATACATTGTAAAAATTACCTTCAAACATATGCAGCTAGAAGTAAATGTTCTTTTTATTTGAAGAATAGTGATATCTGTGGTATAATCTCTTATTCGTTGAGATTCTGCTAGGAGCGGAAACATCTGCAGGTATCTTTCAAATAAATGATGATTCTGTGTGTTTTGAACACATTTATTTTGAGATTGGAGTTCAATCATACTATCTACCAAATTTAAATTAATTTTATCACCCAAGTGCCATTTTCATAATTGCTTGATGGAATAATGTTTTATCTACTATGAAATCCAATTTAAATGCAGTATTTCAATTAATGGTGCAAGTGTTGAATTCCTGCCAGCGAACCTTCCATTTTTTAGTTGTCAAAACTGTTTTCTGCATTATTTTTCTTTTGCAACGTAAAGTTATAAGATTTAAATTCATAGCACCATATCTATAATGAAATAGATTATTTTATGAAAAAATGAATTTTAAACGATCAAGGAATAGCGATGCTATTTGCAAAGTCGCTCCCACCCCGGCTTTCGGTCTTGCCCCGGTCTATCCTATCTTGAAATCAATGTTAGGCAAACTAGGTTTACATACGATATATAAAGATCCATTCAAAAGCAATTTAATCACGAAATTGCGTGAAGATAAATATGAGAAACTTGATGAACAATGTGTGATTTACAAATTTAAATGTGGATGATGTGATGCTGTATATATAGGGCAAACAAGAAGGTCATTTATAGAAAAAAAAGAGGAACATAAAAATAATTTTCATAAAAATGCAAGATATTATTCGGTCCTTACGAAACATAGACTCACACATGGTCAGTACTTCAAATGGGATAATGATAAAATTTGGTATCATGAGAAATCAAGAAAAGAGAGAGTAAAAAAGAGATGGAAAGAAGTTCATGGAAAAGCTATTTATAAAAAGAGAAGATAACAAAGCTCTCAATTTAAAAGGAGATCTATCCAGATAGAACCAAATTCAAAATGGAGTCATTAATTGGATATATTGACAGTAGTTTTGATCAGAATTTTGCCTATGTACAAATCAATTTTCAGTTAGAGAATAAAATAACACTAGCTTACAAATTTTTTATTCATCGCGTGCACCTGAAAGAAAAAATGTTTTCTAGACTAATTTTGGGTCGTTGAAGAAGAAAATGACACTTAATCATTTTTATCAAGAAGCATTTCCGAGATATTTGCAAAAAACGTGTTTTGTGGCTCTTTTTTCAGTTATCTCGAGAACGATTGATCCAACTAGCATGAACTTATATCATTCAAAAGGAATGTTCTTCTTCCTTCCGACGATATACTGTTTGTGTCAATCGGATTGAAATTTATTGGGTTATAGGCGATGTAATTCGAAGAAAGTGACAACCGAAAGTGAATGATTTTCAAATAAATTCGGAAAATTCACTTTTTTTCGAATTTCATTGCCCACAACCCAATACATTTTTATCCGGTTGACGAACAGTATATTGTCGGAAAGAAGAACATGCCTTTCGAATGACATGATGTTTATGTTAGTTGCCATTCTCGAGATACCTAAAAAAAGAACCACAATACACGTTTTTTTGCAAATATCTCGAAAACGCTTCTTTAGAAAAATAAATGAGTGTCATTTTCTTCTTCAGCAACACAAAATTAGTCTATGAAACATTTTTTCTACTAGATATACGCGATGAACCAAAAATTTATAAACTAGTGTAATTGACTTTAGTTTTCATCCAGAATGTTTGCCTATGTGAAAATTATTTTCACTCAAAGAATAAAATATGCACCAAAATAATAATTCCATTAATTATCTCTGTTTCATTTTCAGGTCCAAATTGGCTTCGAAACATGTTGGTCCCCAGTTGTATAAAAAAGACGGTGAAAAAATAGAGTTAGAGATTGGTTTGGTTGACTCTTTCTTTTTCTCCTTCTTTTTTCTTTCTGTTGCACATTGACTGTACATTTGTCTCTGATAAGCCGTAAAAGTGGATAGTTTCTAAGTCCATTTTTGATTTTTAAGCTTTTCGGTTGTTCTTTTTTAGTATACAAGAAATTTTCATGAGAAAGTAGATTTTATTTCGCGCTTAAAGAAATTTTGAAAGAGAGACATTAGGTAAAGATTTGTTCCAATTTGCAAGCTTGCCTATGAAAACTATTAGGACTTCTTTAAATTGAGATATTCATTATTTACTCAGTTTACCATAGTGTACAAATTCGAGGAAGTTAGCAATTTTTAGAAATGTGTGATTGGTTTGGATTATATCCCTTTTCCTATTTCGAAAAATCGAATAATTTGATTGGTTCTAAATCAACCCACAAAATTTCCCATCTTTCGTAACTCTTTTTCAGTCGCCATTCACGAAATCTAATTTGACTTATTTGAAAAGCAGCGGGTCATAGAGAATCAAGTAAAACAAAGTGAGCATCTCTTCTTCAAGTGATTCTCGACTGTTTAAAACGTCGCAATGGAAACTCAAACTTCAAGTATCGTGTGAATTGTAAAAGCCATTTTTGAGATTAATTTGTGAATATCAAAATTTTCGTTCATCTTCAATGCAAAAATTTTGTTTCGAATAAAAATTAACAGTGATAGCGACGAGAAGGGGTATTTTCTGGTAGATAGAAAATGGCCAGGTGCAGAAGTAGAAGCCGAAGGCGTAGGAGGAGGTCAAAAAATGGATTTATAATTTTCTTTTTGAAAGTCCTCAAATGCATGCCCACATCTTGTGTAACAAAAGTTGCACGAGTTGCAGGAAAACGCTGGCGATGCATGTCTGATAAAGAAAAGTGCAAGTATCTCAGCATGGCCAGGAAAAAGAGCAGGAGAAAGTAATGATTTCTTTCACCAAAAGTACGTTTCGACTTTAAATTATTGTAATTTATCATTTTTGTAGGTCAAATAAATTCATAATAAAATAAAATTATTTTCCGGTTTTTATAGAATTCATGCAAATAATTATGTTTTTATAATAATTATCACCTTTTTTCAAAAGCGAAAAGTACAGAAATTATATTTTATTAGGTCCTCCAGAGTAAAGTAGCATCTTTTTGAAAGCAGTTTCAATTTTAATCATCGAAATTTGCCGTTCGTGCCTCTTGATTCGTCGCCAATTTGAATCTGTCACGAAAAGAATGACAGATGCAGAAATCACCTTTTGGTCCATTCTAATACCACATTCCAGGGTCAATAAGTTCTTTGTAAATTGTGAAGGTATCAATTATTCCTTTGAAATAAGAAAACCGCAAATAATGTCTTCTATCGCAATTTTTAACCTCAATTTTGTAGCAATGTTTGTCTCTTGTTTTGTAACCTATGTTGAATATATTTACAATATTATATCATAATTAGTGTATTTTTTATTAAACGCTTCACTCTAGTACTTTATTCGGAATAGTGTTTCTCAAAAAGTAGGTTCTTAAAATAATATAGCATTCTTGATGGCAAGGTATCCAATTTTGTTGTTTTGCTGGAAAACATCATCTCTGTAGCCGAAATATGACCTGAGTTCGAAAACGTAAAGGACCGTCCATAAAGCATCTATTTTCATTAATATACATTTTGCCCAAAATCATTTAACCGAATAGAAATTTGATATAATTTTCATTTATCCTAATGCTCAGTTCGACTAATTTTTATTTCTTCGAATTACTTTTTGTGCTATTTTTTATTTTTCCTTATTACCATTTGTCATCATTTTTATATTTCCGAATTATCATGTGACATAATTTTCATTCTACTGAATGACAATTTAACATAATTTTTATAATACCGAATTACTACTTAATCTAAATTTTATTATCCCGAAATACTATGTGACATGATTTTTATTGTTCCGAATAAGCACATAACCTAAAATTCATTTAAACGGAGCGCCATCTATCATAATCCCCATGTCATCGAAACTACATGTAACATATATTTCATTCGTCACTAAAATGGCGTCCGAAATTTTGATTAGCTAAATAATGCCGCGAAAATTGAATCGGACAATACGAATGCCGGACGGCATTTTAGGAAGAATGAAATATATGTTACATGCAGTTTCGATGACGTAGAGATTATGACAAATGGCGTATCGTTTAAATGATCTTTAGGTTATGTGCTTATTCGGAAAAATAAATATTATGTCACATAATGTTTCGGACGAACAAAAATTATCTCAAATAGTAATTCGGTATTATAAAAATTATGTCAAATTAAAATTTGATAAAATGAAAATTATGTCAAATGGTAATCCTGAAATATAAAAATTATGACAACTGACAATTCGAAAAAATAAAAAATATGATGAATTGTAGTTCGATGATCCAAGGAGTCCAAAATTTTGAAAAATACAATATGGCGGCCAATCGTATTTTCTAAATGGTCTTACTATTATACTTTTCGACAAAAACTTCGCTAAAAAATCAAGTTTATCTTAAAGGATTTTGTGTCTAAAAATTTTGGAAAGAATTCAAGATGGCGGTCAGCACACTCTGCAAAAATCTATCAGTTTCGAAATTTGTTAACGAAATTTTTATTTGGTCTCTCGGGAAAATTTAGTCTCTCAGTTTTGTCGCAAGCTGTATTATTCTAAACGGAATTTGGGCAATGCAAAAAAAAATTTCTCAATTTTGGACTTCTGGGACCATAGGACGACTTCTGAGGTCAAACTTCTTTTTCTAGCAAAGTTTGAAAATATCATATTGAAAGCTACTGGAATGAGCCATCTTTGAAATATTCAATTGGCGGCCATCTTGAGTTTCTTCCAAAATTTTTAACTTCTGTGATCATCAAATTATTTTTAAAGTTTAACGTCTTTTTCTAGCAAAGTTTAAAAATATTTTGTCGAATAAAATCCTATGTCCTGTCTCGATCTGATGCTCAGCTAGTGCTGATTGCGTGAAATGTTTAAGTCTGACTTTACTCTCATGTTCTTTTACACGTTGGCTCACCGCTCTCCCGGTTTCTCCAATGTAGACTTTCCCACAAGAACAAGGGATTTTATATACTCCCGGATCACTGA
Organism: Melikaiella ostensackeni; assembly: GCA_032362435.1. NCBI lineage: Eukaryota > Metazoa > Arthropoda > Insecta > Hymenoptera > Cynipidae > Melikaiella > Melikaiella ostensackeni. The sequence continues at coordinate 42,374,869 of JAUMHM010000031.1, read as the reverse complement.
GAGGTGTCTTTTTATCTTGAGGATTGTTTAGAAGTTGTCCTATTTTCGCGGGTGGTTGAAATATGGTTTGGATGTTGTGTTTGTTGAGAATTCTTCCTATTTGCTCTGTGATACCTTGGATGTAGTATCTTGCGATAACTGTTGGTGAGAATAAAAATATTGTACCTAGCTTTGGCCTTGGGTTTATGGTGAAATATTTTAACATTCTAATTTCCTTGTCATCAGTCGAGAATAACAATGAACGCGAAATGTTGAAAGACGTATGAATAAAAACAGAGGAAAGAGATTTTCGAAATATTTTAATCTCAGAAAAGTTTTCCTAGTTTGTGAAAGCAGCAAATGCTGCAACTCGCTGTTGCGTTGAGCAGGTTTTAGCAGGTCTGTTTCAGTTTGTTCACAAACAGGCAAGATATGACAGTCTAACTGGAAAACCATGAAACCTTAACCCAGGTTGTTCATTTTGACTATTTAAAAAAACTTGCTACGTTACAAAATATAAAATTAATAATAACTCTTCATTTTCTAAATCCTCGTAATATCTATTCACGTAAAATTTAAATTAAATCTATTTTTGCGCTGACAGTCATTTCCAACATCTTTTCAAGGCTTCGCAGATAGCCAATAGAATCGCATCGACTCATGTTATCACTATTATTGGTCAATTTTTTTCTTGCGTGGTGCATGTTAAAGTTAAAATAAAATAGTTTTAAAAATTTTAATATTTTCTCTGCTGTGAGGAATACATTTGTAAAATATATGAAACAAGTAATCATATTCTCGATTTTTATTATAACTTTCCCACAGATGAGATGTTTTCGTATTTACTATTAAAATAAGCCCAAAAGAACATTGAAAACTGTTTCCTATTTCAGGCGTTATTTGAATTTTAAAAACACATTGGAATTTGAACAATTTTGCAATATCTTCCCTAAAAATTGACAAAGCGACTTCATCCTATGCTCATTTTATAGAGAATTTTGATAACTCTCAATCTATTTTAAAAAATAGATTTTAACTCTCGTATATAATCATCATTAATAGAACTTAAGCAATCATCGAAAAACAGGTGGTCTTATACTCGTACCGATATTGTAAAATTAAAATTGGAAACTTCACGCAATTTTTGTTTTAATGTCTTCAACAAGAAAAATAATTTAAAATGAACTTTTACAAACCGACTTTATTCAAAACTTAAAAATTCAATAAATTGAACAGTTTTACATTTAGTGGTTATAAATTTCCAATGTCATTAAATTGATTATAATTTTTACATTTTCTAATTAGTTATTCAACCGATAACACTCTTAATTGTACAAATTTTAAAATATGTAAATTTTATACCAGATAGTTTCTAATGGACATTAAATAAAAAGTTGTTGAGCTTGAAGCGCTATCAATTTGAAATCGCCTTTATTCTCGAAATTTCAATCTTAGTCTATTTGATTTTAAATGTAGTGAATTTATAATCTTTCAAACAGTGCATCCAAAATGTAGCGTAGGGGCTATATCTTAGGAGCACAGCTTTCAAGTATTAGAAGGCATTCATTTTTAAAAGGCGGAATCTACACATCCGGACAGTCCGTAAGTTTATGTGCGTTTATAACATGGTCAAGTCTAAGCGTACGGATCTGGAAAGGGGACGGGGGCATGGGTTCTGTCCGGACGTATAGACAATACCTTTTTAAATTGCACAATATTCTATACAAACAAACAAAATTTGGAAGCTTGTTACATTCTATGGTAGATAAATTATACATTTGTTGTATAGCTTTTTTTAAATTTTTCTACAAACTGAGGTCCTGATGAAACAATGTTATCTATTGTAAACTAAAGATTATCATTTTTATTAATTTGACAATAATTGAACTCAAGTGGTGATTATTTAAGAAAATATTAATGGATGTGCCAAACTGATCGCCTCAGGTTTCGAAATTTCAGGTCGGCTTGGCAAGTTAGTAGGTTGTTATCGGCCCAAGCTACAATCTGACACCGAACCCGAGCTCTTTGTTCACTGAATAGTGCACAGTCGACTTGCGAGCAACACAAATTATAGAGATCTCTATGAAAAAATTAGTTTTTATTTTTAATTTTCATTTAGACATAATAGTGACGTGTAAATTATTTTTGAGCTTAAACTTGCTCTAGTTAACCCTCCGTTAGACGCAACCGGCCTGACAGGCCGCCTCAAGCTTTTCTCCCTCTAATCAGTTTTATGGCAGACTACGTAAAATGTGACTGTGATCCTTCAAACCTGCCAGGTTCCCTGCACCCGAGCGGACCAAGTCGCCAACAAATTAGCAAAAAGAGAAGCTTTCATGATTAAAACTTGAAATTTTACTCTCAGGGGTTTTTTGGGTTGCCGATAACGAATTTGATGTCGATTTCACAAGAAACAAAATGGCGGATGCAATATGGCGGACACTTGTATAAACAACTTATTCGATTTCGATGACAATCGTCGTACTGGAGTTTCATGAGTCGATGATGAATATTTGCCGTCATTTTTACAAAAAACATGATGGCGGATGCAATGTGGTGGACAATATTTTCGAAAACTTATCTCATTCCAACGAAAATCAGTATACAAAGCTTTTTTGAGTCGCTTATAAAGTGTTATTTATTCCGAAGGGAAAATTCATAACAAGAAGGTGATGATTCGGTGATTCTGCATTTCAATAGTCACCATATTGGATCCACAATTTTAAGTTTTGCAATTCTAACCTCAGAATCGTAATGAGCGACCTCAAAAACCCCCGTACATCAAGTTTCAGACGAGTTAAAAAAAAATCGCTAATTCTGAGATTCTACTTTTCATTAGTCGCCATATTGGATCCACTACTTTGAATTTTGCAATTTTAACATCAGAATCGTAATGAGCGACCCCAGAAATCCCTGTACATCAAGTTTCAGACTAGTTGAAAGAAAATCGCTAATTCTGCGATTCTGCCTTTCCATAGTCGCCATATTGGATCCACGATTTTGAATTTTGAAATTTTAACATCAGAATCGTAATCAGCGACCCCAAAAACTTTAAGATAACTTTCTATAACAATTATTTCTGATGTGCTTCTCGAGTGAATACAGGTGGCCTGTCTGGCACATTGCGTCTAAACTAGGAAGTTTTAGGGTTGCGTCTAATGGAGGGTTAAGCTGAGAATCGCCGAGTTCAAATTAAGCCAAGTTAACTTGAACTTCAGGTTATAAAGAAATCAGTTTAACTTAAGAACTTAAATCAACTTGTAAGACTTTTCAATTAGGGTCAATTTCAAACCTTGAGATAGCTTTAAAGCTCGAGTCGTCAGCCTCAAATACTTCTTTTGTCCCCAAATTCGTATTCAGTATCCCAAAATACACTAAAAGTCTCTAATAGGTCAGTTTGCAGTATGTCATGCCGAGAATTACGTTCCAGTACCAGGGGACGAAGGGGTACAGAGAACGGCACTCTAAAGCCAGGAAACTCGTCCAGTACCACACTTACAAAGCGGGCTGTGCCACGCAAGCGCATAATTTCGTCAGTTCGCACGGTCCGCACTTCGCTTCATTCGCTTTCAGTGTTTACGTCATGTGTTACAAAAATGTCGCAGGAAAACAAGAGGCAACGTTTATCCTTCAAAACAAACAAATATTTAAAGAAATTTAATAAATATTTTTTACTGCGAACGAAAACCACATAGAAATGGTTCATACGGCCCTGATTGTTGACATTGGAGTGCGTCACTATATGTCCAAGGCCATTTCAGGCATGAACCAAAGTCGGACCTATATTGGAATTCTAGTGCATACCCTAGTACCGACTTTCATAATGATCTGCAAGGTTATTGAATTTTTCAAATGTTAGGGTACTATATTGGATCCGCTTTGTGGGTGCGATCTAGCTAATGTTTTTTTCTTTTTTTTGAATAACATCAGTTTTTTCCAAATTGGAAAACTGATGCAAATAAAATTGAAGACGAAAAAAACGGCAATGAGTGATGAGACATTAAAAGTATTCATTCTGTTCAAAATGACAGTTCGAGATGGGAATTCGAATGCAATTATTGCTCACATCGAACCTCACAGAATTGCCTGGAAACTCACTTTTCCCGCGAGTATAAGGAATAACGCGACACTGGTTAATCCCGCATTTCGCATACTAGATTCGGACGTCGCAAATTTCAATTATCATGAAGACCGGGAACTCGACGAAATTAACATTGGACGCCACTGACGTGATGATATTCGTCAATAATACCAGCTGCTCAGAACTTCAAATATCATATTTTCAGATAATAAATATTCAAGTATTTCTCCTCCTCTCTTCTTTAATCAATAATCACAACCAAATACAGAGTATACAAGTAAAGAGGAAAAAATTCCAGTTTTTACTTTAACCTTCTTTTAATGAACGTGAAATGAAAAATCTTGTGACAAATTATTTATGTTCCTTACATTTTAAAATTCAATTCCAATATGTACATATATCCAAATTCTATACTAGTCTTTGATTTGCTAAAAATTGTTCAAAATTTGTTACAAAAAAATTATTTAGTTTCAATTACAGGACTAAGCTATCATTTTATCCTATTTCAACAAAATGTTGCATGAATAGTTTTAATTTTTTAAACTATATATCCTCTGTGATTGCTCAAAAAAGGTACGCAATTAAATCCACTGAGGCGGTGAAGCGAAACAAAATTGGAATCAATTTTGTAATTACACCGGAACCCCGATATAAGGTCTCCCGGTTTAGGGTGTTCTCAGAATTCTCGGTCGTTGACGAGGGGGTCCAAAGGATGGAGAGAGAGGCGCAGTGACCGCATTGGAGTTGAGCAGTTCCGTAACCACAAAGCGGGCAGTCCGAACACTCGCGTGCATATTTCGCATTCACTTTTAAATACACGAATCGATTCTATACCCCCAAAATCGAAGAACCGACTCTCTTCTTTTTCCTTCACCCTCCCTGCAACTGCCTGTACTAAGTCGGCCATGCCCGAAACTATCCTTATATCGGAGTTCCAATGTAAAACAATTCCTTTTTTAATTAAAAACAAATATTGAGTGTTCTTGTAATTTTAGACAACGATTCAAAAATAAAATGGAGGGTTTAAGATCCTACTATTTTCCAGCGTTCAAATTGCAAAGTACGTGCAGTGCAAGCTAGAACACTATAAAATGTAGTCATTCCCGCGAGATCCACATGTTTCGGAGCGCGAAGTGCGACGACCGAATCGAGGCCCCTAGGCGCGCTCAAACTTGCCAGCGAAGGACCTGATGACAATGTGCCCGCGAAGCGGGCAGATTTTTATTAAGATGAATATGCTAGTAAATTTGAATATAAAGAATGATGACAAATGAATAGGGAAGAGAAGGGTAAGTTGGCGCACCCTGATTTATAAAAAACTATAATAGTAAGGATCACGAACAAAACTAACGTTCAAAATATTTTTTTTACAAGTTTGTGTATATGAATTTTTCAGTAACTTTTGGTTAATTTTAGAGCATTTGAATTCAATTGATTAATAACTCACATTTCATATTAACCTGACTAATCGAATACTTTCACAATATTTGATCCTTAAGCTTATGATTATGAATAAGATTTTCGTCGGATAAATGAGCCTTTCACAGAAAAAACAAAGGATAAAGTTTACATCGAATCCAGGTGAAAGATTCGCTGCAACAAGAATTAACCTTGCCGGTTAAACTTCACATGAAGCGGAGATAATTTGATGATTTTAGACTTGCCTGGGTAATCTTTCGTCTGTCTTCGCCTCAATTTCTATCCAAAAAGTAGCGAGAACTGCGACGCCAGCGCTGACTACCGTCACTTGATTTCATTAAACTGGAGCAACATGTCAGTTGCTTTTTGCTAAGTGGCATAAAATAAAAGCTAGTGCGTTGAAAATCGTCTAATATCTATTTTAGAGAATATTCATAAGAAAGAACAATGTTGTATTTGTGTTTTTTTGTTACCGATTCTACTTTCTACCCCAATTTGCTCACTCCAGAGTGGCGTAGTTAGATGACGCCAGAATTATTCTCCTAACCGCAGTGAAACTTTCACCGAAATCCGTTTAATATTCAACCGTTCCAAAAGTTATCTGCAACATATTTTAACTTTTCTTTTTTTGTGTTTATACGAAAAGTATTTAGTTAGTAAACTATCCGTGGTCGGGCGACTTGGAGCAGACGTTAAATCGCATGCGATTTTGTACAAAACAGTGGAAAAACAGTGCAAATCACATGTCAAGTTATGCTCTGGTTTGAGTTGTTTATTATCACCATGTTTCATCTCTAAATTAACTTGAAATTGAAATAACTTATTACAAATGAGCTATGTAATGTAAATGTGAGTTATGTAATTCAATTAACTATTAATATATTGCAATATCAAGCAATAATAGTGGTGCGCCAAATCACCCGAAGTGGCGGGCAAAACTTAACGAAGTTTCATTACTTGAGAAAAACTATATGTCTTTTTTATTGAAAGATATTCTTTCACTCACTATAGCCAAGATATCAGGCTACCTGAAGCAGACTTATCTACTATTTACGGTTGCGTATTTTTCTTTTAATTTCACTCTTTCTCTTATATGCGCCAACATACCCTCCTCTGCCCTAATAAATAATTTAACAAATTTTTAATAATGAAATTTAAAAAAGATGCTGCGTCTGTAATACTGCTTTCTATCGTTACAAAGATATTTTGAGTGAATGATATTTTATAAATATACACATGATATATTTCCAATCATTCAAATACTTCTCCCAAAAAAACCATTTACTAATTATATGACAAATTTTTCTACGAGAACTTTAATGATTCTAAGAAATAATAATTTTGAAAAATGCTATTTTTATATAAGGTTGAGACTTTCTGTCATCACTTATGAAGGACAAAAACTTAATTCATAACGTAAGTAACTAACCAATTATTTGCTTAACATTATTTACATCTAAAAAGAAAATTCCTAATTTTGTATGAAAAGTGTAGAATATAGAAGTGAACAAAATATACTGGCTATCTAAAACGAATTACTCGTTCCACAGGAAATTTGAGAGGTAAGTTCGTATTACAGCATCAAAAATTAAACCGATCTTCGCCCACCAAGACTAGTGCTTACAAATATTGAATTTGCATATTTATTGAAATACCTAGAACATTTGGCGAATCCTGAGTTCAGCGTATTTGATATATATGGAATCAATTAACACAATTCGCGTTTAACTTGGCTTTGATCTATAGTATTTCATTAAATAAATACTTAACAACAAATACAAATTAATCTTCACAGTAGTTTCGATCAGTAAAATGATTAAATAAGAAATTAATATGACTTTTTTAAATAAAGCGTTTCTTTTTCACGTATTATTATTTGATAAATCGCTAATCAATTTTTTTTCATAATGAGAAATATAAAATTCAATACAAAAGTGACACATTTCTATTTAGTTTTCAAATAAAGAGACTTTTTTAACTCAGTGTATACTTGTCAGGATTGAAAAAAGAATAACTGAAATTATTACATCAAAGGTTGCTTCACTTTTTGGTACGTATAGTTTCATAATTAACTATCTTCACCACATTGAACTTTCTTGGTATTTATCACTTATAATATTTCTATGTCGCATTTTTTCCATTTAAGGAACTTTTGTCCGCTTAAAAGTCGATGTTTACTGCAGTGGAACTTAATACACGACCGATACGCGACTCCACGTGCCTCGCCGTACGCTGACACACCGAAGGCTCGCAAGTTCGACTCGAATCTAGCGCAAGCGTGGTTCATCACGAACTGAAGCGAAATTTACTCATGGGGAAAATTTGACTTCGCCTTTCAAGTGCTTCACTGCTGGACTTCCGGTCCTTCTAATCGCAGTCTCTCCAAATCCGGATAACTCGGCACGAAATAAAGGTGATATATAGGGCTGTCATTTTTAACCCCGCTTTGACATAATTATTATCAAGAGACACGTTTGTGGTGAAAATTCATTTTCACGATAGAATAAAATTAATTACAATATGTGGAAATTGTGATTCTTTGTGGAAATTTGTTATCAGATACTTGTAAAATACTTTAAAAGCTTTGGCACACTTCTTATGGGACCAAAAAGAAAGATCGAGTTTGTAAACCAGTCTTTTTTGACCAATGGTTCTGGCTTTAACCACCAAAAAAGGTACTAGAATATAAAAAGTTCCACTTTGCGGTCAAAATATGCAAGATACAAAATAAATAAGCGAACAAAAATTGTTCAACCAGAAAAGATCTACAAATTTATCATTGAGCATTTTTTGATAGGACATGCAGTTCTTGTTTCAATCGTGAAAAATAACAAATAAAATTTAAGAAATTAAATTTCTGGAAAAATGACACAAGAAACAATAAAATGTTTTATAAGAGAATTATTCACCTAAGAAGGTCTACAAGTTTTTTGCTGACCATTTTTTGATGAGCCGCGTAGTTCTGGTTCAAATCTTGAAAAATAACATTAAAAATTTTAAATATTAATTTTTGGGAGAATGACGCAAGTTACGATAAAATGTTTAAAAACAAAATTATTCAAGTGAAAAATGTCTACAAAATTCTTGTTGACCACGTTTCGATAAGGTGCGTACTTTTCGATTCTATCTTGAAAAATGAGACTGAAATAAAAAATTTATTTTCTAGAAAAACAATACAGGGTTCAATTGAATTTTTCAAAACAAAATTATGCACCTAGAAAACTTCTGGAAATGTGTTGCTGACCATTTTGCAAATTCCACTAATTTTTCGGCTTCAAATTCCAGGCTGTAATGGACCCAGACGATTTCGAGAAAACGCTATACTATCTTTACCTCTGCCCCCAGGCGATTCCTGAATGTCTCGATCGTCGTCCCAACATATTCCGTTTGCACTAGGTGTAAAAAATACATTTTTCTGAAGGAAGTTGCCTTTTGAATAAGAATGAGTCGTTCCCTCATAGTTATTGGAATGATCCGTCAATGTACAACATCTTCCGTGTGCATCAGGTATAAAAAATACATCTTCGTCGAGGAAGTTGAGTTCTAACTCAAGATTGGTCGCACCCCACCCATTTTTCTCATGACTTGTCATTGTACATCTATGAAACGCACTAGCTGTACAAAATACATCTTTCTCGCGGCAGTTGAGTCCTAAATAATAATTGGCTGCACCACAGCGGTTACTGAGACCGTCCGTCATTATGCAACATCTTCCAAGTTCACCAAGTGTAAAAAATAAATCTCCCTCGAGGAAGTTGACTTTTAAATAGGAACTGGTTGCACCTCAACTGATACTGAGGTGACCCGTCATTGTACAGTATCTTCCGTGTGCACCAGGTGTAAAAAACACATCTTCCTCGAGGAAGTTGACTTTCAAATAGTGGTTGGTGACACCCCAACGATTATTGAGACGACCCGTCATTGTACAACATCTTCCAAATTCACCAGGTGTAAAAAATACACTTTTCTCGATGAAGTTAACTTCTAGATTAAGGAATTTTTAGAAATTACCTTCCGCGAGGAAAATATACTTTTTACACTTGGTGCAATCGGGGGATGTTGTAAAATTACGAGTCGTTTCAGTAGCAGTTGGGGTGTAACCAATCTCTATGTAGAAATCAACTTCATCGGAGAAAATGTATTTTGTAAAGCTGGTGCACTCCAAAGATGTTGTAAAATGAAGGGTCTTCCCGGTGACCATTGGGAAACGACTAATTCTCAATTAAAAGTCAACTTCCTCGAAAAAGATGTATTTTGTACACCTGATGCGGTCGGAAGATGTACAATGACAAGTTATAAGAAAAATGGGTGAGGTGCGACCAATCTTCATTTGGAACTTAACATCTTCGAGGAAGACGAACTTTTTACACTTAGTGCATTCGAGAAATGTTGCACAATGACGGGTTGTCCCAGTAACCGTTGGGGTGCAATCAATCAATATTTAGAACTTAACTTTCTCAATAAATATGTATCTTGCAGGGCCGGCAGTTGACGTGGGTAATATGGGTAGTATCACCCAGTCGAAAATATTCGTGTGGGTAATTACCCACTCGAAACCCTCATCCCTTCATATAAGGGTATTGTGAAAAATCACTCGGCACTCCCCCCTCCCTACCTTACTACCCACTCGGGCTAAAAGTGTGACGCCGGCCTGGTATTTTGTACACCTTGTGCACACGGAAGATGTTGTACAATGACGGGTCGTCCCAGTAACCGTTGAGGTGCGAGCAATTCCTATTTAAAAGACAACTTCTTCGAGAAAGATGAATTTTTTCAAACCTGGTGTACTCTGAAGATGTTGTACAATGACGGATTGTCCGAGCAACTACTGGGGAACGACCAATAATTATTTAGAACTCAACTTCCTCGAGTAAGATCTATTTTGTACACCTGGTGCACTCGGAAAATATACAATGACAAGTTATAAGGAAAATGCGTGGGATACGGCCAATCCTCATTTGGAACTTAACACCCTCGAGGAAGATGTATTTTGTTCACCTGGTGCACACAGAAGATGTTGTACAATGACGGGTCGTCCCGGTAACCGTTGGCGTGCGACCAATTCTTCTTTGAAAGTCAGCTTCCTCGAGAAAGATATATGTATTTTTGTACCTAATGCACTTGGAAGATGTTGTACAATGACGTGTTGTCCCTGTAACCACTGGCGAACGACCAATTATTATTTATAATTCTCAACTTCTTCAAGGAAGATGTATTTTGTACACGTGGTACACTTGGAAGATGTACAATGCCAAGTCATGAGAAAATGGGCGGGATGTGGCCAATCTTCATTTGAAACTTAACATCCTCTAGGAAGATGAATTTTTTACACCTAATGCACTTGGAAGATGCTGCACGATGACGGGTTGTCCTAGTAACTGTTGGGCTGCAACCAATCACAGTTTAGAACACAACTTTCTCGAGAAAGATTTACTTTGTACATCTGGTGCACACGGAAGATTTTTTACAATGACGGGTCGTCCCAGTGTTTGACCATTAATTTTAAAAGATCTATGCAGAAATGAGGAGGAAGTACAAAAGCCGAGCGCGAAGTGGGAGATCCGATAAACACGCGCTCTAGGTCCATTTAGATACAGTGTAACATTGTATCTACATGGACGCGTTCTTAGCTCGCGTACGGAGTTTTTAAAAAACAATGCGAAGAAACTGCTGCAAAGTAGTTTGGTCGCGTTCATTATGTGGTGTATCTTCAATTGTGATCATTTCATGAACACTCTGCTTCCTCATAGACGAATGTTTTGTTATAAATATATAATTCTTTGACAATAATCGGGCTGATATATTTTCTGTTATCATGATAAAAGACTACTCCTATGATAAACTTATTTATTGAATGAGAACGCAATGCCTGAGAATTATAATCCATTCAATAACCATTTACTTATGAAGTTTATATTGAAAGTAAAAGTTATATTTTTTTAAGTTGTTTTTTTTGTCAGCGAATGTGAAAAATTTTTAATTTCAGTACCTTCATTAATTTCCAAGATTTTTCTATGGTTTTTATATTACAGATACTTTCCGGATAAATAATTCTTTAAAAGAATTATTGAGTCAGGAGGTTGAGAAGGGTTTCTTGGATTGCAACAGGAGTCTGAGGGGGTGTAAAAGAAGTTTTGGATTTTCAGAGGAGTCTCAGAGGCTGGAAAAGAGGATATTGGATTGCATGAGGTGTCTAAGGGATGGAAAAAGTGATTTCGCCTGTCTTTTTTATTATCTATTGTCTCTTATTTATTTCTTATTTCTTATTGCACATTATTATTTATTGTTTATTGCTTACTTCTCATGGTTCATAGAAGGTTCTTATACAGTTCAATAGATTAGTTTGATCAAAAATCGAACAAATTTTATACCTGTAATATTAGTGTATTTCGAAAATTAAGAATTTTTATCCTTTAAACGTTAAAAAATTGACAAATCTCTACATATCATAACTTCATTTGCTCATAGAATGCCTCTCAATACATCGATTGGTTCATGTTGTCAAAACTTGGTACATATTATATTATGTTGCTTTATTCCTAAAAATATTTTTAAAAAATTTACTTGTAAACGAAAAATTAAGAACTTCGAAAATTCTTAAAGATGAAGATTTTCGTATGGAGATAGCTGTTAGCGTTTTATTAGATTATAACAACTTAATACCACCCCGTTTTTCAAAAATTCGTGTTACAGAGCCTACATAGTATTACTGCCAATACTGTGACAAAAATTCTTGAAATTTCCAATTTTTGAAATTCATTTTTTATCATTCTCATGATATTTAATAAAAGAAACCTTAACCTTTTTTCTTCAAAAAGGATATATTTAATTGAAATCTACGTATTAAATTTTTTCCCCCTAATATGATCAAAATTGCAAAAAAAATTGCATCTGAAACGATTCTTGAGAAAAATATAAAATCGAGAAAAAAAACATTATTATCTGATCCGGCTCTAAACTTTATGAATAATGGGCATTATTTAGGACTACAATCCCTTAAGATTTCATGATCCTAACTCCACTCTTTTCAAGTTATCGTAAAAAGAGTGGTGTTGATATACACATACACACACACACCACATAAATTTTTTAAAAACCTCATTCTCAGACTCCTGTGGTCGAATTATGTCAAGACTTGTCAAAAAATGAAGTTTCAAAACTTTCATATTTACAAAGCTTCTTCTATGATGTATCAATACCAAAAAATACAATTTCAGCACACTTTCAGAAAATTTTCAATCAACTATTACATATTTTTACAAAATATTACAATTTTCACTTTTTTGTACTTCACTTTGTAATTTATTCAAAAGGAATATAGAACAAATTATGCAATAAAATGTTTTATAATTGCTAAATATCTATTACTCTGTTACATTGACGTCTTTTAGAAAAGTTATATTTCTGAGCTTTTCGTACACAGTAAACCCCAGGAATAAATTCTATCTCCAAATTGGATAAAAACGCTGCAGCACATTTATCCACTCAAAGATAAAATTTATTTCGCGAAAGATAAAACTTATCTGGCGAAAGGTGAAAATTTATCTGTCGAAAATATTTGTGTCACATGCGTGACATTTGTCAAGTGACACTTCGATGCTGAACACCGCCCTATTGAAAAAAATCCTGAGGGAAATACTCGTGTAATTTTCGGATCGGATTTGCACGAAGATATCCGCGAGGATCGATTGCCTGACTCACAGATTTCCTAGAGAAATTAGAGAATCCTCGCGCAATTCCTCGTGTTAATCGTGTTCTGCATAATCTGCAGCGTTTTTATCCAATTTGAAGATAGAATTTATTCCTGGGGTTTACTGTGTATTTAACTTTATTCGAATGATATTTGTTCTTGACACTTCGTACTGATTTTTCTTTACACTTTTATTTAATATTTGAGAAAAAAAGGACCATTAAAAATATTTTCATTGCTATACTTGAAATCTGGAAACATCATTATCATGTTATTTGTGGCAAACAAGGGTTTTATTTCTGGATTAAAAATAATAAATCCACATTTGGTGAACAAAGTTTCATGGTATACAAAGAGTCGATGAGATAATTTCTTAGAATATTGAGGTTAATGTTGTCAAAATGTATAAGGGAATTTTCTATTCTGACATTCTGACGGTTGTTAGGTCGGCATGAGTGTATCGAGCGTACTGTGATATAAATAGTAACCTAACTTTTTTGAGTTTGTGACACTGACATTTATTGTGTATGTTACAAAAGCAACGTTCAGCAGGTACGTAACGTGCATTTATAAGTCAGTTTGATGTTACATATTTCTGAGTAAATATCAAATAGGTTAAGTTCAATGAAAGTTTTCGTAAAAGATGAGTCAAGTAAATGAATATATCAACGACTAAACTTATTTTAAAAGCCTAATTTATTGAATGCAACTAGTGACTATCTGTAAAAACTCCAGGGTACACAGGGACTCAAATGGCATGGTCTTCAAAATTGTTTTTTTTTTTCTTAAATGCTTACATAAAGAGTTTTTGCCTTCTCAGTTTTAAATATCTAAAGGATCAGACTCCATTTACGTGTCTCAATCTTTTCAGGTTAGTTTTAAAATTAACATCTATACGAGTTTATATTTTTCTTAATCCCTGTCGGCACTTTTCCTTATTCTTTTGTCATTATGAAAATAGATTTCAATTAGGGATATTCTAGGAAGGAAACGAAATATCTTTGTTGAACGTCAAATCCCATAAGACCTAAAGGTTTACATATGAGGCAATTCACATCAATGTCTCAATCCGAAAATCGATCTTGACTGGATCGGATTCGAATATGATATAACAAGGAATACGTGTATTTTTGTACACGTATTTTTAATTATATTGTACAGAAGCTTGATATGTATGTAATTTAGATCATCAATTGTAGCAAGTATGATGCTCTTAACACCAGACAAGAATTTGCGGCCTGTCACATTTGAAGACATTTATGCTTTTTGTCTGATATTTGGTAAGATGACAGATGCATTATATGAAATATAGATACTACAGTTTTCCATGCAGAAAATTCCCCATTTAGTCCCATTTTAAATTGGGCTCTAGCAAGGGCCTGGTTGGATATTCTAGTTACAAAAAAATTAATATAATGGGGTGGTAATAGGGCAACAATATAGGAATAATCTTTTATTAATTGTAAATCTTATGTTGGTATTCCGGTTTAAAAATAATTCAATGACAACGAAATATTGTTGATAATATAATGGGGTATTGAAGAGTTTCCCGTGTGAAAATCCCAAATCGGGTAAAATCAGTGAAATTCTGACTTTTTGTATACATGATTCTTTATGGGAAGTGAACGAGGCTTTCAATTAGAGATTAAAAAATTGACTAATTCATATTTACCAAACATAGATACACTTTTTTCAACTTTGAATAACTCATCATGAAAATTAAGATATTGAATTTTTTTATTATTATTTTTTTTTCTAAATTAAAAAGGAATCGCTGCTCTGAGAAAACAACTACTTTCTAAAAACGCTTATGTTTGAGTAACATTTTTTATGAATAATGAGAAAAAAATTGCAGATAAAGTGACAAAGGATGGATTGCATTCAAATTCTCCCAACTGTAAGTGAAGTCACCAATAAGTCTTCGTGGCATAGTGCTTAGAAAGTTGAGTTTGCATTCCGCTCTTCCAAAGCGTCTTGTGTTCGAGCCCTGGTCCTGGTACAGAAGAAATGAAATTTTTATTTAATGTGACGTATGTCTCAGATAAAGACAAGATGTATATATTAATTCAAATAATTTTCTTTGTTTGTTTGGAAAAAGTTATTCCCTGAATGTACGCACTTTATACCAAACAGTACGAAAATCTAAAACCTTTGCTACCGCATAATACGGTTATTATTTACATTCATAAAATTATGAATATCTGTAGAATATGTAATAGCATAATAATCATACATTTATTATAGTGATCCAGAATGGTTCTTTTTTTTGATAGGGCATTGACCAATTTTCCCTGCATAGGGCACAGATCTGCAAAAGCGTTATACTCTGGTAAGGCTCTAGCCAGTTTTCCTGGTCAAGGACATACTATAGGTGGGATTTACTGACGAGAACCTCATCAAGCCCACATTAAGATTTCTGCACGAGTCAATTCGAGTCGCCAGGAATTGACACCGCATTTTCTTAAGGTCCTCTTTCGATACTTTCATACTTTTGGGCACATGCGGTAGTAATTCGTACGCTAATGATCCAAATGCAATTAAAATGTTAAATTCTCTCACTTTTTAATGTAGAAAGGGCGCATTTTGTAAGGACTTTTCATAGAATCGTGAAAAACAGGGACTGAGATCGGAACGTGTAAATTTAAAAAGAAAAAACATTATTCTTTTTTTCTTTTAAATTCCAATTCAAAATCAAATTTTTGAATTTGTTCAAGAAATACTAGCCTTACGAATTAATAGCAACTCATAGACTTTGGAAAGATGCACATTTTATGCTTAAGAAACTTTTCTTCACGGTCATCAGTTCTCCAACAGAATGAACAAATACGTATCTCACACATTGTCACAGTTTTCTTGAAAATCTTTGGTCGTGGAGAATGTCTCGAAAGTAAAAAATTAATATTTTCTAAATCTATGACTTTCACTTGAGAATCATCTTATGTTAGGAAAACATTTTCAATAAAAACATAATAAACAAAGTGGTTTTATTCAATTTTCTTGAAAATAATAGAATAGCGTCTAAAGATCCTTTTGAATAACTTGCTCTCCAAATCTAAATTAGTTAAAAATGACTAGTTGGGAACCAAAAAGTCACTCACTGAATCAACTGGTTATAATTTAACTACGTAATTGCTGGTCAGAAGTGAGTAATCTTAATTAAAATTTAACTTTTACATTATGTTATTTGACTAATGGATTAGTGACTAATATTATGGTAACTTTTTCTACTAACAATTAGTTAAGTTTGATGAACAATTACTTCAATTTAATTAAGTGTTAGTCAAATTGAACTCATTTAGATTTAGAGAGCAGAACCTAAAATTTTGTAAAACACATCGAATTTTTTATTTAAAAAATGTATTTAACAAAATGAAAATATGCACGTGTTAAATCATTCTAAAATTATATAAAGTACTATATTTAAGAATAGAAAAAAATGCCAATGATTAAAAATGTTCTAATTTATATTTTCTTTTGTTAAAATTCCGATTGAGAGAGTGAATTCTTCGTTATATGCCTACCAATTTACCACAGAAATTTACAAAAATTAAAAAATGACTCTCTTTGCAATTTTTTTTTACTTCAAGAACAATCACTGCCATTTTGTGTGAATTTGGAATCTTTTTAAATTTTTGTGTCAGGTTTCTAAAGAAAACGAATGTCTCATCAGAATAAAAAAACAAAAGTCAATTCGTCAAATGTATCCACTACGTCATTCTTAACAAGAATTTATTGTTACTTAAAATTCAAAAACAATCTAAGGTCGAACTTGGAAAAACACGAGTTTTGCGCCACACGTATAAAGTTGAGCTCCGAGGCGAAGCCTAAGAGTTGTCAACTTCATACGTGGTGCAAACGAGTGTTTTTTCGCGAGGTGCACACGATATTTTGACTGCCAACGGG
>JAUMHM010000031.1:42344946-42357697 GCA_032362435.1 Melikaiella ostensackeni | reverse complement strand
AAAAAAAAAGTGCCTTCGGCATATTGGGCTGTAACCATCTTAAGTCTGAGATATAATTTTTTTTTATAATAATAATAATACTCTATTAGAGAAATTCTGTTCAATTGACTCGAATTCTTATGAATTTCATCAAAGTCTCTTGATATCCGTTGAATTCTTCTAAATTCTCTTTAGTTTATCTGAAGTTCATCCTGAATTATTTGAAATTATTATAAATTCTCTAGATTTTTTTGAATTCTTTTATATTTTCAAGAATTTCATCAAATTCTTGTTGAACTTCCTTAAATTTTCGTAGATACACTTTAAATTAAGTGAATTCAATAATTTTTTCAAATATTTTCCATTTTTCAAAGATTTGTCTTGAATTTTAATCAAATTCATGGAATTCTTTTCATTTCCCTTGAATTTCTTCAAGTTTACGGGTACTTCATATAAATCATTGGTTTTTCTATTGAATTTTTTTTAATTTGCTCTAACTCTGCTGAAATAATTTTGTTCAATTCACTCAGATTCTTATGAATTTCATCAGAGTCTCTTGAATTCCCTTGACTTCTTCTAAAGTCACTCAAATTTTACTGAAATCAATGGAATATTTTGGATCTTTTGAACTGTTCTCAATTCACTGAAATTCATTTGGAATTCGGCCTGAATTTGTTTGAATTTATCCTGAATTTTTTTTTTTTTGATTTTCGAGAGAAATTTTAAAACAATATTTCACATGAAACATATCATACATACATACATATCATACATACATACATAGCATACATACATATCATACTTATCATACGGTCACTATTGTAAGTTTTAGTCACTTTTTTTCTCAAATTACTTTTTAGTCACTTTTCTAAATGAAAAGATCGCTTCAGTTACTTTCCTTTCAATAAATTAGAATAGAAAACTCAAGGGAAATTTCTTCATGTTCACGGAATTTAATGAAATTCTTGAGGATTTACACAATTTTGTTCAATTCACTTGAATTATTTTGAATCCACTCTGAATTTTTTTTAAATGCATCTTGAATTCGTATGGATTTCATCGAATTCTCTTTAATTTCATTAAATTCATCTAAATTCACGACTAATTTCACCGAAATCATTGAGATATTTTGAATTTTTTCTTTTTTAAAAAATTCATTTGGAATTCAACCTAAATTCTTCTTAATGTATCCTGCTTTTTTTTGATCTTCAGAATTTTCTTAAATTTTTTTTATTCTTCTGCATTCTCTTAAACTCCTCCAGATTCACTCAATTCCACTCATTTCAATAGATTCTTCTTAACTTTTTTTCTTGATTCTTTTTTCTTGATTCAAATGGTGACCTATAATATTCAAAAATGCGCGCAACAATGTATACTTTTTCAACTATATTAGCAATCCCCATCTTTGAAATATAGAAAATTTAAAGAAAGTTCAGTTTGCAACTATTCAAATTTCAAAACCTTTGCCAAGTAATTTTGTTAGCTCGCAATTCGAAAAAGATTCAAAAGCTTCGAAATAACAAGAATACCTTGCATAATATTTATTTATCTGTGTTAGCCTCAAACATGTCAATTTCGCAACTTTCAATTAAAAATTTTTTCAATAAATATAAATGTATAATATCCAGTATCTGCATAATAATAATAGTCTTAATTTTTCTTTAAGGTGAGTTTCTGAAGGATCCAAAGGCCGAAAACCTACCAAATTTTAAAGCCTATGATTCAAGTACCTTATAATTTCAAAAAATTTTAACTAAGAAGGTTTAAAATTAAATAACGAAATTTAGAAGACATCAAATATTTTTAAAGCTCCCAGATTCCAAAGGCTCTAGTTAAAAAAAAATTACAGATTTCAAGCTCTTTACTCAATAAATAAATGGAGAAACTCTTAAATTAAAAATTTAGAATTTGAAACGACCCGTATCTTAAAAAAATATATAAAAATTAGAGAAAATTCAATTTGAAACTATTCAAATTTAAAGACCCTTATCAAATTTTTCTTCGAACTCCCGATTTAGGAAAAATTATTGAAGCTTCTAAATTTGAATGAATTTTCTTGAAATTACAGAATTTGTCAATTCACATCAATACACATCTTAAAGAAGTGGAAAATTTAGAAGAAATTCAATTTGAAACTATTCAAATTTGAAGACCGTTATGAAATAGTTCTTTTAACTTGTAATTTGAGGAGGATTTGAAAGCTTCTAAATTCAGAAGCCTTCAAATTGAAAAACTTTTGAATTTGAATGAGTTTTAGTAATATATAAAAATACCTCAAATATTATTTCTTTGTCTAATGTCTTGAATATCTCAATTTCGAAACTTTTAATTCAACTTTTGCAATAAATACGAGTATTAATGTACAATATCCACATAATAATAATAATGTTCTGAATTTTTTTAAAGGTGTCTCCCTCGAGGATCCAAAGGCTGAAAGATACCAAATTTGAAAACCTTTGATTGAACCTTAGATTTAAAAGTCTCTAGCTTAAAAAAAAACACAAATTTGAAGCTCTTCAATTAACAAAAAGAATGTAGAAACTCTTGAATTAAAAATTTTGAATTTGAAAGGATCCGCAATGTGATTACATGCTTTTTGATACAAAATTTTAAAACACCAAATTACAAATGGAGGGTGGCAGTACAAAACTATATATGGTATAACCAGCATTTTAATCCAAAATAGGTTTATTGCATAAAAAATTCTTAGAAAATCAAATACACATTGTGGCTAAAAGATTTGTTCAAAATATCATTTTATATATAATAATTTTTCAGAATGTTTAGAAAAATTTTAGTTAAAATCTTAACATGGTAATAATTTTGCTCAACCTTTTAGGATTGATGCTTCTAGCAATTATTATGTAGTGAAAAAAATGTATTTTCTCTTTTTTTTGTATATATCTTTTTAGCAAAAATTTTCTATCATACTATGATATCGCGATCTTAAATTTTGATTTTCTCAGAATAGAATATTTTTTTGGATCAAACATTTTTGATTCGATTTTGCCAGAATTGGCTAACTTTTTTACATCAAGCTTTGTTTATCTGTATTCAGAAACTCAATATGTCGAATTTATATTAAAAAAACCAGCGCTGCATTCGTTCTTCCAATCGAAAAATTGAAAAATGAGAAGAAAAATAAACCTTTTTCCAAAGAAGACTTCTCCTATTTTTCGTATAACTGGATTCGTATGAATTTTATCGAATTCTCTCTAATTCCTTTAGATTCTTCTGAATTCACTTCAAATTTTACTGAAGTCATTGAAATATCTTGGACGTTTTATTTTTCTCTCAATTCATTTGGCACTTAACCTGGATTCTTATTAATTTATCCTGATTTTTTTGAATTTTTTAGAATTCTCTTGAATTTTTTTAATATCTTCTGAATTTCCTTGCATTCTCCTAAATTCACGTAATCCTACTAAATTCAATAAAACTTTTTGTTCTCTTTCCTTTTTAATTCACCTGTAAGTCTTTTTAACTCACCTTGAATTCTAAGGCATTTTATAAAATTCCTTTTGAACGCCCTTGAATTTTTCTAAATTCACTCCGAATTTAATGAAGGCAATGCATTTTTTAAATATTTTTTAACTGTTCAAAAATTCATCTTGAAATTTTATCAATTTCATCGAATTATTCTCACTTTCCTAAAATTCCTCTAAGTTTACACGAATTCTATTTTACTCATTGGTTTTTTTAGTTATTGAAATATTTTTCAATTTACTTTAACTCTGTTCATGTAATTTTGTTCGATTCATTAAATTCTAATGAATTTCATCAAAGTCTCTTAAATTCCATTGAACTCATCTAAATTCTCTTCAATTCATTTGGAATTCAACCTTAATTATTTGAAATTATTATTAATTTTTTAGAATATTTTTTGATTCTCTTGAATTCTTCTAAATTCACTCAATTCTACTCGGTTCAATGCATTTTCATTACAATTTTTTGAATTCACCCCTGAGTCTTTTAAGCTCACCTTGAATTTTTAGGCATTTTATCAAATTCTTGTGGAATTCCCTTGAATTTTTCCAAATTCTCTCTAAATGTGCTGCATTCAATGAATTTCAACAATTCGTTGAATTCTTATGCATTTTATTAAATTCTTTTTGAATTCCCTTAAATTTTTCTAAATTCACTCTGAATTTGATGAATTCAATGAATTATACAAATATTTTCTAATTTTTCTGAAATTTGTCTTGAATTTTTATCAATTTTATTTTGAATTTTTACCAATTTCATCAACTCCTTTTCACTTCCCTTAAATTCCTCCAAGTTTACTCAAATTTTATTTTACTCATTGGTTATTTTAGTTATTGAAATATTTTTCAATTTACTTCAACTCTGTTAAAGTCATTTTGTTCAATTCATTAAATTATTATGAATTTCATTAAAGTCTCTTCAATTCTATTAAACTCTTCTAAATTCTCTTCAATTCATTTGGAATTCAACTTGAATTATTTGAAATTATCGTTAATTTTCTAGAGTTTTCTTTAATAAACTTGATTTCTTGTAAATTCACTCAGTTCTACTTAATTCAATGGATTTTTGTATAGTTTTGTGAATTCACCCTCAAGTCTTCTACACTCACTTTGAATTCTAAGCATTTCATCAAATTCTTGTCGAAATTCCTTGAATTTTTCTGACTTCACTTCAAATTTACTGAATTCAATGCATTTTTAAAATATTTTGTAATTTTTTGAAGATTCATCTTACATTTTTTTGAATTTCATCAAATTCTTCTCATTTCTTTTAAATTCCTATAAGTGTACTCGAATTTTATATTATTCGCTTATGTTTTCTATTGAATGGTTTTTCAATTTACTCCAACTCTGTTGAAGTAATTTTGTTCAATTCATTTAAATTCTTATGAATTTCATGAACGTTTATTGAATTATCCTGAATTATTCTAAATTCAATTTATTTCATTTTGAATTCAACCTCAATCATTTATAGTTATTCGAAATTCTCTTGAATTCTTCTATATTCACTCAATTCTACTCGGTTCATTGGATTTTTTCATAATTTTTTTGATTCACTATTAAGTCTTTCAAACTCACCTTGAATTCTTAGGCATTTTATCAAATTCTTGTTGAATTCCCTTGAAATTTTCTAAATTCATTCCAAATTCAATGAATTCAATGAATTATTGGAATATTTTTAATTCTTATACAATTCCTCTCAAATTGTTATCAATTTTATCTTGAACTTTTATCAATTTCATCGATTTTTTTCATTTCCCTCAAATTCCTCTAAGTTTACTTTAATTTTATTTCTTTCATTGGTTTTTCTTTTTTTATTGATTTTTTCCCCCAATTTACTTTCAAATTCAATTTTAAAAAACATCAAGTTAAATTATTACAGCAAATGGGTCACTTTTGGTTACTTTTTCAGTTTAAATAGGTCACTTTTTTCAAGGAAATTAGGCTTTGGCAGCTCTGAACATATCTAAAATTGAAAAAATTAATAAAAGTTTCATCTTTAAAGAGCAAAAAGTCAAGTGAGGATAAATTTCTAAAGGTTTTGAATTTTGCAAGGAATTGGGGTGCCTTCTACACCCGACTGAAAGTTTGAGTTTTTCCATATTTTTTAAAATTTACAAATGGCTATCATACCTCTAATGCAGTTTCTAAATTTTTTCGAAATTATATTGTATCAAAACTTATACAAATCTGCGTTGAATGATCCCTATTTAGATTGTTTTCAAACATTCTGTCGGGAAATATCTATAAAATACTGGAATTTTCGCCGACTTTTTAAATGAGCGATATATCTAAAATTATTCAACATTTTTAAAGTTTCTATGGCCAATTTGCATATTTATCAATATTTTCTAAAAGAACACTTGAATGTCTGATATTTTAACGTTTCCAAGACTATTTTCTATATTTTCTAGTTGATTTTTCACATATAATTTTTGTCGAGAAAACAATTCACTGAACAGAAACCATTATGTGTAAAAAAAGGAGGGTAGACAGGGGCAAGACCGACGGGTTAACATTCATTGCGCTATAAAGAGTTAATAAGACGTGTAATTGATCCATTTTTTCTTCATTTCGAGTCCCACATTATTGCATATCGTATTTTCATACGGATCAATCATCTGAATAAAAATAATAATTTGATAATTTAATTATTTCTAATAAGCTGTATTTCGTCGGTCTAGCCCCGCATGCGGGGACAAGATCGATGACGGTTTTTTTTATTAAATAGAAATATCTTGGGATGTAAGAATTTGACGGTTAAATTCTTTGGTATTTTATGCAATTTCAAATGACCTCCAAGCAGATGCAGCTAAAAATAAATGTTCTTTTTATTTTTAAAATTGTGATAGCTGTGGTATAATCTCTTATCCATTGAGATTCTGCTAGGTGCTGTAACATCTGCAGGTATCTTTCAAATAAATATTGTTTCTGTGTATTTTGAACACATTCGTTTTGAGGTTAGAGTTTAATCTTACTATCTACCAAATTTATATTAAAGTTATCATCCAAGCATTTAACAACTATTTTCATGGTTGCTCTTGCTAGAGTTTTGTAATCCCGGGCATAAACCCTTGTGGTTTTGGTTGGGTGTCTAAATTCATTTAAAAATACTCAAATAATAATTACATTATTTAAATTTCACGGGAAAATTTATCGCCAGCTCAAACTGGAAAGGGCGCTAAATTCAAATTATCATGGAAGTTAAAGTAATATAAAACATATTTTTCGCATCAAACATTATATAATTTAAAACAAGTATATACTTTAATTCTCTCTGTAGTATACTTGTAAAAAGTATTTGTATTATTAGAGGTTATCCAAAAATTACGTAAGACGATTTGGGGGGATGAATTTTCATCCAAATGGTTAAAGTTTCAACCAAAAAGATTAATTTTCTGTCAGAAAGAGGAATTTTGAATGAAATGCATGAATTTTAAACCAAATAGTTGAAGTTTCAATTGAAAAATATACATTTTCAACAAAAAAAAACGAATTTTAGAAAAAATAGTAAAATTTTCAACTAAAGAAATGAACTTCCAACTATGGTGAATTTTTAACGAAAAATGTACTAGTTGATATTTCAAGTACTTGTATTTCAAGCACATTTATTTCAAGTACTTGAGTTTTCAACCAAAAGAGATGAACTATCAACGAAAAATGTACTAGTTGATATTCCAACCAAAAAAGATTTTAATTTTAAATCATAGATAGTTGAATTCAACCAAAAGAGACGAAATTTCAACAAAATAGTCGAATCCGCAACTAAAGCCAAATAATTTTCAACAAAACAGTTGCATTTTGACCAAAAAGATTAATTTTCTACCAAAAAGAGGAATTTTCAACGTTAATACACAAATTTTCAACCAAGTAGTTGAATTTTTAACTAAAAAAAGAATTTATTTTCAACCAAAAGAGAAATAGTTAAATTTTCTCTTCAAAAAATTAATTTTCATCGGAAAAACAAACAAATTTTCAACAAAATAGTTAAATTTCTAACAAAAAGATGACATATCAACTTAAATGATGAATCTTCAACCAGAAAAATGAATTTTCAACTAAGTAGTTCCACTTTCAACCAAACAGTTGAATTTTTAACCAAAAGAGATCAATTCTCGAAGAAAAATATAATATTTGATATTTCCATAAAAAAAAAATTAATTTTGAATCTAAAACAGTTGAATTCAACCAAGAAAGGCGAATTTTTTACGAAATAGTTGAATTTTCAACTGAAGCAGATTGATTGTCAATCAAAAAAGATGACTTTTCAACAAACTAATTAAATTTTTAACCAAATAATTAAATTTTCTACTGTTAAATTTTCACTGAAATAATTAATTTTTCAACCAAAAAGAAATGAATTCTCAACCAAGAATATAATAATAGCCTTTTCAACCAAGAAGATTGAACTTTCAAACAAAAATAGTTTGAGTTTTTTATTGGTTTCTATTGATTCAGATCGCCTTTAAGTTGAAAAGAAGAAAAAGCCTGCCATAAATAAATAGAAATTTTGATAATTTATAGCCTAAGGAATAATAATTAAGATTAACATTGAATTTCATTTTTAATACTTTAACATTATGATTTTTTTTTCGTTTAATTTATTTGATTGAAAAAATTTATATGTATGTTCGCTTCATGAGTTTATAAAATCTTACGTGGTGAGATTTCGGGATGGGAGTGGGAGGGGGGTCAGAGCAAATCTTACGGTATCTCATATGGTGGGAGAGGTGGTTGCAAATTTCAGAAAAACATTTTACGTCGTTTGTGGATGACCCCTTATGAGCATTTATCATTAAGATTTAAAAAATAGTTTCTGCTATTTTCATTGAATTTAAAATGAAAAATGTCTTTATGTTTACATTTTACGGTTTATTTAGATTTGTAATTGCTTAAACAGCTAAATTTATTTGAAAATACTCAAGTGATAATTTCATTATTCAAATTTCGCGGGAAAATGTATCGCCATCTACTCAAACTAGAAAGGGCGCTAAATTCAAATTATGAAAGAAGTCAGAGTAATAGAAAACATATTTTTTGCATCAAACAGTGTATAATTTGAAGCCAGTATATGTTTAGTTCATTCCAGAGTGTGTTTGTCAAAATCATTTGTATAAATTATGATGTGTATATATATTTGTTTGAACAATAAATGCCTTAAATTCTCTTAAATGCTCTATACATGCTCTGTTTGAGCTTAAATGTTGAGCATATTCTCGAGAGCATTTGCTCAACATGAATTCTTGACATTTAAGAATTATGGGGGGGGGGGTAAGTGAGGGGAAATGAGAGAAGGTAATGGGAGGTAATGAGGTGAGGGGATGAGACGAGTGGAGGGTAGGTGAACTAACGGTAGGTCGGAAAGTGAGGGGAGGGGAAATATAGGAAATAAGGGTGGGGAAATAAAGGAAAGTGTTGGAGGGTGGAGGAACTAGGGAAAGTGTAGAGAGAGAAGGTGAGGGGTTGTGAGAAAAAGGAAGAAGTTAAACATTTCAAATACTGTATTAAATAGGCTACGAAGCCCTTTCTTCCAGGCACATGTCGCCTTCTTTTCCTAATTTTTATGATTCAAATTTGCCTTTTTGAAAAGTATAAAATTACAACGGATAGTAAACTTTGCTTTACTAAAATTTTGTTAGAACAACTAACACATCCTTTTTTCACTGCAACACAAAATGGACACTTTTTTAGATACACTTCCTTGACTTTGAGCAAACACTTCCTGCTATTACATGCAAGAGTCCCATTATACAAATTCATGATAATAGAGATGATGACTCTGTGTCGCATGGGTAACGAATTCCAACCGGATATCACGGATTACATTTGAATTTACGGTTTCCTCGTACACGAGAGAAAATCCGAGTTTCAAGTTTCAGAGTCCGCAAAGCCGCAAAGTGGACATATTCTGCCGTCCGGATTTAAAAAGTGGGTACCTACACTTGAAGTCGAACCGAAAAATTAAACAAAACTCGTTTGTACTTGATCCATCCAATGTATGCTATTTTTCATATGAAAACAACTGTTTTAGACCAATTCGGACCTGCTCTTTTAATAAGTGCAACAAAAATTGCAAATTTTGATTGTTAATATATGAGACTGTAGATGCGTCGCTCTCTCAAACATGAAATCTCTGAAAAACCCCGTTTAAAAGCCGTATCTACTCAGATACGGTATTCAAACAGGACAGAGGCGCTGCAGATACATCGGTTCCAGTCAGGATTTCAACCTTAACTCAGGCTGAAATCCTGAAAAAAAAGTGTAGATACGGTTATACATTTGAAAATATCCACTTTCCTCATCAGGATTTCTCGAGAATCGCTGTAGATAGAGAACGCGTGACCTTAATATCTTTATCATTATTTATAATTTTTCATTCATTTTCCCATAGTAAAATTTGTCTTTTCACGACGAATTCAACTATATAAAAAACTGATTTTCGATGAAAAATGTAGATACCCACTTTTTAAATCAGGAAGGCAATATTGCTGATGGGATTGATGAGACAGCGGTGAACTTTGTTCCCGACAAGGGACATTGCCAATAATGATTGTAATATCGCACACAATAAGTAATGAACGTCATCGGGTCATCACGATCTTCGTCGATTGGACTCAATCAGATAAAGTCCTCTACGATTGGGTGCAATAATGAAGAAAGTGTAAATGAAAAATATAAAAACATACCTTTCTGCGATAATAGCAGGCACTGAGCAATCTGAAAAGACTAATTTACCATCGAGTGAATCAGCGGCACTGTGGATGTCCTTCCACGAATGACATTTCCCATCGTGGCAAAATTCTCTCTCGAGAAACGTATTTCACGGCGTGACTTTGAACACAGTATTTCGTATTTCCGGAGTTTTTTCTCGGTTAAAACCGGAAAAAATTTTTACTGTGAAGAATCTGTTTTTCAAGAATTGAAACTTGTATTAAGAAAGTGGATTACTGTCTTTATGTTTTAAAAAATTAACACAATTTTTAGTTTTCATAATTAAATCTCATTGATGATTGAATTTTCTGACTATCTATTCTGTGGTCTTGAAGTCATAGAATTTTTGTTCAATTAGTGTCGCGGTGAATTGTTACAAAACATTGGATTACAATTTTTGGGGATTTTATGCGCAGAAAGTTGATTTTTTATCTTTTCTGATTTTTCTGTTTTTGTATTATGTACTTCAGTGAAATTGATAAAAGTTAGGGGTTTGTGATGAATGCAATTGGAGGACCGTTGAAAGATATCAAGAAATTTTTTGATTAGTGAAAAATTGAAATTGGATGCATTGTATTGATAAAGTATAAGATTCATGGGTTTTTCCAGAAAAGATTTTTGATATTAATAAGAAAATAGGTTTTGACTTTAACGATAAAAGAAACAAAGGAACTCTTGATGTGTCTCTGGACTAATTTCTGAATCTCGATATTTAGGGCTAAAGATTTCTGAATAATTTTCCTGAAATCTATTGAAATTCTTCGAATATGTGGTTTTTACGAGGGGTGGGCTGGACGATTTAACTGTTAAAAACCAAGTGTTTTGCCTCTCCTAAAAATAATTTGAAATGAGTTCCCAAATTTGTATTTAAAAAAGTGTATTACTGTCCATATGTTTTGAAAAAATAACAAAATTTTCAGTTTCATCAATGAAATATTTTTGATAATAAATTGCTTTGTTCTTCTATTATGTCTTCTTGACATTATTGAAATGTTTATTCAATTAGTTTAGCGGTGAATTGTTACAAAACATTGTACTACAATTTTTGGATTATATACGCAGAAAATTCATTTATTCTCTTTTCTGATTTTTCTGTTTCGGTATTATGTACTTCAGTGAAATTGATAAAAATTGGGGGTTTGTGATGGATATGATTGGAAGACCGGTAAAAAATATCAAGGAATTTTTTCATTAGTAAAAAACTGAGATTTGATGCATTTTATTGATAAAGTACAAGATTCATGGGTATTTCCAGAAAAGATTTTTGATATCAATAAGAAAGTGGGTTTTGACTTTAACAATAAAAAAAACAAACGTGTCTTTGGACTAACTTCTGAATTTCGATATTAAGGGCTAAAGCTTTCTGAATAATTTTCCTGAAATCTTCCTGAAATCTTCCTGAAAAGTGGTTTGAAATGAGTTCCTAAAATATGAGATTTTCCCTGAGGTCTCTTGTTGACAATCAATGTCAGTTTACGGCGTGACTTTCAACACTGCACTTCGTATTTCTGAAGTTTTTTCCTGGTTGAAATTAAAAAGAATTCTTACTGGGGAGCATTTGTTACTCAGAAATTCAAATTTGTATTTAAAAAGTGGATTACTGTCTCTATGTTTTAAAAAAATTTTTAAATTTCAAATTTTGGTAATTAGAACTTATTGACGATAAAATGTGTTGACTATCTATTTTTTGTTTGTGACATACTATGAAATTGGTGGTTTGTGATGGATATGATTAGCGGACAGGTGAAAAACATCAAGGAATGTATTCAATTAGTCAAAAACTGACATTGAATGCATTACAGAAAGATTTATTCATAAAGTACAAGATTCATGG
The DNA here is from genome assembly GCA_032362435.1 of Melikaiella ostensackeni. Taxonomy (NCBI): domain Eukaryota; kingdom Metazoa; phylum Arthropoda; class Insecta; order Hymenoptera; family Cynipidae; genus Melikaiella; species Melikaiella ostensackeni. The sequence continues at coordinate 42,345,688 of JAUMHM010000031.1, read as the reverse complement.
GTTTTTCCAGGAAAGATTTCCGATAATAATAAGAAAGCAGGTTTTGACTTCAAAAATAAAAAAAACAAAGACACTTTCAATGTGACAGCCAATAAATTAGTAAATAAAGTACTGCATTGATATTTTTCTAGACCATGTTTTTGTTTTTAATTGTTGATATCTTCATTCATTTCATATTGGAAGGTAAAAATATTTCTCTATCTCATTATTGTGTCTTTGGACTAATTTCTAAATCTTGATATTTAAGGCTAAAACTTTTTGAATAATTTTTCTCAAATCTGTTGACATTCATCGAACATGTGGTTTTTACGAGGAAGTAAGTTGGATGATACAGTCGTCAAAAAACGACTGTTTCGCCTAACATTGTATGCTATGTATCTATATAGTTGAACAAAATAGGTTATATAACCGCCCTCTGTATCCACCTCGCAAGTACCTCGGTATGTTTTTGACACGCGGGTATGGCTTTGAGGTTACGAACCAGTGATGGCTTCGCACCTCCGAGAGTACCAATCACAAGAACAATAATTTTGACTGAATATTCTGGGTATAATCGCTTCAGCCCAATTCTGAGGTCTTGATACCTCTTCTCCTTTTCCTCCTCCGCAGTTGTAATGTTGTATTCTGCCGGAGCTATGAATTCGATCACTAACATAGCTCGCGCTTCGAAGTCTCGGAGAACGATATTAGGTCTCGAGTGTGTGACGGAGACAGCTGTCCGAAAATCGTAGTTCCAAAAAAT
>JAUMHM010000031.1:42329820-42344846 GCA_032362435.1 Melikaiella ostensackeni | reverse complement strand
CAGGTTAGCCCTGAAGAAGTGAACTGCAATGTTCACGAAACGTCGGCAAGATTCGTAGTTTTGCACACGATTGAAATCTGAAACACCTCCTATTTAATATACTTGTCAGTCAAGTATATCTTTAGTTTTTTAAAAAAAACAGTTGATATAATTAAAATGTCTTCTAAGTACTTATCTAAAAATAAGTTTGCCAACAAGAATTTGCATACCTTGAGGTAAAAGAAATGATACCCTCGTTACCTATAGAAAATGATCCTCGGAAGAAAATGCCATATACAAAATATGCATTTTTTATCATGACCATTAGGTACTGCATTCATAATTTTCCAGACTAACTTTTTATTTTCAACTGTTGATATCTTTACGATTTATATATTTGAAGGTAAGAATATTTTTCTATATGATTCTTGTGTCATTGGACTAATTTCTGAATCTTGATATTCAATGCTAAGACTTTCTGAATAATTTTCCTGAAATCTGTTAACATTCATCGAACATGTGGTTTTCACGAGGGGTAAGTTCGACGATACAGTCGTTAAAAAACGACTGTTTCGCCTAATATTGGAATAGCTATGTAATGAAAAAATAAAGGTTCTTAGTCGATCGTCTCTCCTACAGGTGGTTTGAAATGAGTTTCCAAAAATATGAGAATTTCTGTGAGGTTGTGGAGAATGGTTACAAAACATTGGATTACAATTTTTATATTTTCTACGTAGGAAGTTAATTTTTTATCTTTTCTGATTTTTCTGTTTTGGTGTTACGTATTTCAGTAAAATTGACAGAAATGGGGGGAATGAATGTGATTGGAGGGCCGGTGAAAAACATTAAGGCATTGCATTAAATTAGTCAAAAACTGAGATTGGATGCATTACGAAATGATTTCTTGATAAAGTGTAAGATTCATGGGTTTATTCGAGAAAGGTATTTGATATTAACAAGAAAGTATGCTTCGATTTAAACAATAAAAGTAACAAACAAACTTCAAATGAGACTACCAATAAATTTAGCAAATCTATCTTGAATTTGGTTAAAAAAGTTTGTTTTGCACAGCTACACAGAAATTTTTTGTGTTTTCTATTTAGTACAAAAAAAATTTCATAAGAAAGTACATTTCACTTCAATCTTAAAGAGCTTTTTATATTTATATGAAAATAGAAAAATTTACTAAACAACATTTGATATTAATTTCATTCTTTTTATTTTTAGGTAATATTCGAATCTTATTTATATAGGTTTCATTATTCATAACTGTATTTTCCCTATAAATTACCCCTGATGAGAAAGTCTAAATTGGCTTCGAAACATGTTGGTCCCCAGTAATATAAAAGAGACGGAGTAAAGAAAGAGTGAAAGGTTGGTTTAGTTGACTATTTCTAATGCGCCCTCTTTTTTTTTGTTTTACATTCATTGTACATTTGTCTCTAGTGAGCCGTAAAAATGGGTAGTTTTGAAGTCTATTTTTAATTTTTGAACTTCTCAAGTGTTCTTTTTTGGTACACAAAAAATGTTCATAGGAAAGTAGATTTCATTTCGATTATGAAGAAATATAAGAGTAATATTTTATGATGCAAAGATCTTTAGATCCAGGTGATCCCTTGAATCAGCGGCAGAAGTGATTTCTTTTTCTCAAAAAAAAAAAAACAGGAAAAAAGGCACAATCACGACTCGACTCCGAAAGCGAGATTTCGCGCACATCAAATGTTTCATAGGCAATTGACGGCCTAGCGGCTTATTCAGTGATCAGTGCGACATGCATTTATACATCTTTGGATGGTTGCAACATCGATTGGTAGTACGAACGACATCGTAAAGAATGAAATAAGCGTTTCTGGTAATATGTTATTCGACTTTATTTACAGTCAAGAATGCAAGAGTGCACATACCAAATGCATAAATAAAATTCATTTTCATAACACATGCATGATTTCAGACCTTTTCAATGTCTATGAAGCGGGGCTAAAGTTCTACTTTTCAGTCCCTAGGGAGTAAAAAGTGACGTCAGAGGTGAATAATGAAGATTATCAAAGGACTCACGGTGGATTTCGACTGACTTCAACCCAAAAGAGCTTGCATACCCCGGTTTTCTTCTATCAAATTATTTAAAGAAAACTCAATTTAGGAAAAAAATGAAATTTAAGGTTATAAGCAGTTCTTCTGCTTTAACGTGAGTTTATCCATTGCTAGGTAGCGCGAGCTGCTGAAATCAAATTCCCGCGAAAATTTAAATTGAATAAATGAAAAATTACTATTAATACAAATTGTTATCAATAAAAATTTATTGCTTATCCACAAAACGAAGAAATAAAACAGTTCTGATCAAAGGAATCGAAACACACCCATCTACAGAACTTTTTCATTCAATGTTTGCCTAAATTGTCTGTGTTACTAATAGTTAAAAAGTAGAGAATATTCGAGTTTTTGATAGGAGATAGTACAGAAAAGGTATTTGCATAAATATGGGGGAAATGTACCGTGCACCTAGCACGAGGTATATATCATACATTATCGAGCGCGAAGCGCGAGGTCCGACAGGCGAGCGCCCTAGACACGCTCAAACTTGCGAGCGATGAGAATGTGGCCGCCAGCAGGCAAATTTTTTTATGGAAATATACCTGGTAACGAAAAAAAATCATTTTCAAAAATGGAAATAAAATGCACACTGCTACCTCTCAATTTTCTTCACTCTAGAGAAAAATTATTTCCTTCTTACTTTATTTTAAAAAAAGATTCATTGAGGAATAAGCTCAAAATTCTAAAAATGAAAGGAATATTCTCTTAAGGTCTTTATTGACATCGAAACATAAGAATTTGAATTTGAAATATAAATAAATGTTCTGAAATGATTCCTGAACATTTTTTTAAGGAAATATACCTGGTAAAGAAAAAAAAATCATTTTTAAACATATAAATAAAATATACACTGCTACCTTTCAGCTTTCATCACTTGAGAGATAAAATTATTTCCTTTTTACTTTAATTAAAAGAGAGATGTTTTGAGGAATAAGCTCAAAATTCTAAAAAAGAAAAGAATGTTCTTTTAGGGTCCTTATTCACCTCGAAGAATAAAATTTGTATTTGAAATATAAGTAAATGTTCTGAATAGATCCCTTAATATTTTTTGAAGGAAATATACCTGGTCAAGAAAAAAAATCATTTTTAAAAATCTAATTAAAATGTACACTGCTACCTTTCAGCTTTCATCACTTGAGAGATAAAATTATTTCCTTTTTACTTTAATTAACAGAGAGATTTGAAGAATAAGCTCTAATTTCTAAAAAAGAAAAGAATATTCTCTTAGGGTCAAAATTGACCTCGAAGAATAAAAATTTGTATTTGAAATATAAGTAAATGTTCTGAATAGATACCTTAATATTTTTTTAAGGAAATATACCTGATAGAGAAAAAAAAAACATTATTAAAAATCTAAATAAAATGTACACTGCTACCTTTCCCTGCAAAATGAATGCAAAATAATTGTAGTAATACATCTACAGTAATTCAAAAATAATTTCTGCCTGTAATTTTAATGGAAACGGTGCAAGAAAATGAATTATTTTTTACGGCGATGAAATGTTTTGAGAATTGTTGAGTTTTTAGAATTCGGGATTGAAAATTGCCCTATTTGACAATAATACACTTTCTTGACACCTCTCTATTTTGTTCATTTTAGAGAAAAATTATTTCCTTTTTACTTTATTTGAAAAGATGTATTGAAGAATGAGCTCGAGATTCTAAAAAAGAAATCAATATTCTTTTAGGGTCTTTACTGACCTGGAAACTTGAAAATTAATATTTTGAATAAAATTCAAAGTTCTGAAATGCTTCCCAAAAATTTTTTTAAGGAAACATACCTGGTAAGGAAAAAGAAATCATTTTCAAAAATATAAATAAAATGTAAAATGATTGCAGTGATACATTTACAGTAATTCAAACATAATTTCTGCCTGTAATTTTTATGAAAAAAATGCAAGAAAGTGAATTATTGTTAACGGCAATGAAATGCTTTGACAAATGTTGACTTTATAAAATTCAGGATTGAAAATTGACTCATTTTAAATAAATACACTATCTTGCTACCTCTCAGTTTTCTTTATTCTAGAGACAAATTATTTCCTTTTTATAATATTCAAAAAAAGATGTATTGTGGAATGAGCTCGAAGTTCGAAAAAAGAAAAGACTATTCTTTTGGGGCCTTCATTGACCTAGAAACATGAAAATTTGTACTTTAAATAAAAATAAATGTTCTGAAATGATCCCTAAACATTTTTAAAGGAAATATACCTGGTAACCAAAAAAAATCATTTTCAAAAATGTAAATAAAATGTAAAATGTTTGTAGTAATACATCTACAGAAATTCAAAAATAATTTCTGCCTGTAATTTTTATGGAAAAGGTGAAAGAAAGTAAATTATTGTTAACGGCGATGAAATGCTTCAACAATTGTTGACTTTTTGAAATTCAAGATTGAAAATTGACCCATTTGACACTAGTACACTTTCTTGCTACCTCTCAATTTTCTTTATTCTAGAGAAAAACTATTCCCTCTTTACTTTATTTGAGAAACATCTATTGAGAAATAAGCTCGGAATTCTAAAAAAAGAAAAGAATATTTTTTTGGGGTCTTCATGGACTTCGAAGCATGAAAATTTGTATTGTAAATAAAATTAAAGTTCTGAAATGATCTCTAAACATTTTTTAAGAAAATATACCTGGTAACGAAAAAAAAATCATTCTCAAAAATGTAAATAAATTGTAAAATGATTGTACTCATACACTACAGTAATTCAAAAATAATTTCTGCCCGAAATTTTAATGAAGAAGGTGCAAGAATGTGAATTATTGTTAACAGCGATGAAATGTTTTGACAACTGCTGACTTTTAGAATTCGGGATTAAAAATTGACCTATTTGACAATAATACACTTTCTTGCTTCTTTCCAGTTTTCTCCATTTTAGAGAAAAAATTACTTCCTACCTTCAACTTTATTTAAAAAAAAAAGATGTATCGAGGAATAAGCTCGAAATTATAAGAAGGAAAAGAATATTCTTCTTGCGTCCAGACTTACCTCGAAACATAAAAATTTGTAATTGAAATATAATTAAATGTTCTGAAATGATCGCTAAACATTTTTTAAGGAAATGTACCTGGCAAATGAAAGAAAAATCATTTTCAAAGATGTGAATAAAATGTAAGATGATTGTAGCAATACATCTACAGTAATTCAAAAATAATTTCTGCCCGTTATTTTAATGAAAAAAGTGCAACAAAGTGAATTATTGTTAACGGCAATGAAATGTCTTGACAACTGTTGACTTATTAGAATTCGGGATCGTAAATAGACCCATTTGAGAATAAATAAACATCAAAATATGTATTTTAAATAAAATTAAAAGCCCTAAATTGATCTCTAAACGTTTTTTAGAGAAATATACCTAGTAATGAAAAAAAATCATTTTCAAAAATGTAAATAAAATGTCAAATGATTGTACTAATACACTACAGTAATTCAAAAATAATTTCTGCCCGTTATTTTCCTGGAAAAGGTGCAAGAAAGCGAATTATTGTTAACGACGATGAAATGTTTTGACAACTGTTGACCTTTCGGAATTTGGGATTAAAAATTGTCCCATTTGACAACAATACACTTTCCTGCTACCTCTCAATTTTCTTCATCTTAGAGAAAAAAGTATTTCCTATTTATTACTTTATTCAAAAAATGTATTCAGTGAATAAACTCGTAATTCTAAAAAAAAAGAATATTTTTTGGGGTCTTTATTCACCTCAAAACATAAAAATTTGTATTTTCAATAAAATCAAAAGTTCTCAGATGATCCCTAAACATTTTTCAGGGAAATATACCTGATAAGGAAAAAAAATCATTCTTAAAAATGTAAATAAAATGTGAAATGATTTTAGTAGTACATCTACAGTGATTCAAAAATAATTTCTGTCTATAATTTTAATGGAAAAGATGCAAAAAAGTGAATTATTGTTAACGACGATGAAATGCTTTGACAACTGTTGACTTTTTAAAATTTGAGATTAAGAATTGACCCATTTGACAATAAATTAAAATAAAAATTTGTATTTTAAATAAAATTAAAAGTTCTAAAATAATCCCCAAACATATTTTAAGGAAATATACCTAATACCGAAAAAACATCATTATCAAAAATGTAAATAAAATGTAAAATGGTTGTAGCAATACATCTACAGCAATTCAAAAATAATTTCTGCATGTAATTTTAATGGAAAACGTTAAAAAAGGAAATTATTGTTAACGGCGATGAAATGTTTTGTCAAATGTTGAATTTTCAGAATTCGGAATTAAAAACTGACTTATTTGACATTAATACACTTTCTTGTTACCTCTCAGTTTTCCTCATTTTAGAGAAAAAATTATTTCCTACTTTTTACTTTATTAATAAAAATGTATTATGGAATAAGCTCGAAAAAGGAAAGAGTATTATTTTGGGATCTTTACTGACCTCAATACATAAAAATGTGTATTTTAAATCAAATTAAAAGCTCTGAAGTGATCTCTTAACATTTTTGTAAGGAAATGTACCTGGTAAGAAGAAAAAAATCATTTTCAAAAGTGTAAATAAAATGTATGAAGATTATTGTAATACAGTATTGTAATTTACTACACTAATTCAAAAATAATTTCTGCCTTTAATTTTAATGGAAAAGGTGCAAGAAAGTGAATTATTGTTAAAGGCGATATAATGCTTTGACAACAGTTGACTTTTTAAAATTCAGGATTAAAAATTGATCCATTTGAAAATTATACACTTCATTGCATTTTTTTCAGTTGAATTATATGCCACGTTTTTTTTAATTACTATAATTGCCTTTGCAATGCAACAGCGTGATTTTTTGGAATTTTTTCAACATTTTCTTATTATTATAATGCACACATTTTTTAAATTTCACTATCATTTCCCAACCTAGAATCATTTAGGGGTAGCGTGAAATATACATTTTTTTAAACAAAGTAAAAAGCTAGAAATCATTTTCACTGAAAGGAAGAAAATTGAGAGGTGGCGTTTCACAAATTCAAAAATGAAGTGAATACTAAAAGCACTATTCTGTGTCAATATCCACTTTCCAGTGATACTCTTGGTGCATTAAATAAACAAGCTAAGGACAAAAATCCTGACTGAAACGTAAATTGAATTTAAGGAAATAGCTATGCCATTCGCGGATATAGCAGGAAAGCAACGTGAAAAGAGGTCACAAAATGTTTGCAAAAATGAGTAAGCTGGATCCAGTATAAATTTTCCGCTCAGAAATTCCTCTTATTTTTATCCCTCAACAATATTTCCGAAGAAATTCGAAAATTGTAAAGTCTTTTTTTGTACATTTCTGATACCCTTCTAAATACTCGCGAGTGCCGGAAATTTTTCGTTCTGCATTTTTCACTTTATTGAGAATACTGTTTTTTTATTCTCTCTATTACTCGAAGCGGAGTGTCAATTTTTGTCGTTGATTTTGTCGAAAAAAAAATTGAAATTTTGAGTCTTATTTCTGGTATTGTAATACGAATATAAGGGCCATTCCATTTTTTTTTCATTCCAGCCAAAATTCTGCGCGATCATGTCAGCGATGTAGCTGGCGACTTTTTCCCTAACAGTAGGTACCCTAAGACCCTCAAAAACAAAGTAGCAGAATTTTGAATCAGAAATTTACGTGGAATTTTTTTTGAAATTTTATTTTTTTATCAATTTTGTTTTTATTTTCAAGCCTGCATGAAAAGTCAATAAATAACCAATTTTGAAGTATATTGGCTGAATTGATTCATTTTATAGAAAAGTTTTAACAAAATTGTTTACAATACACGTATGTCAAAAATAAAAAAAAAATAAGGCCACTTTCAAAGTTGGCTATAAATTCACTGAATTTCACCAAAATTAAAAGAGCTGCCAATTTCTAACTTTTAAGTTCAAAGATCTCGTTTTTGTATAAATTTATAAGGTATATTAAACTAAATAAAATTTTCATGGAAATAATTTTAGTGAAGACTTTATTTTTCTCTCACATATATATTTGGAAGGCTAAAAAAGCTATTTTTTATCAAATTTAGCATTTTCACGTCGATTTAATTGCTATATTCCAAGCTTTATAGGTGGTTATAATTGTAAATTCACAGATTCAACCTTGTACAAAAAAAACTTAAGAGCCTTCTCTGTGCATTTTAATTCCTGAGGTACAATGAATTTTTGAAAGGACCTCTATTTTCGCGGTTTCTATGATTCATTTTTAAAAATATTGCTTTTTTATCGAAATATGTTTTGAAGAAATTGTATATTTTATGAAAATACAACTCTTTCATCAACAACCTTTATTGGTGTAATCATTATTTTTCGATAAAATCGACAAAAAATGAAAATCACGCTGATCTTCCATGATTTTTCATAATTTTGATCAAGAAGACGAATTGTACCTTAGAAAAGATGCATTTCATAGAAAAATATTGTAAACAAAACATGTAGGTCCTAATAAATTACACATTTGTTCTGCAGAATATTTTTATGTAGTCAATAGTTTAAGAGTGACACTGGTTTTTACGATGAAAAAAAAAGTTCCTTCTAGTTCTTCTAATTTATCAAGAAAGGTGTTTACTTTTCGTTATTCACTTTTATAGCAGGCTTCAGGATATTGAAGAACTACAACTATTTTGGGCTCAAAATTTTTTTCTACAATCAATAGTTTTAGAAAAAGAATTAATTTTGATTTAGAAAAATCTTTGACTTCCTGTTATTTTTTGTATTTTTCGTGAAGATGGGTTAGAAACGATTCCAAATAGTAATAAACTATAAATTCTTATTTCATCTAAATTGATAGAATACGTATGTAGTAATTTTAAAGTTAGTTAAAGAATTTTAAAGTATACAAGGAGTGGAATATATTTTGGTTTAAAACTAATTTTTTTCCAGCATTGATTCCGAAAATTGCACTTTTAATTCTCACGTGTACCCATAAGTTTGTCTTGTTGAGTATGTACATGATTGAAATTAATTTGTTTAAAACTGAAATTTTTTCCAGCATTGATTCCGGAAATTTCACTTCCAATCCTTACGTGTACCCATAAGTTTGTCATGTTGAGTATGTACATGACAGAATTAATTTGTTTCAAACTGAAATTTTTTCCAGCATCGATTTCGAAAATTTCACTTTTCAGCCTCACTTGTATCCATAAGTTTGTCATGTTAAGTACAAAAATAAAAATTAATATGTTCGAAACTGGAATTTATTCTAGCATTGATTCCAAAAATTTCATTTTTGATTCTCGCGTGTACCCATAAGTTTGTCATGTTGAGTATGTACGTGATCAAATTAATTTGTTTGAAACTGAAATTTTTCCCAGCATTGATTCTCGAAATTTCACTAAAAATTTCACTCTTAAACGTTACGTGTTAATATATTCGAAACTGAAACTTTCTTTAAAATTCTTTCAAAAAATTTCACTTTTAATCTTCAATCTTCAATCAATAAATTATGAATTGAATTTTTTGCTAGCATTGATTCCAAAAAGGTGACTTCACATCTATTTCTTTCCGTCTCTGTATCTGAAACTTCTATTTCATAAAACTGCAAAACCTAAAAACTGAAATTTTCGCCGCAGACACAACAAAAAATATTACTAAAATATTTTGTGTCTAAAACGCAGTGTGGGCCACTTTCCTGCGTAGATTTGACGTACCCCCATAGTTGCGTTATATTGTTATATGTTACTCATGAAGCAAAATATGTTTCACTCCCTGTGCAGCTTAAAATTCTTCAATTGACATATTATTATGTAATATTTGAAATTGTCCTCTGAACCTTCTTCATGAAAAAAAAAAACAAAAAAAAACCGAAAGTCAAACATTTTTCAAAATCAAAAATGATTTTTTCCGAAAACTATTGACTGTAAAGAAAAATGTTGAACACAAAATAGTTGTGTTTTTTCAAAATTTTCAAGCCTGTTATGAAAGTGCATCATGATAAATGAACACCTTACTTGATAAATTAGAAAAACTGCAAGGAACTTTTTTTCATCGTAAAAACTAGTGTCACTTTTAGACTATTGACTACATGAAAAATGTTACACGGAACAAATGTTTAATTTATTGAGATCTATATTTTTTGTCGCCAATATATTTTTCTTAAATGCATACTTTTTAAGAAGGAGTTCGTTTTTTTACTAAAGTTATGAAAAATCAGTGTGATATTCATTTCTGGTCGATTTTATAAAAAAATGATTTCCTTAAAAAATGTTGAAGACGAAGAAGTTGTATTTTCACGGAATGCACAATTTTTTCGAAGAATGTTTTTATATAGAAGCAATATTTCCCAAAATAAATGGTGGAAATCGTGAAAATTGAGGTCGTTTCAAAAATTCACTGTACCTCAGAAATTAAAATGCTCAGAAAAGCCTCTTAGGTTTTTTTTGTACAAGTTTGAGTGTATGAATTTACATATGATATTCACATACAAAGTTTGGACTATAGCAATTAAGTCGATGTGAAAATGGTATATTTGATAAAAAGTAGCTGTTTTAGCCTTCTGAACACTTACGTCAGAGAAAAAGAAAAGCTTCATTAAAATTATTTCCAAGAAATTTTTATTCAGTATAATAAACCTTATAGCTTTATACAGAAGCGAGATCGCTGAACTAGAAAATTATAAATTGGCAGCTCTTTCAACTTTGGTGAAATTTAGTGAATTTATGGACAACTTTCAAGATGGCATTTTTTTTCGTTCTCGACATACGTGTATAGTAAATATTTTTGGTAAGACTAATCTCTAAAGCGAATAAATTTAGCCATTAAACTTGAGAATCGGTCATGAATTGAATTTTTTATGCAAGTTTGAAAATAAAAGCAAAATTGACGAAAAAACCATATTTCAAAAAAAAATTCACGTAATGTTCTGAGTCGAAAAGTGATTTGCGCAAAATTAATTCTCAAAAATATTGATATTTTAGGGGTAGTTTTGGACCGCATCAGTTCATAGTGGGCCAGGAGACCCGGTTTCGTGGCCAAAAGTCGACAAATCCACCAAAGTATGCAAAAATGAATTCTAATTACGCATAAACATGGTTTTTTGGAACGCTGATTCCGAATCTGAAGTAAAAATTTCAAAAAACAAAATGGCGGATCAAATATGACGGACAAGTTTTTCAAAAATTTATTGGATCTACTTGAAACGTGCTGTCTGAGAACATTTCATTAAAAGACGATTTTTCATAAAAAAGAATTCAAATTTTTGATTGTTTAAACAAGTTTTGTTCAAACAATTTGCTTAAAAAGGGAGTTACGAAAAAACTAATAACACCACTCGATTCTGCGGGAAAAATTACATGGAGTCCATGTGTAAGACAATTCTTCTCCTAACGCTATTAGTTTTGTAGTATAAATAAACAATTACATCGTACGGCATTCGTTTACGCATTTAATTATACTACATAACAAATAGGGTTGAGGAAACAATTATCTAACACATGGACTGCACGTAATTTTTCACGTAGAATCGAAAGGTGGTATTAATTTTTTCAGTACCCACATTTTCAAACGAATTATTCGAACGAAAATTGTTTAAACAATCAAAATTTAAAATTATTTTTCATGAAAAATCGTTTTTTAATCAAATATTCTCATACGAACATTAACTTTTCTACTGTGTCAACTGGTCTAACATTGGTACATAATGAGTTCAAAAATTGCTTATAACTTTATAAATTGTTTATAAATTTTAAAATTATGATAATTTTTCGTTGCTTATATCATTCTAATAATAAATTACAACGATTTTAAGACAAAATACTTTTTTTCTTCAACAAACCAATATACTGAAGAATTTGTTAAAATAAATTTTTTATAACAGTTAACTTGTACATCGAATTGATTATTCATGCCATTTGAGTATATCTACAATTATTCTGATCGATAGCGAGTTTATTCAGGCATTTTTTTCAGATAAAAAATCACATTCTTAAAATTGCTTATTTTGTCACTATAGAGTAAGCCAAGATGAATGTTCATGAGGTCATTTTTCATTAACTTTTTTATATTAAGGTCATTTGCTTAACACAAATATGCATGTTTAAGTTATAAGAATGATCTTTCACTAGATCAAAACAAAATATTTATCCATATTATGGTTAAATAATACTGTAACAACAAACAAAATTAAATGTCCGAGTCTCAGCCAAAAAATGCTTCGGAGATGACGAAGTGCATACATTTTCTGATGTTATAAGCAACGCGATTAAGTTAAAAAATTGTCTTGTAAAATTTTTCATCATACAAACACTTTTTATGATGTATTATGGTCATAATATTTAAAATTATTTTGTTGTTCTCTGATAAACGAGGCTTCAGAGATGAATCGGAATTTATACTCGCGACAAAGTAATGATTTCAATTATGCATTACAAAAAAATGTTTTCACTTATATGAACTGATATGGATGGAAAATGAATATAGAGGCCTGAACTTCAATTTTATGTATAATAAAGCTTAATTTACATACTTTTTAGCATGTTACAACAAAATAATGCAATGTTATTCTATTTTGAGGAAAACCTAAAGACAAAGTTTTAAAGCCCTTATTGTTAAGGGCTTGAACTGGAAAATTATTGGGTACCTAAAATTTCAGCTGAACTATTGTTTTTTCAGAGTTAATCACCCAGAAATTGGAAAATTACGAATATTCCAATAAAAAATGCCACGAAAATGCAAAATTTTTCTATTATTACTTACGGGCAAAATTACTATAATGCAAATTCTCACCAATTGAAAAAAAACAGTGTCCGAAAAAAATAACGAAGACTTCGAAAATGTCCCTTGAGTAGAATGACCCATATAAAACTAATATCTTAAGGACCGTATTTCCTCTTGAAAATGAAAAAGTTAAAAGCTTGCCAGCTAAACCGGGAACGACTTTATCAAGTCGCGTTCTTTTATGTCAGTTTTCCATGGAATAAAAAAGTGTGGTTCAGCCTTCTCTTTTAAAAGGTTCGATAGTTGGCGAGCTTGCAGGCGGAATAAATGGTAGATGGATGGTTTAAGCATGCCAGAGGCGGCACTCAACCCAGAAAGATATAAATGATACTGCGGTCTTTCAACGACAAAAAAATTCATGTAAGAAGATATACGAGGATTGTTTGATAAGTAAAGTGCATTTCCCGCGAGATGGCGCCAAAATCAACTTTGTAGTATATGAACAAGAGATAGCACTCTTTAAGCTAATCTCTACCAAGCTTCAGCCAAGACCGACGCTGAGTTCGCATTTGGGATACATTTGAGGCGAGCGTGTCAGTAATTTTCGAAAAAAAAATGAAGAAAGAAGAGTTCCGTGCTGTGATAAAACATTTTTATTTAAAAAATTGGACGGCCACGCAGATCAAAGCGGAATTGGACGAAGTTCAACAGTACCATGGTAGAAATATTTGTTGCATCAACTTTTTTTTTCACAGGAATTGAGGGCTCATTTAGGGCTCTTGCATGGTCCTAGGCGAAATTTGTCAAAAACAACCCCTAGCACTGAAAAACTACCCCAAAGAATAAATATTCTTCGAACATAAAAGTGAGTATATGAGAATTAAGGGCTCCTTTCAGGCTCTCCAACACCTCCAAAATCAATTTTCCAAAACCATCCCTTAACATAGGAAAACTAACCCGAAACCAAAAGTACTGATAAAAAGCAAGGAGAACTATTGCATCAGTTTAGAGTATTCTCTAGTTGTCCGAAAACATCAAACACTTTTCGAAAAACCACCCCTAACACTCGAAAACCACCCCGTAGAAAAATATGACATCAAACTTATAATAAAGTATATGAGCAGTTCTTACTTTTCTCGGACCATGTCCAAACAATATATGCCCTATGATGAAATTAAGAGCTCATTTAGGGCTCGTTTAGTACCCAAAAGCCAAATTTTGGGCTCTGCATTAAAAAAAAATGTATGGTACTGCCAGCTTTACGTCAAGCTAGCAGAACCATGGTAGAAGTATTTGTTGTATCAACTTTTTTCTTACACAGGAATTGAGAGCTTATTTAGGGCTCTCACATGGGCCCAGGCGCAATTTGTGAAAAAATTTGATGCTAAAAAGTTCTTTTATGTTGTAAGAAAAAGTCAAAGTTTACCAACAGCATCTACGATTCATATGCTCAACTCTAATGGTGCTAAAGAATTTTAGGTGTTTAATTATCAAGATAAATTAAAGGAGAGGATATCTAATAAACCTTAGTTATTTTGTTTGGAGTGAAAATATGCATTAAATCCTTCCATGCTTTAGGATTAAAAATTTCAAAAATTGCTTTTCTTAGGATTATTTTTTCGAGTTTTCAAGTATTTACTATAAGAACTCAAGGTTTCATAACCATTTCTCAAATTCTTTGTAAGCGTCTTTGCATCGTAGGTATTTTGGTGAGCCTACATTTTGATTTCATAAGTTAAATGTTTATTGTTTAAATACATGAGATTAGCTTGACTAAAGGGTTGGACTCGATAAAGGTTAATACATAATTCTAATTCACGAAACAAAGGTTTTTTTCATATTCACTATACAGTCAGATAACCCTATCGAAAAACTACGTACGTAGAAAATAAAAGTCTGGAGTTACAAGAACAAGATTTATATAACATATTTGTGGTATAATGTAGCTAAGATCGCAACATTTAAAATATCAGGTAGCACATAATGCAACTAAGGAAACGCTTATATAACATTTCATATAACAATTTTTTTGGATAAAGTTGCTTAGATCGAAATATTTTTAATATTCTATATGTTATAGAAGTCTTAAGTTACAAAAACAAGATTTATATAACATATTTTTGGTATAAAGTATCTAAGATCGTTACATTTAAAATATCAGGTAGAACATAATGCAACTAAGGAAACGCTTATATATAACTTCATATAACACTTTTTTTTATAAGGTTCCTTAGATCGAAATATTTTAAATATGAGGTAGCATATAATACAACTTACTTTTTGGTATAATAAGTATCTTAGTTCCCAAAAACTCTA
>JAUMHM010000031.1:42291109-42329264 GCA_032362435.1 Melikaiella ostensackeni | reverse complement strand
CACCAGCCGATTCGGTTGATCGCTTGGCAGACGCTCCGCGCGGGAAGGCTCATTACTTTTCAATCAAACCCTGTATAGCACATCACCTGTAAAATATGTATGAAATTTCAATTAATATATTTAAATATTAATGGAAAAGGGGTCCCTTTAAAAAAAAATTTCTTGGAAAAGGGAGGATTCTGGTGGTCTTCGTGAGAAGATTTGGTGACCCTCGTAGGAGTCTCTGAAGGGCCTCGTGGCAGGCTCCGGAGGGCCTCGTAGAAGGCTCTGGAGAGTCTCGTGGGAGGCGCTAAGGGTCCTCATGGGAGTCTCTGCAAGGCCTCCTCAAAATTCCCGAAAATTAGATTTTATTATATTATATTATATTATATTATATTATATTATATTGTATTGTATTATATTATATTATATTATATTATATTACATTATATTATATTATATTATGCTTGCTTCGGATGAGAAGAGAAATATATCTTTGATTAACAAAGTAACAAGTGTTCTAAAATACAATTTTACGTCATTTCATGTAAAACCCCTACTTCTCATCGAATTCTAGATGTCAATTATTTCTCAGTGTTACAAAATCAAAAGCAATGAATAAAGGAAACATAACCATATTCTAAAGAGCAGAATATCTGAGTATTCTAAACGCCATAAAATGATAAACAAGTCAAAAATATAAAAAGATTAATTTTACGAAACCTTTGAAGGAAATGTGGAATTCATGATTTATGCTCCGAATGAATGAAATAAGCGAGAGTTTTAGAAGTGTACGAAAAATGTGAAATGTCAAGTCAATCGTCAAAGATGAGAAAAATCATCGGCTGTCTGTTATCATCGCGCTTCGTTAAAGCAACCAGAAAGTCTTGTACATTTTGATGAAAAAAATCTATCGTTGCCATTAGCTGAGTCGTTAACAGTCAGGTACGATCGTGACTCACGGTACATAGCAAATTACGAGTCTTCTTCGAACGAAGCGGTGCCTCAAATGTATTTGAGTCGGTTTAACCAAACGTATTTCAACAGAGCGTTTATATTGTAATTACAGGAAGAGACACGCAAGAAGAGAGTGCCATTTGGCTGTTACGACAAAGTCGGATGGGCGAATAAGCATTGCATTTCGCCCAATAATGTAGATTGTGGTTTGATTTTCCTTCTCGACTATTTATCCCTTGAGAAAATGGACAGCCGACCGACAGTTCGTAAATCTCTTGTATTATCTTATTATCCCACATTTTAATTTTGCTCATTGCTAGTTCTACAGCTGGAGAAACAATGAAGTAATCGTTAATTTATGTTACTACATGTGGGAAAGTAGGAAGAGAGATGAATAAAACGAGGGGTGCTTTTTTAAAATAAAACTTGAAATCGTTTTAATAAACTGAGAACTTAAGACGAGGATTGAGCAGACCTTAAAAGATTGTTATTACTAATAATAAACTACAAGCGGACATATTCGCAGTTAATGCAGTCCTCTCGCATCTAATACGAGAATCGTTTGGTAAATTTAGTAAAAAAGTAAGTAAAATAATTTGTTGTTAAAAAGTTTGCCTCTATTTCTCAACATAGTCTTCTTGAAGGGCTACACACTTAGTCCAGCGAGATTCAAATTTATTCATCATTTCAGAAAAGTAAGATTTTTTGAGGTCTGCAAAGTACGCATTCACGGCATCGATTACTTCTTCATCGGACGAGAATCGCTTCCCACTGAGCCAGGTCTTCAAGTTGGGGAACAGAAAGAAGTCGCACGAAGCCAAGTTTGGAGAATAGGTTGGATGAGGAGTCAGTTCGAAGCCCAGTTTGCGTATTTTTACCAATGCTATTGCGGAGGAGTGAGCCGGTGCGTTCGCGTGATGAAACAGCACTTTTTGTGCGCCAATCGTGGCCGTTTTTTTGCAGCTAGGCTTTCAGACGATCCAATAATGATGCATTATATGTTTCTGTTATAGTTTAACCCTTCTAAAAGTAATCAATAAGCATCATTCTTTGTGAATCCCAAAATACAGTGGCCATCACCTTCCCAGCTGGCAAAACAGTCTTCGCCTTTTTTGGCTCACAATCACCAGGCAATACCCACTGTTTTGACTGCTGCTTTGTTTTGGGCATACAGTAGTAGATCCAGGTTTCGCTGAAACGTCTTTTCGGTTGCGTGGAAACACCTACAGCCTTAGAAATCTCACTCACATTAATTTGGCGATCTTTCGTAACCATATGATGATTTTTTTCCATCATATCCAATGTGGTGACCTCACTTGGGCGTCCGGGGCGCGCTTCATCTTTAGTCGTGATTCGGCCACGATTTTGTTTATCCAAAAATATACGGTTTTCAACGAAGGAGCAGTCTCCACGTGAACTTCGTCTAACTCGGCCTTGATCTGCGCGGTCGTCCATTTGTTTAAATAAAAATGTTTCATCATTGCACGGAACTCTTCTTCCTCCATTTTTTAGAAAACTACTGATACGATCACTTCGAACCATCAGAAATATCAGATCAAATCCGAAAAGCCAATCAGGTTTTTAACAACATTGATGGCGAGACTTTCAATACATATCATTACACCACTTTTTTTAAATCGGATAAATAAAAAATAAAAAAATAAAAATTTGAAAAAACTCTCGCGCTTTGTGTTATTTATAATTATATGAATAAAAATATGTTTTGGAAATTAAAAAATTTGAAACCATAAAAAATAGTTATATCCAATAAATAACAAAACATTTCGAGACAAATACTCTTTTGAAGTTTGAATTTAAAATGAAAAAAACATTTAAAATAACTACAAATTTAAAAAAAATAATTCCTAGGCTTATGCATTCTTTAAAATGAAGAAACTGTAAAATTAAAAAAAATAAACAAAACAATAATATAAAAAAAATCGTTTCCTTTATAAACTTAAAAAATTTAAAAAGAAGGAACTAAAAAACTAAAAGATGTGAAAAAACTCCCAGGTTTCTCGTTATTCAAAATATTCAAAATAAAAACATATTTTTAAAAAGTCTCTCGAAAAATATACTGAAAAAATAACTAAATAATTTGTTTCATTAATTTCGCTTCGGAATTGGCATTGCCAAAGTTTGGAATTTTTCAGTGTTATTATTTACAAGAACTTTCAATTTTTTTAAATTCATTTTGTTAATCTTTCGATTTTTCATTTAAGAGATATTTCCAAAAATATGTTTTTATTCATATAATTGTGAGTAACACGAGAACTGGGAGTTTTCTCAAATTTTTCAACTTTCAATTTTTTAGATATTTCTTTTCTTGACTTCTTGAGTTTTTAATAAAATCCTTAGGAAACTCAATTATTTTTAATGAATTAATTATTCCTCGTCGTTGTTTTGAACAGATTTGACGTTCTGAATTTTAATCTTAGAAATTACTTCGAACTTCTAGAATCTACCTGTGCTGAAAGCTCTTATTTAAGGGAATTATTTGTAGATTTGATTTTCAAAATTTCAAATTTAAGATATAAAATAAAACAACTTCAAGTAATGAAAAGCCAATAAAATTTTCAATAGACATGATTGCGAGATTTTTGAGACATATCGTTACACCACTTTTTTTTAACGGATTATTTTCAACTCGAATCGTTTAATATGAAACGTAAGTTGAAAACATGTATCGAAAACAGTGAAGATGATGTGTTTACATTTTTTAATTTAAAAAATTGTATTGTTTGAAAATAATTATACTTTATAGTTGAAAAATTAATCAAAACCAAGGCTCAGTTATATAATTAATTTCATGATGAAATGTGTAAAGTGCATAGCTTTAAATTTACATATTGTAGGCTTTCAATATTCTGAACTAAAAGCCTGAATAAACAAAATTGCTGATGTTAATTTTTGTCAGAAGCCAATAGTTGTATTTAAACTTCCAAAATTGTGCACTTTTGAATTCAAACCTATAAACTTTATCATTTTTACCCTCCCAAAAAAACCTAAAAATCCGCCCTCAAAAACCATCCATCAAGTAATAAGATTAGATTTTTGCAATATATTAAAGTTTATTCAATTTTTTGACCATTTTTTCCCTAGATCATCACTAATAAATATTGATGAGTGATGATCTAGGAAAAAAATTGTCAATAAAATTTAATGAGATTATGTGTCATATATATTTATTATCCTTCAAAGTAATATGTTATTTAAAATAAACATACTGATAGTATTTAAGTTTCGTTGTAGCTTTGTTAAAGAGAGTTCTTTAAAAACTGATTAATTCTCATAAATATTAAAATTTTTATATACTTTCATATAAGTGGTCCAAGATCAATAATTTGTTTAGTTTCTCTACTTTTTGCAATAATTATGTTAATATTTTTATATTATTTATTTTTATACTGAATTTCTGTAATGATTTTTCTATAATAATTCCTATAATATTTTTCTATAATTACGAAAAAAGTATAGGAAATATATTATAGGAAAATCATTTATAAGCCTACTGTGAATTTCTTACAATTTTCTTCCATGAGGGCAATACAAAATTGTTTAAAGAGTTAATAAATATGTATGGCAAAATAATTAGGGGGTGGTATTTGAGGGTGAAGAAAAGGGTCTGGGAGGGTACGAATTAGAGCGTTTGAAATTAGACAATTTCAAATTAAAACTTTAAACAACTGTATAAATCCCGATTGGCCTTCGATGATAAACAACCTGTATGTAAATGAAGAATAGTTAAAATTGTACAATTTCAAAGACTTGACAGCTACAAAAATGGAGATATTTTTATTCTTAGGCATACCAATTTAAAAAATTTCACTACTGAGCATCTAAAACTAAAAGTTAATTAATTTTATAGCTTGAAAAAGGACCATTTCAAATTTAGAGCCGTTACAATTGAATTTTTTTTATTTGAAGTGCTGAAAAATTGTACAATATCAAATTTCTAGCCGTCTAAATTTAAAATTCACATCTTTCAAAACGTAATAATTAAAAATTAAATTTACATTTGTTTTTAAACAATTGAGAAATTTATATTTAGATCAATGAAAATTTGGCAGATTAAAAAAGAAATTTTAAAAATTGTACACACAAAACGGGAACCTTCAAGTGTGAATGTTATCCAATTAGATATCTTAAAAAATTTGAAATTTCAATTTTAAATCTACAAAAAGTAAATAACGTTTTGAATTTGCAACACGATGTTAAAAATAATAATTTTGGAATGAAACATTCAAAATTACTAATTTAGTACTGATACATATTTGAAGTTTAGGTATTTGACTATATAATAATTTCAATTTGAAATCCTACACACTTGAAAAATTCCAAAAAAGCATTGAATACTAAATATTTTGAAACAGCTTCTGATTTTCCAAGCCTCTTCCAAATCATTCTGTGAGTAAAAAATTGGCCTTAAAAATAAAACGATGCAAGAACGAGGCATTCAAAATTGAATTATTTTAAAATTGAAAATGTTCTAAATTGAACATTTCAAATTCAATGCCTCTCAAATTATAACTTTTTTAAGTGATTACATTGTACAATTCGAACTTGGAATCACAGTAATCTCGTTTTCAACCAAATATTTGAATTATTCACCCCAAAAGACGAATTTTGAACAAAATGTGTAGTTGAATTCTCAATCAAAACATATTAATTTTTACCTAAACAATTATATTTTTCAACAGCAAAAATAATGAAATTTCTACCGTAAGAGATGAATTTTCAAACCGAATAGACGAATTTTCAACAAAAGTGATAAAATTTTATCCAAGAAAGAATTTTGAGTCAAGGGGCTGTTCAAGTATTACGTACGCAAACAAAAGAATAAATGTCATATTAACATCTTTCTCAGATTTGCATTGATCATATAATTATCTCTCACATATTTATTATTTTGTTTGCGTACGTAATGCTTGAACAGCCCCCCAGAAAGAAAAAAAAATTGAACAAAAATGTTCAGTTGTCTACAAAGCAGTTGACAAAAATATGAATTTTCAAAAAAAATGTAAGTTTTCACCCAAATAGTTGAATTTTCAACCCAAGAACACGAATTTTTGAGAAAAACAGTTTAATCTTCAACCAAAAAAGGTTAATTTTCAATCAAACAGTTGCATTTCTAACTAAAAAAGATGAATTTTTTCTAAAATTGTGGAATTCTCAACCCAATAACATGAATTTTTAACAAAGCAATTGAAATTTCAACAAAAAAAGGATGACTTTTTCAACCAAATTTTTTAATTTCCAAGAAAATAATTAAATTTATGACCAAAAATTGGATTTTCAACCACAGAGATGAATCTTCAACCAAAACAGATTTCAATTTTAAATGGAAAACAGTTGAGTTCTACTAAAAAAGAAAAATTTTAGGCATTAATTTCCAATGAAACAGTTGAATTTTTAAATAAAAAAGAATTTTGAGTCAGGGAAAAAAATTTCGACAAAATCATTCAATTTTCCACAAAACACTGGAGTTTAACCCGAAAAGACGAATTTTCAATAAAATAGTTGAATCTTCAACCAAAACATATCAATTTACAACCAAACAGTTCAATTTTTAACCGAAAAAATTAGTTTTCTATAAGAAAAAAAAAAACAAATTTTCAACAAAACACACAAATTTTCAACCAAATAGTTGAAATTTCAGCCAAGAGGATTAGTTTTCTGCCAAAAAGACGAATTTTTAACAAAATATTTAAATTATTATTCCAAACAGATGAATTTCCAAAAAAGATTCATTTTCTACCAAAATGGTGGAATTTTCAACCCAAAAAGAATAATTTTCAACAAAACAGTTGAATTTCCCATAGAAAGAGATGAATTTTTAACAACATTGTTGAATGTTCAACAGAGTAATTAAATTTATAACCAATTAGTTGAATTTTCAACCCAAGAAAACGAATTTTCAAAAAAATAGTTGAATGTTCAACCAGAAAAGGGTAATTGTTCGATCAAACAGTTGCATTTTAACCAAAAAAGATTCATTTTTATCAAAATAGTGGAATTGTCAAAAAAAAAACAGTTGAAATTTCAACAAAAAGAGGATGACTTCTACAACCGAATTGTTTAATTTCCTAGAATTTAATTGAATTTATAACCAAATAGTTGAATTTTAAACCACAGAGATTAATCTTCAACCAAAAAACAGAATTTTCAACAAATTAGATCAAACCAAGTACTTCAATTTTTTGTCACAAAAAAAGATAAATTCTCAACGTAAAATGTAATAGTTGATATTTCAACCAAAACAGATTTTAATTTTGAGTGAAAACAGTTGAATTTTACTGAAAAATAAAAATTTTAAACATTAATTTCCAATGAAACAGTTGAATTTTCAAAGAAGAAAAAATTTTAAGCCGAGAAAAAAAAATTCAACTAAATTATTCAATTTTCCACAAAACACTTAATTTCAACCCAAAAAGACGAATTTTCAATAAAATAGTTGAATCTCCAACCAACACATATTGATTTTCAACCATACATTCAAATTTTCACCGAAAAGATTAGTTTCCTATAAAAAAAACGAATTTCCAACAAGACACATGTTTTCAATCAAATAGTTGAAATTTCAGCCAATGGAATTAATGTTCTGCTAACAAAGATGAATTTTCAACAAAATATTTAAGTTATCAATCCAAGCAGGTGAATTTTAAAAAAAGATTCATTTTCTACCAAAATGGTGGAATTTTCAACCCAAAAAGAATAATTTTCAACAAAGCAGTTGAATTTCCTACAGAAAGGAATGACTTTTCAACAAAACTGTTGAATCTTCAAAAGCATAATTAAATTTATGAACAAGTAGTTGAATTCTCAACCATAAAAGATGAATACTCAACGAAAAATGTAATACTCGATTTTCAACCAAAACAGATTTTAAATTTGAATTGAAAACACTTAAATTCAACCCAAAAAGACGATTTTGCAACAGAATACTTGAATCGTCAACCAAAACATTAATTTTCAACCTAACAGTTGAATTCTCAACCAAGAGGATTAATTTTCTGCCAAAAAGACTAATTTTCAACAAAATATTTAAATTTTAATTCAAGAAGGATTTTTCAGCTAAACAAGAGAACAAATTTCAACCAAATTGTTGAATTTTCAAGCGAAGAAGCGAATATTCTCCAAAACGGTTGAATTTTTAATCCGAAATTATGATTAAAGTGTTGAATATTCAAATTTCGAATTTCTTCGATTTTCAACAGTTGACAATTTTCCAGAAAAAAGCAATTTTTGTATTTAAAAAATTTCATTTACATAATTTTACATGAGTTTAATAAATGAACATTTCAATCCATAAAAAAAATTTTAAAAGTCTAAATGGAATTCAGATTCAAAGCAATGTTATACGCTTGCCATAACGCGCGCATATTTTGCTAGTTGTTAATAATTCTCAATAATAGTAGAAATTTCATCCGAGATATTCAAAATAGTAGGACAAACACTGGATGGATTTACTCATGAGGAGCTTAGAGACTATAAACTAGTATTTGCATCTCAATTTTTTTGAATATAAAATGTTTTTGAATGGAAGACCATATTAATTCTCTCCAGGAGAGGTGTAAATAATAGGAGAAACTCGGAATCCGCAGAAGCCAGAAGGATGCAGCAACCTCACTATGCTCAGTGACATTATCAGTACTGAAAATCTGACAAAGTGATACGCGAAGTAATTCTACTTGAAATCGATTAACATACGTGAAATGTTTTCAGAAAATCACCAAACCAGCTGCAAACTTTCCCACTATACGTAAAGTCTGTCGAATGAACAATACATTACGTAGATCCTATATACCCACGAGATAGTATCACCAGATGGCCGACTTTCGTTTTTGAAGGGAGTAGCTATTAAGAGATTGCGTTTATTTTCGATCACAATTATTGGGTGTGAAATAAAAAAAGGATAGAAATATTATTGTAGTGCTTCATTTAAAATAAAGAAGTATTATAATATGTTTAAAAGGGGTTTCTGTGTGGAAAAGTCGACTGGGTTTCAACCAGATGGCCCAATTACTAGTTTGGCCCCAGTTGGGAGCCCCAGTCACTGCCAATTTGCGCTACTGTCTGGGTTGTAACACTCAGACCAATCAATACCCATATTGGACAAACTAATTGGGCCCAAGTTGGACAATTTCTTTTCTGCCCATTAAAGAAAAAGATTTAAATCTGAATAAAAATGAAAATTTAAATTATGAAATAAGACTTAGTTCAAATTTTGAGAACTTGTTGTTAGTTTTAATATAATTCTCCTGTATATATGCGTATTGCGTAGTGTATCCTTTTATAGACTCCGGGAAAACTTAATATTCGTTCTTTTCCACAACAAACCTAAATCTGAAATGATGAGGATTCTCGCGTCAAAATGAGGTGCCTTCATATAATGAATTTTTGTGAACATTTCCACCTTCGTCCAATCTGTAATTCATTTAAGGTCCTGAAAAAATTCGGTCATCCATATCTTCATATTCAAAATTCGCATCTTCGCAAATTCGCTTCTTCAAAAAACAAATTTCAATATTAACATACGAAAAAAATTATTTCTGAAATGATATACATATTACTAAATAGTAATTTGTACCTATACTTACTTTTTATTTCTCAGAATATCCGATTGACACAAAATTACACAAGCTAAGCATAAAATGGCGCGTGCGACTGCTGACAGCTGATTGACGATAGAACCGTAAGAGGAACTAGGAAGATAGATTTGCGTATCGGAGTTTGCGCGCGTTTGGACTGGAGCGACCAATAGAAGTTTTGCGGGCACTTTGAAACACTAAAATATGAAAGCTTTTTTCTGTCGGTGTTGAATAAAATATGTTTCATTTTGGTATCTCAAAGTGCCTTCCTTACATTTCCATACATTTTTGAGGTTATTGATTTCAATTTGTAATTATATGTTAACTGCTTCTACATTTGGAACATTTGCTAAATCTGAATCTTGCTCGGTATAATTTTCAACCTCGGAACTCTCCTGCCTAGGAATTTCGAAAATTTCGTCAGTATCGACGTCCTGAACATGTTCTAAAATAAACAATAATCAAGTCTAAAAATATTATATTTTCATATATTATTATTATAAGATCTTTTAACAGCTTTTTTTACAAAGGAAATGTTCGCTTTCATCACTATAATTAAATTTTTTATTGTTTAAATTTTGGCCTTGTCGTAGTACATTTAATAATGATTGAATTTCTGTACTAAACTTTTACTAATTATTATTATTATTTTGATTTAAAATAACTCACTTTCATCATCAGCGTTCAAGTTGTCTTCAAACGTTTCATCAACTCCTGCTTCAATCGCTCGATATTTTTTAACCCATAGGCGTAATTTATAACTCGCACGGCGTGTTTTATCGAAGTTCATTCATTTATGTTCATTCATTTATGATGCGATGTAGTTTACAGTCAATTTACAGATGTAAATATTAGCAGACCACAGCAGATATTTTGTCTATCTATAACTGGGTTTACTTGATGAAGCCAAATTTGTTTGCCCACTATGGGCACTCTACAGGTATATGGAGAGAAGTGGATACTAGCAGTTAAAATTTGGATACTAAGTCGTAATATATCGGTGATTTAACTATGAGACAAGGATCTAGATATTTAGATTTAACATCAACAGATATTAAGTCCTAATATCCAAGATAGTTATTCTATAATAAATATATCTGAGATATCAAAATTAGAAGCCGAGACTTTAAAACTGGTAATAACTTGGATATTATTGTTAGGTATAAAAGATGATGAATTTGAACACCCCGGATATTGCAGTGAATTACTTTAAATGCTACTGTTTATTTATTTGTAGATTAATTTGTCAATGCACTATCAATTTAAATGAGTCAATTTGACTAAAAAATCGATGTATTATTGACCAAAATGAGTGAAATAATTAATTTTGGCCGATATTACATTGATGCATCAGGCAAAGTGACTGATTCATATTTATGGAGTATAATATGCACACAAATGAATACGCAATAATTTGATTTGAAAGTTATCGAAAATGATTGTAATCTTCATTTAAAATAAAAAAAAAATTTATGCATATTATAAATATCACGTTGTGATGTCGGTTCGATGAAAAATTAAAATGTCTGATTAGCGCGAATATCGGGAGCTCATCGCCAGCATCAATATTACAGCCGTATCGTGTCTGGATCGATTTTGTAAACTGAAATGAAAAATGAATTTAAAATTATTTATAGGCTTCACTTCGATTTAAAAAAAAAAACACACTTGAAGATGAAGTATACAAAAACTGTAAAATTTTTAAATTTCTCAAGAAGCCGGTAAGAATAAGAATAGAATAGAGAATTTCAAAAATTCAGATTTCAGCGAAGAAGTGAACGTTATTCTATTGTTTTCAGCACCTGATTCTTCCAATTTCAATTAATTTGCATTCAAATTTTTAAACTTATAAAAATCCAAGTCGGTTTGGGAACTTTGAACATTTTCAGAAATATTTTGAGGAAATGTATTACGTTATTATGGATTTGAGCTTTGTGGAAAAATCAGGTTTTACATAGAATAGAAAAATTTTCAGATTTTACATTAAAATCCAAAATTCTGTAATTCTTTTTTAAGCAAGCCTTCTTACCAGAAAGTGCATTGTTAGTTTCCATACGATGAAGCATCAATGTTCCGAAATTGCTAATACTTATGAGGCGTGCCGTCGAGCCTTTTTGTTGAGGAACCGTTAACTTCCCACTTTTTTAGTAAACTGCTTACATCTGTTACATTCATGTTCCAAAGAGGATTGTAGCAATCTGTGAAGAAAGTTACTTTATGTTGAGAAAATCTTGTTGAAATGTAAAAGTTCTGTTTACTATATTTAGAGGTTAGCCTTTCTTTGCTTGGAATTTCGTAGTCATGCAATATGGAAAATCCATACTTACTACAAGATAAGTCCGCAAAATACGTCCAAAAAATACTAGTCAAAAATCAGCTCAGTAATAATGAGGTAATCAGTAGCAAGTCACGCTTGTCACGCTTGTCAAAAATCAAAGCTCCAACTCCAACACAAGAAGAACGTGTGTGCGCGCGCATGGCCGCGCGCAAGCGCTGCACATACGAGTACATTTCTAATATCTCAGATAGTTTTGTTGAACATCTCAGATTATAAGTTTTCTGTTATTATCTGATAATATCTTAGATTTTAAAAACTGGAATTCTCGATGAGAAGAGCTCCTAATATTTTCTGTTATTATTCGATAATAATTAAATTAGTAAAAAACTGAAATTAGCTGCATTACAGAAAGATTTCTTGATGAAATGCAAGATTCATGAGGTTTTTCCAGAAAAAAAAATTGACATTAACAAGAAAGTTAGCTTTGATTTTAATAACAAAAGAAACAAATAAACCTTTGATAAGACTACTAATCAATTTAGGAAATCTATCTTGAATTTGGTTATAAAAGATTGATATGCACAAATGCACAATCCAAAAGAGAAGATTAAGAGTACTGTGAATAATTTGAATAAGCAGGTACCGGTTTACATCATCAAAGAATGCCTTGGAAGAGACAGTGAATTAAATAAAAAAAGCTTCTAAAAATAATAAGAAACATGAACAAAAATTGAAAACATTCTTAATATCCAAGGTATTGTACAAAAATTGACTCCGAACATTCACTTGACTCTTTTTCAAGACCAATCTGACCCATGGTCTTTGAATATTTTAAACGTAGAAGTTCCTGAGAGGGCAATCAACATTTTAAGGTTGGGTGAAGGCTTTAGTAACAAATATAGTAAAAAAAGTATATTCAATTCCTTGAAATCATAAAAGACATTGAAGCTTATATTTCGAAATGACTAGAAAACAAAGCACAAGAATTCAGAGC
This sequence comes from Melikaiella ostensackeni, assembly GCA_032362435.1. Taxonomy (NCBI): domain Eukaryota; kingdom Metazoa; phylum Arthropoda; class Insecta; order Hymenoptera; family Cynipidae; genus Melikaiella; species Melikaiella ostensackeni. The sequence continues at coordinate 42,316,465 of JAUMHM010000031.1, read as the reverse complement.
AAAGAAGAATTTTTTGAAACAAAAATCTCATTGAATGTCATTCTGAATTACTGATTACTAAGGCTGATAAAGGAAGCATTACGGTTGCAATATTGAAAGATGTTTATAGTCAAAAAAAGATGCATATTTTGAATGATAAAGATAGTTTTGCAGTTATTCTGAATGATCCTACAAGAATGCTTCAAAAATGTACATTTCAAATTCTAGAAAGATTAAGGTTTCAACACAGTAAAAAAAAAGGATCATTTTTGTTCCAGAGCATTTTGATCCAGCGATCATTTTACTATCAAGATCATAATGAGCTGTTCATTCGAATCATTTTGATCTGCTTTCATGGTTATGTGTCGGACTAAACAAAATGGCCGCTAGTTTTTGGCGTGGATGTCATAACTTAAATATTTTGTTCAACCGCGCGCAAGTGACAACTATACTTAACAGAAGATATATTCTGTTATCAAGTTTTGTTATTTTTTAACTTTTCAAGTAGACTGCACGATCAGAAATTATGAAAATCTCACATATAACCTAAAGTACTCCAAGAACGTCGGCCATCTTGGCTTGACTTGATACATGACCCCGAATCAGAACATTATGAACACAAAAATCGATCATTCATTCTGGCCGATCAAAATGCTCTTGATTTCGGTATCATTTTTGTTGCATATCAAAGTAATATTGCTTTTCGTAACGTTTTGAAAATTTTTTCCCCTTTGAAGAATGTTTGGGAAACAATATAATAAGGTGCGATATTGACACAATATATCCGAATCTATCTTTGGCCTATGGCCTGGTCAAAGCTCATAAAGCAGCCTTTCCTTTACGACAAGTTATTTCGACAATAGGTTCACCCACGAAAAAATTAAAAGAACTTCTCAGTAAAATTATCAAAGAATCAGTTACCTTTTCAGGAAAATCAATTAAAAGCAGCGCTGCCTTTCTAAAATTAATCGAAAATGTTAAAATACCACTAAATCACATTTTTGTCTCCTTTGACGTAATAGACATGTTTCCTAACATTCCATACGAAAGAGTTAAACTTGACATTGAAAAAAGATGGGATATAATCAAACTTCATACTAAGATTGCGCAAAAACAATTTCTTGATGCTACTGAATATGTTTTCAATTCTGTTTATTTTAAATTCAATGGTATTCTCTATAAACAAAAATTTGGAACTCCGATAGTCTTATCTCCAATTATTGCTGAAATTCTGATGGAAGATTTGGAAAATGAAGTTTTTGATGAAATTAATATCGAGTTGAACTTTTATGCAAGATATGTTGATGATTCTGTACTCTCTTAACATTCACAAAACGTGGATACCCTACTTGACGTATTTCATAGTATGCATCCAAAATTAGATTTTACTGTTGAGATTAAAACAGGAGGTAGATTGAATTTTTTTGATTTGACCTTAATAAAAACTGATGAAAATTACATTATTACTGATTGGCACAGAAAAACTATTTGTTCAGGAAGGACACCTAATTTTAATTCTGATCATTCTATTCAATACAAAATAGGAGATTGTAAAGAATTTGACTGATAGAGCTCTCAAATTATCCCATACAAAATTCCATGAAAAGAATATTGAATTATGCAAACAAATTATTTTTCTCAACCATTATCCGATTACCTTTATTGACAAACATATGTATAACAGAGTTATCCAAATTAAGAGTAAAAGTAATAATCAGAAAAAAAACAACATAGAGGATTACAATAAATTCAATACGGTTGTCCTACCTCATTTTGGAAAAGTCTCAAGTATCTTGAAATCAATGTTAGGAAAATTGGGCTTACATACGATGTATAGAGTTCTTCCCAAAAGTAATTTGACTGTAATATTAGGTAAGGATAAAAATGAGAAACTGGAAAAACAATATGTAGTTTAGAAATTTTAATGTAGACAATATAATACTGTTTATATAGGGCAAAAAAGGAGGTTACTTAGAACAAGAAAAGAGAAACATAAAAATAAATTTCATAGAAATGCAAGATATTATTCGGTCCTTACAAAACATAGACTTACACATGAGCATAATTTTAATTGGGATGATGTGAACATTTTGTCTCATGAGAGAAATAAAAAAAAAGAGAGAGATCGTGGAAATGCCATTTATAAAGAGAGAAGGTAAAAAAGCTATTATTCTAAAAAGAGATCTTGCGAGATACAACAAAATTTGAAATGGAGATATTAATTGAATACATTGACTTTAGTTTTATGTCAGAATTTAAAATATGTGTTAATCAATTTCTAATTAAAGAATAAAATAATTAACTCCGGTTTTTATTCAGAATAGTTCGCCTATGTCAAAATCAATTTCAATCAAGGAATGAAATATGTAACAAAATAACAATTGCTATCAATTATCTCTGTTCTATTTTTAAAATAATAATAAGTTTCTGATCCAACAATGTTTTGATTTTTGTACCTGTTTTCCTATAAATAACCCCTGATGAGGAAGTCTAAACTGGCTTTGAAACCTGTTGGTCCCCGGTAGTATAAAAAATACGGTGAAAAGAAAGAGTGTGAGGTTGGTTTTGGTTGACTCTTTCTTTTTTCTCCCTCTTTGTGCTTTTTGTTGTACACTTACTGTACCTTTGTCTCCGATGATCCGAAAAGGTGGCTAGTCTCAAACTCTATTTTTGATTTGTAAACTTTTTGGATGTTCTTTTTAGTATACAAAAAATTTTCATAATAAAGTAGATTTTATTTCGATCTTTAAGAAATAAATTTTAACATCTCAGATTATAATAACGTTAGAATCATCTGATATTAGCTATCAATATCTCGTATACCAAAAGAAAATAATGATGTTGTGCGATAATATCCATTCGGAATAATTGAAAAAATTTCAGTATTTGGGTGGGATCGCATTCAGCCTCTTATATAAATAAAATCATTTGTTAATTAATTTCACTTTTTCTTAACTGGGCTGCCCAGTTGGACCCAAATTCACGCCCAATTATGAATTGGGCTCAGCTGAGCCGATTTCCACACGGGTTTGTCACTAAGTAATTGGTTATTTCATTTGAGGCTATTAAATGAAATGAATTACAAGTTAATTTTGCGTTGTGGGTATACATTATAGAGCGAGGTTCGTGATTTCTCTAGAAGTCTTTGCCATCAAGACAAATAAAATTAAAAGAGGTATGTTTATAATTTAACGATAATCCGCAAAATGTGGTGACTGCGCTAAAACCAAATGGTATTGCGGAGTCGGTGGTAGATGGTAGAGCTTTCTCCTTTTCCAGACAAACCCCTTCGTAGTTTGTCTTGTTTTCTTCCTCATAGCAATCCTGTTATCGGATTCCCGCAACTTCATTAAACTTATATTTCAATTTCAAATCATTTCCGATTCGAAAGAAAGTCGACGCACAATACCTTTCTTTCCGTGGCTTCATAAGTTTATATGTCAGAAAATCCAAAAATTATAAGCTCTTGAATACAAATCAAATTCACTACATAATTCTATAATTATATTCGATTTTGCGCTACGCAGATTGGTACAGACAGCATTGTAAAATTACTCCAAAGTGCTTCATCGAAATTCCATTTGAAAGAGCAATTCAAGATTATAAGTACCTAGTAAAGTGTGCTGTAATCTCATTCAATCTGTTGAAAAGGAAAATATTCAATTTCATGTGTCGACACTTTGAAGTGTTTTCTGCATTCTCCATTGACAATTGTGTAACGAATACACAAAATATGTTGGTAATGATACTGTTTTTCTTTTTTTTTTTTTTTTTTTTTTGAAGAAACATGTTTAACCAATAACCAAAAGTTTTGCATGATTCATTACATTTAAATTAATTTTATTCCAAGTGTACTGCGGTCCAGTCATGGAAAGTAACTAGTTCCTTTAAATTAGTAACTGTAACTAGTTACTTTTTTTGGTAACGATAGTGGTAACGAAGTTACTTTTGCACATAAGTTATGAATTGGTAACTAGTTACATCTTCTTCAGTAACAATAACAATAAAAATCGTTACTTTTTCAGTTACTTTCAAAATGTAATGTACAAGTTTTTTATGACAATCAATCAATGAATTTTATTGCTATTGCAACTATTTTTTTAATTTTCACTATTCAAATTGTGGCGGCAGATAGCCATAGAGATTTACAGCCCAATATAGAAAAATTGCATTTTTTCTCTTATCCTGGAATTTAAAAGTTTCGAAAATCTACAGAAACACGTTCAGAAGGAAAAAAAAATTATTTTCAGAGTTTAATATACATTTTTTTTGCTGAAAATTATTTTTTTCATTGAAAATTTCATTATTCTAGTTGAAGATTCATCAGTTTAGTTGGAAATTCATCTCTTTGGTTGAAAATATAACTACTATTGGTTGAGAAATCATCTTTTGTGGTTGAAAATTTTTGTTATTTATTTGAAAATTTAATTATTTTGATCAAAATTCAAGAATTTTGATAGAAAATCATTCTATTTGTTTGAAAATTAAACTGTTGTGTTTGAAATTCATCGTTTTAGGTTGAAAATGGAAATATCTTGGTAGAAAATTCAATGATTTGATTGAAAATCAACTTTTTTGTTGAAAATTCATATTTGCAGGTAGGCAGTTCAAGTGTTTTTTTTTAAATTCGCCTTTTTGGCTTGACATTTCAACAATCTGGTTGATTTTTCTTCCTCTCTCGACTAAAAATTCGAACTTTTTTGTTGAAAATTCGTCTTTTTTGGCAGAAAATTCATCCTCTTAGTTGAAAAATCATCTCTTCAGTCGAGAATGCATATGTTTTGGTTAAAAATTGTATTATTAATTAAAAAATTTAATTATTTTGTTCAAAATTCAACGATTTTGAAAGAAAATCGTTCTATTTGGTTGAAAATTATAGTGTTTTACTGAGAAATCATTTTTGTGGGTTGAAGATTGAACTATTTTGGTGGAAAATTCAATTAGCTGGTTGAAAATTAATTTTATTATTAGAAAATTCATATTTGCAGGTACAAAATTCTAACTTTTAAAAAAAATTCGCATTTTTGATTTGAAATTTAAACAACCTGGTCGATTTTTTTCTGCCTTGACTGAAAATTCAAACTTCTTTTTGGGAAATATTTTTTTGATTGAATTTAATGGTTTTTTTTTTATAAAAATATGTTTTGGTTGAAATATTACTTGTTACCTCTTGCGTTAAGAATTTATCTTTTTTCATTTAAAGTAATTTTTTCAATTGAAAATTCGAATATTCCATTTTTAGCCGAAAATTGATCTTTTTTAATTGAAAATTCAACTGTTTGGTTAATAATTAATGTATTTTGTTAAAAATTCGACTTTTTTGGTAGAAAACTAATCTTCTTGGTTGAAAATTAACATTTTTGTTTCAAATTCAACTTTTTTGTAGAAAATTAATTTTTTTGGTTGTAAATTCATCATTTTAGTTGAAAATTCATCTCCTTGATCACGAATTTAACTACATTTTGGAAAACTCCTTTTTTTGGATCAAAATTACTTTTTCCATCTGTAAATTTAACTATTTAATTTTTGGTTAAAAATTCATCTTTGTAGTCAAAAATTCAACTATCGGTAGGTAATTCATGTATTTTGTTGAAAATTCGTCTTTTTTGTAGAAAATTAATCTTCTTGGTTGGACATTCATTTTTTTTGGTTAAAAATTCAACAATTTTGTTAAGAAGTCATTGTTTTTAGTTGAAAATTCATCTTCTTTGTTGAAGATTCAACTATTTGTTTGAAAATTTGTTTTTTTTATGAGAATACATTTTTTGGCTGAATGAAGTTATGTAAAAATTACATCTGGATATAAACCTCTCTATATTATAAAAAAATATCACCACCGCGCCGCCGTATAAGAAAATCTGAGGAGGCCCTCCCGCGAGGAAGAATAAAAAAATAAGCACTTATTAAGTGGGAACACTTATTATGTTGCTGTATTTATAATATTCAAAGAAATTGTTTATAAACGAAAATTTAAAAACTTGAAAAATTCTTAAAGATAAAAATTGTTGTATGGAGATAGCTATAAACGTCCTATTGAATTATGTCAATTAAATACCACCCTGTGTTTAAAGAAAGTCGGGTTACAGAGCCTGGTATTACTGCCAACACTGCGATAGTAAATAAATAAACTTAAAAAGTGTTCCCACTCTAGAGCCTCCCATGAGAGCCTCCAGAGCCTTCTACGGGAGTCTCCAGAGCCTTCCACGGGAGCTTCCAGAGCTTCCCACGAGGGCCTCCAAGAACTCCCACGAGAGCCCCAGAGCCTCACACGAGGGCCTTAATAACCTCCTATGAGAGCCTCCAGAGCCTTCTACGGGAGCCTCCAGAGCTTCCCACGAGGGCCTCCAAGAACTTCTACGAGAACCCCAGAGCCTCCCACGAGGGCCTTAATAACCTCCCACGAGAGCCTCCAGAGCTTCCCACGAAAGTCTCCAGAGCTACCCACGAGGGCCTCCAGGGACTCCCACGAGAGCCCGAGAGCCTCCCGTGAGGGCCTTAATAACCTCCCATGAGAGTCTCCAAAGCCTTCCACGGGAGCCTCCAGAGCTTACCACGAGGGCCTCCAGAGCCTTCCACGAAAGTCTCCAGAGTCTCCCACGAGTGCCTTGAGAGCCTCCCACTAGAGCCTCCAGAACCGCCCACGAGGGTCTGCAGGAACTCCCAGGAGGAACATCAGAGCCTCCCACGAGGGCCTCCAGAGCCTCCCACGAGATCGTTTCAAAAATCTAGACCCCTCCTAAAGGTATCGTAATTAATATATTTTATTTTATTTCAATTCAATCTATTTGAGGAATACCTCACTTCATCTTTTTAGAATATCAGATTCAATTATATATCAAAAAATGCATTAATTAAGAAACCTAACTATATCTTTATAATAAAATCTTAATAAGGGGCAGGCGTGCGCAGCGCGCAGGGGGCTAAGCCCCCCTTGTATATATATTTCTTAAATACAAAAGTAACTAACAAAGTAACGACAGTTACTTTTTTCAAAAGTAAGTAAGAAAAAGTTAAATCTCGAATCGGTAACAATAACGCAAAAACTAGTTCCTTTTGAAATGTAACTTACCCATCACTGTCGCTGTCCCAAATGTACCATCTTTCCTCTACATTTTTATAAACAATTTATTATACGCATAAAAAAATAGTTCTGATGTATTAACGAACAATTTAGGTACACAGAACTATATTTTATAGAAAATCTCATCAGTTAATGTGTTCTCTCGCGTCAATGCATTCTTCGGATAAGACTTTATGTGTTTTCTACATCATAAACCCCGAAGATAATACTTTTCCAGAATTGGGTTAAAACCTTGCAAACAGTTATCAACTAAATTGTCAATTGCCAATTGTTAACTGCCTGCAGTGTTTTCCTTCTTTCATTATAATTTTGTTATCAATTTCTTAGAGATTTGAATAAAATCTACGTTCTTAAGAAAACTGATTGTTTACTAAAAAAGAACACCTAAAAAGATCACAACTCAAAAGTAGACTTTGAGACTACCCGATTTTTTGGCTCATTAGAGACAAATGTACAATAAATGTACAAGACAAAAAAAGAGAAGAGGGAGAAAAAAGAAAGAGTTATCCAAAACCAACCTCACACTCTTTCTTTTCTTCGTCTTTTGTATACTACAGGGGATGTCATGTTTCAAAGCCAATTTAGACTTCCTCATCAGGTACAATTCAGAGGAAAGCAAAAGGTACAAAAATGAAGAATTGTTAGATTAGAAAATCATTATTACCTGAAAATAAATATGAGATAATTGATAGCAATTACCGTTCTAGTACATATTTCATTCATTGATTGAAAAATGATTTTTGACATAGGCGAACTATTCTGAATAAATCCCAAAGTCAGATTATTGATTTACACATATTCAAAATTATGACACAAAACTGAAGTCACTTTATCCAGTTATCCAGTTTATCCTTACCCAATTTTACAGTCAAATTACTTTTGGGAGGAACTCTATATATTGTATGTAAGCCCAATGTTCCTAACATTGATTTCAAGATACTTGAGAATTTTTCAAAATTAGGTAGGACAACCGTGTTGAATCTATTGTAATCTTGTACATTGTTTTTGTTTTGATTAAAGCCTTTACTCTCAATTTGAACAATTCTGTTATGCCTAAGTTTTTCAATAAAAGTAATAGAATAATGGTTGAGAAAAAGAATCTGTTTGCATAATTCAGTGTTCTTTTCATGGAATTTTGGATGAGATGATTTGAGAGCTCTACCAATCAAATTCTTTACAACTCCTATTTTGTTTTGAATGGAATGATTAGAATTAAAATTCAGTGTCCTTCCTGAACAAATAGTTTTTCTGTGCCAATCAGTGATAATATAATTTTGATCAGTTCTTATTGAGGTCATATCAAGAAAATTCAATCTTTTCGTTTCAATTTCCACAGTAAAATGTAATCTGGGACGTATACTATTTAATACATTAAGTAGGGTATCTACATTTTGTGCATCTAGAAAAAGTACAGAATCGTCAACCTATCTTGCATAAAAGTCCAATTCAAAATTAATTTGTTAAGAACTTCATTTTCTAAATTTTCCATCACAATTTCAGCAATAATAGGAGACAAGACTGAGCCTATCGGAGTTCTCAGTTTTTGTTTATAAAAAATACTATTGAATTCAAAATAAATAGAATTAAAAACATATTCAATGGCATCAAGAAATTGTTTCTTCGCAATCTTAGTGTGAAGTTTGATCATATCCCATCTTTTTTTAATGGCAAGTTCAACTCTTTCATATGGAATGTTAGGAAACATGGCTATTACGTCAAAGGAGACAAAAATGTGATTTATTGGTATTTCAACATTTTCAATTCATTTTGGAAAGGCAACACTGTTTGTAATTGATCTTGCTGAAAGGGTAACTGATTCTTTGATAATTTTACTAAGAAGTTCTTCTAATTTTCTCGTGGGTGGCAACCTATTGTCGAAATAACTGGCTGTAAAGAAAATTCTGTTTTATGATCTTTAACCAGGTCATAGGCCAGAGATAGATTTGTGTGAATTGTGTCAATGTCGCACCTTTCGATATTGTTTCCCAAAATTTTTGAAGCCTCTCTCTAGAATTTGAAATGTACCTGTCTGAATCATTTTACTGGTATCATTTGGAATAACTGCAAAACTATCTTTATCATTCAAAATATGCATCATTTCATTATTATAGGCATCTTTTAATATTGCAACCATAATACTTCCTTTATCAGCCTTAGTAATGAGTAATTCAGGATGACATTTTAGAAAAAGTTTCTTTTTGAATAATCCTTCGTTTAATTCTTTTTCTAATAAGGTTTGTGGAGCACCATTATTCAAAAAAATCATTCGATAAACCCACAAATCTTGCTCTAAATTCTTGTAATTTGTTTTCTGGCATAATTTGGAAATATTAGCTTCAATGTCTTTAATGATTTCAAGGAATTAAATATACATTTTTCACAATATTTGTTACTAAATTCTTCACCCAACCTTAAAATGTTAATTACCTTTTGTGGAATCTCTACGTTTGAAATATTTGAAAACCATGGGAGAGATTGGTCTTCAAAAAGAGCTAAGTGAATATTCAGAGTCAATTTTTGGATATCACCTTGGATATTGAGAATGTTTTCAAATTTTCGTTCATGTTTTTTAGTATTATTGAAGGCTTTTTTATTTAAATCAGTTTTTTGCAAGACATTCTTTGATAATGTAGACCGGTACTTGTTTATTCAAATCATTCTTCTTTATATTCTTATTTAGATTCTGTATCTGTGCATGGCAAGCTTTTATAACCAGACTCAAAATAGGTGTTCTAAACTTATTAGTGGTCTCATTAAAGGTATCTTTGTTTCTTTTATAATTAAAATCGAAGCAAACTTTCTTGTTAATATCAAAAATCTTTTTTGGAAAAACTTCATGAATCTTGCGTTTTATCATGAAATCTTTCTGTAATGTAGCTAATCTCAGTTTTCTACTCATTGAATAAAATTCTTTGATATTTTTTACCGGTCTTCCAATAACCTCCATCCCATTACCCTGATTCTTATCAATTTCATTGATATCTATATTACCAAAACTCGAAAATTAAGATTATGTAATAACAAATTTTATTTATTTTTTTTCCTTTCCTTTATAACTTCTTGAGGCGAAAATTCAGGGATTGTCATCCATTGCTTTGTTCACAAAATCAAATAAACATTATTGAAACCAAACACAACAACTTTGTTCAAAATTGTTATTTCTATCATAAAATTTGATTATTTTGAAAGATTGGAAAAACTGTTTTCATAACAAATTCTGTGCAATTTTTTTTTTTTTTTTACGAAGACGAAACTATACACGTGAAATGTACGCTGTTTAAAAACACGCCGTATACTAACTACAATCGTCTGAACCGAGACATCCAAAAAAAATCTCATATTTTCCGAAACGCATTTTAGAGATTCAGAAAGTTCTAGCTTTGAAAATCATGATTCAGAAAATTGTCCATTATCTAACATCGAGAAGGTAGAAAAAGGAATTTAATTATTATACCTCAAATTTTATGTACCTCCTTCTGGCAAAATTATTTTGTTTTTATAAGTACCCAGATGACATTTTAATTATATTAACAGAATATTTTATAAACTCAAATGTAGAGTACATTCGAGAATATCTAAAATAGACGAAACAACCATAAACATCTGTAAAAATTAGAAAATTAGAAAAGTTAAAGCATACATCTTAATCAAATTATAGGTACAGTACTCAATAGTACATATATGTAATAAGATATGCGCATATTTTTTATATGACATCTCCCTCAAAATACCATTTTTTATAACTAACGAGGTTATCATATCTTTTTACCATAAATACGTAAAACCTATTGGGAATCTTATTTTTTGGATACGTAATTCTTATTCAATTTTCTTTTTAAAAAAATGTGATCTTAAGTTTCGAAACGATAGATAAGACAAAAGTAGCCAGAGTTGTCAAAGTCTTGTGGATAAAACTATGCAGGACAAATAACAGAGATGCTTAGCATCGAATGCGACTTTCTCCGTCTTTCTCTTCGACTGTCCATGTAACAGATTGTTCGAATCATCCTTACGTAACTCAAATTAACATAGCGTGGAAGTCCATCGTTCCCAGGCACTCGTGAAATTCGGGTGTAGCTCCTACTATTGATTTATAGGATAGACTTTGCAACGTAATAGTTAATAGGTTCAAGGAAACTCCTCAATGACTTCAAAACATCACGAAAAGACGATAAAGGTCTTCTTCTATGGGTTATTACTTTTTTCATTTGCATGACCCTCCAAATTGACCCTCTTCGATTGTGTGAAACATTTTTCATCTACCTCAATGAGTGTCAAAAAAAAATCTTTTTGCATTTGATTGAAAAAGGCTGCCACGTATAGATACACATAACTTATCAAAACTTCTCTATTTTAGAATAATACGAAATAAAAATATAAAAAAATATAAAAATCTTCATAAGAGAGTGAATTTCACATTGATCTTAAAGATTTTTGATTTCAATAAGAAAAAAAGAAAGACCAAACAACATTTGATAATAAACTAAGTTCTCATTTATACTTGCAGGTAATATTTGAATTTAATTAATATATGTTTCATTAGTCATAACTGTACTCTCTCAATCTGAATCGGTAAAACCTTATTATTGATAGTCATTTCTGACTAATTCAAATAGTGCGAAGTCGTTTACTATGAATTAGTCAAGAGTTACTAATTCAAGTAGTAACAAGGATCAACTAAATGAATTGGTAACTCGTTACTGAGTGAATTAGTAACACTACTACTAAATGAAATAGTCACTATCTACTAAAAAAATTAGTCAGGCTTTCGCTGGCTACTAATTCAAATAGTAATTCAAAAGGAATTCCACAATTGAGGTTTGAAAATATCAAATTCTATCAAAACGCTTTGAAATTGTTAATTAAATTATTGAATCTTTTTATAGACATTACAGTCCGTGAAGTTCAGTCATTTCTTGATAAACATAAACATTTAAAAAAGCTACAAAACTCTTTGGGTTAACGTCTTTCATTCTGTAGACATAACAATCCATAAAATTATTTTAAAAAACGACATTGATTTCGCGTATTCGACATTAAAAACGTATTGTAGCTTATAAAGTAGATCAAATACGATGAATGGATTAATTTTGTGTGCCAGATCAATTAGTACTCCATCAACTACCAGAAAATACTTATTGAGACTATGACCTTTGACACACAAAATGTACGGCTGTACAGTTCCTATCGCGTTCTTTCGGATTGCGGTGATCTCCGTAGATATTTGTGCCTTCCTGAAAAAATTTATTATTACTTTCTTATAGTATAATTTTATTCATCCTTTTTATCTCGGTTTTCTTAAAAAAAAAACCTACCGGCAATATGCGAATCAAATCCTTATTCGGAATGCTACAAAGTACGTCTCTCCCATCATCTGCCGATTCTGTTAGTGAGTTTGACGATCGTTTCGAAACTTTTCTTGATGAAGAAGCACAAGTTTTTGCTTTACGCTTCCCTGTTTTAAAATTTGTAACGAGTAGCAGTTTTGGCAAAATTATTTATGCCCGCAGATTTTCTAAAATTGCCTAGAAGGAGAAAGAGAAAGATAGAATATTCCAATAAGGATATTTACTTAGATTAACAAATTAATCGTCTAATTTTGTAATGTATTCCTTTTTTAAATATTTCAATTAAATCATACCATCATTTATAGAAAAAGTAGCTTTGAATATATCATATTGCCTATCTCGACAATAAACAAGAATCCGTGAAGCGTAAACAGTTGGAAAACACCCTGCAAAATACCTGGAAAAAGATGAGAATTTATTCAACTTTTCTGAGAAAATGATTTTGTATGCTTACCCTGCTAGGCTCTTTAAACAAAATTGAATTTCACTTTCTGTTTTTCTTTTCACGTTAAAGAAGAATTTAAATTTCAAGTTTCTTTCAATTTAATGTCTTCGTTTGAATTTAATTGACTTGAATCCTCTCTTTTGCTTTGGTTATTTTCAAGTTTGAATATTGGATTTTAAATACTTTCAAATTATTCTGAAGAATTGTTTCCAATAAAATTTTTCAGCATTATATATAAAACCTCTGATTTTAGACATACCTTTACTCTACATGCATACACAAAAATACTATAATAAAATATTAATGAAATTGTAAGGCCATGTGAGCGTAACCTCAAATTTATCTTCGCATTTTTTTTAAACCAACTAGCGTTTACACGAAACGCGATATCGAGTTGAAAATTCCGGAAATTGAATAAGAAAACACGAAAGAAGGTTTGTGTGGTTCTAAATTTGTATAATTATAAAAAATCAAAAAAAAGTTTTTTAGAAAAAAACTTTTTTCATGATTAACAAAATTTGAGACTAGACAAACGTTCCCCACAGGCTTCTTTCATAATCAAAAAACCCTTTTCTATCCCCCTAGGCTCTTTTCATAATCCAAAAAACTCTTTTCATAATCCAAAAAACTCTTTTCTATCTTCATAGGCTCCTTTTACAATCCAAAAAACCATTTTCTATCCCCTCAGACTCATCTTCAATCCAAAAATCCCCTATTCTTACACCTCAGACTCCTTTCATAATCCAAAAAACCATTTTCTATCACCTCAGTTTCATTTACATTTCAAAAAACGCTCTTGCATCCCCTCAGGCTCTTTTTACAACCCAAAAACCCCTTTTCCATCCCCACAGTCTCCTTTTATAATCAAAAAACCCATTTATATCCCCTCAGGCTCCTTTTACAATCCAAAAACCCTTTCTCATTCCCTCAGACTCATTTTTAATCCAAAAATCTCCTTTTCCAATCACTCAGACTCCTTTCATAATCCAAAAAATCCTTTTCTATCACCGCAGGCTTCTTTCATAATCCAAAAAATACTTTTCTATCTCCTCAGACTCCTTTTACAATCCAAAAAACCCTTTACTATCCCCTCAGACTCATTTTCAATCCAATAATCCCCTATTCCAACACCTCAAACTCCTTTCAGAATCCAAAATACTATTTTCTATCACCTCAGGCTCCTTTTACATTTTCAAAAACGCTCTTGCATCCCCTCAGGCTCTTTTTACAACCCAAAAACCCCTTTTCTATCTCCACAGACTCCTTTCACAATCCAAAGAACTATCTTCCACCCCCTCAGGTTCCTTTAACAATCCGAAAGACCCTTTTCCATCCCCACAGTCTCCTTTTATAATCAAAAAACCCATTTATATCCCCTCAGGCTCCTTGTACAATCCAAAAATCCCCTTTTCAAACCACTCAGACTCCTTTCATAATCCAAAAAATCCTTTTCTATCACCCCAGGCTCCTTTCATAATACAAAAAATACTTTTCTATCTCCTCAGACTCCTTTTACAATCCAAAAAACCCTTTTCTATCTCCTCAGACTCCTTTCACAATCCAAAGAACACTTTTCCATCCTCTCAGGCTCCATTCATAATACAAAAAATCCTTTTCTATCACCGCAGGCTTCTTTCATAATCCAAAAAATACTCTTCTATCTCCTCAGACTTCTTTTACAATCCAAAAAACCCTTTACTATCCCCTCAGACTCCTTTCAGAATTCAAAAAACTATTTTGTATCAACTCAGGCTCCTTTTACATTTTCAAAAACGCTCTTGCATCACCTCAGGCTCTTTTTGTAATCAAAAAAACCCTTTTCTATCTCCTCAGACTCATTTCAAAATTCAAAGAACTCTTTTCCATCCTCTCAGACTACTTTCACAATCCGAAAACCTCTTTTTCATCCCCAGAGGCTCCTTTATTAATAAAAAACCCTTTTCTATCCCCTCAGGCTCCTTTCATAATCAAAGAAACCCTTTTCTATTACCTCAGGCTTCTTTTGCAATTGAAAAAATGTTCTTGCATCCCCACAGTCTCCTTTTATAATCAAAAAACCCTTTTCTATTCCCTCTGACTCACTTTTAATTCATACATCCCCTTTTCCAACCCCTAAGACTCCTTTAATAATCAAAAAACCCTTTTTATCACCTAAGGCTCCTTTTACATCTTAAAAAACGCTCTTGCATCCCTCAGGCTCTTTTTGTAATCCAAAAAACCTTTTCTATCTCCTCAGACTCCTTTCACAATCCACAGAACTCTCTTCCACCCCCTCAGGTTCCTTTAACAATCCGAAAGACCCTTTTTCATCCCCAGAGGCTCCTTTTATTAACAAAAAACACTTTTCTATCCCCTCAGGCTCCGTTCCTAATTCAAAAAACCCTATTCTAATACCCCGGGCTTCCTTTTCAATTCAAAAAATGCTCTTGCATCCCCTCAGGCTCTTTTTATAATCCAAAAAAATCTTTTCTATCTCCTCAGACTCCTTTTACAATCTAAAAAACCCTTTTTAATTCTCTCAGACTCATTTTTAATCCAAAAGTCCCCTCTCCATCCCCTCAGTCTCATTTTTAATCCAAAAACCCCGTTTTCCATCCCCTCAGACTCCTTTCATAATCCAAAAAACCCTTTTTCATCCCCTCAGTCTCCTTCTCAATCCAAAAATCCCCTTTACCTTCCCCTCGGACTCCTTTTATCATCAAAAAACCCTTTTCTATCCCCTCAGACTCGGTTTCGAAGGATATTGAGGTATTTCCAGGAAATTTACAAGACTCAAAGGATTTTATTGAATCTCCAAGAATTTCAAGATATTTAAAAAACTTCAAGATGTCTCAAAGAATTTTGTAGGATTTCCAAAGATTTCAGGGGATTTCTAGAGAACTAAGCTCTAGAGAATAAAATTTCAAGGGATCTCTAGCGATTCCGAAGGTTTAAGCGAACTTCAAGGTATTTCAAGGAGTTTGACGAGATTTAAAGAATTTTACTGAATTTCCAAGGATTTCAAGCGATTTCAAATATTTCTAGGGATTTGTACGGGGTGTTTCAGAAAAATTTAATGAATAAGTTTAATTCAAATTATATTATATTCAAGGGATTTCAAATCTACTTCTTTCAATAGATTTTTACGATTTCCAAAGGAAAAAGGGGTTTTAGGAGATTTTAACGAATTTCTAGAGAACTTTAGGGAATAAATCAAATTTCATTAAAAGGATTTCTACGGATTTCAACAATTTCATTTTAACGGATATGAAGGAATTCAACATATTTCAGAGGATTTAGTAGGTTTTAAGTTATTTTAAAAGATTCAAAAAAATTCCAAGGGACGTATGTCAAGAAATTTTGTATAATTTCCAAATATTTCGAGGAATTCAAGAAAATTTCACAAGAATTACGGGGTTTTTAGGGCTTCCAAGTATTGCAAATGTTTCAGAGAATCAAAAAGATTTCAAGGGACTTCTAGAGAACTTTAGGGAATAAACTTAATTTATTTCATTTCTAAGGGATTTTAAATAATTTTTACAGATTTCTAACTATTTTTTACGGGATTTGTATTTTTCTCTATTTCGAATTCTAGTGAAATCTATAAACATGCTGTGAAATAAATTGCTGTTTATATAAAAAAAGGCAAATTTAAAAATTTTCACCAAAAAAAACTGAAAAAAATTGTTTGATTTGATTTTTGACGAAAAACTCATGTTTTTTCGATTTTATTTTAGAATCATATTCCTTGTTCTATTATCTTTCATTTAAGAAAAAAAATTAATGGTCGAATGTTCTTGCCACTGCTCAGTAGGGAAAAACTGTTTTTTTTTTTTGGGACAAATCAGTCTACAGGTCACAATTTTTATCCGATTAAGTAGTTTTTTTAAAAATTGAAGCTGATTAAATTCTGTAGAGACTTTCAATGCAGATTTTTTAATTTTTGTTCATAAGAAAAACTGTTTCAGGAATAAAAGTAAAAAAAAAGATATTTTCAACCAAAAATTTTTAACTTGCAAAAAATAAATTGTATAGGCATTTCATTAGAATTAATCATGATGAATGTATGTGCAGTAAAGGAATATACATAATCATAAAAATAATCATTTAATCATGATCATAAATTTTCATAAACATCATAAATAATCAGTTTTCTAATTATCTTAATTGTTATAAACAAATTTTATATATAATTACACAGGGTGGTTTTGACGCTGAAAATTGACCTGTTTCAATTCAATAGCTTTAGTAGTTAAACAAATGTAAACATCCGATTGAAACCTTATAAAATATGTTCAATTTTCAAATAATTTCAAATGAATAGATTCATAATTAAACGCTTTCATTCAATTTTAAATCCTATTGAAATATTGTTTCAGTCTCAAATATGACATTTTTAACTCATTCAATTCGAAATTTTTTAGTTCAAGAAAGAACAATTTTTTAATTATTTAGCAATGTTTGGCTGTACATTTAAAATGAGCAATTATAAATAAAATATTCAGAACTAAACAGCTTGATTCTGAATTGTTTGAATCAAAAAGCCTTGAATCATTAAAATTTTGGAATGCTACGTTTAGGTTTTAAACGTTACAATTTTATTTGTTCCAGTTAAAAAAAAAATTAATTTTTAAGCGGAAGTGTCGAGCTTCGATTTATAAATGATAATTAAACAATTATCAATTTCAAACGACTTAAAAAATGATTTAACTGCTCATTCAAAAAGTTTTAAGTTCAAAAGAAGTCGTTCAATTTTTAATGTTTCTTACCCAAAATTGCTCAAGATGATATCATTTCGAACATTTACTAATTTATTTATTTATTCTTCATTTTAGAGTATTGAAAATGATAGTGTGGGTTTATATTTTTTAACCAGAAATCTCTGAACTGTTTAATTTATAAAAGTTTGAAATATTGAATTCTGCAGTTTAACGGCATTCCACTTGAAATTGTTCAATTGAAATATTTTTAAACCTTTTGGAATCTTTCAAACCTTTGTGAAATCTTTTGAAATTTTTGAAAATCTCCCTGAAATCTTTTAAATCTTCTGAAATATTTTGAAACTTTCTGACATATTTTTAAATCTTTGAAGTCTGTGAAATTTTTGAAATATTTGTGAAATATATAAAAACTTTTTTAACTCTTTTGAAATCTTTGCAATCTTCAAAATCTCTCTGAAATCTTCAGGATCTTTGCGAAACCTTTGAAATCTTCTAAAATCTTTTGAAATCTTTGTGAAATCTCTGGAATTTGAAATTTTTTAATTAAAAAATATTGAAAGCTTCCATTTTAAAAGTCTAAATTTTTGAGTATTTGAATAAAAAATTTCTAAATTGAAAATTTATTTAGGTTCAATTTTGTAACTGTAAAATTTTAAAAAGTTTCGCTTCAAATGCTTTAATTTGTAGTTCAGCTTGGATTACTTCAAATAACAGTAGTTCATGTGCCAAGCGCGTAACTTTTTCGAATTTTTCAATTTCAATGACAGTAAAAAATTTTTGCGAACCGAAAAAAACCGGGAAATGACAGGAAATTTCTTTCCTCTATTAAAACGACCGCCCTGTTACACAAATCTTAGATTCGCGCACAGAAAAAAAATTTTTCTCAATTATAATTATTGCTATTTTATATTTGAGAGATATCTAACAACAAAAAATCTATAAAGAAATAACACGTTATGAAAATTTCACCCAGTACTATGAAATGCTATGATTTAATAACTTTTATTGTTATAAGTAAAGTATATTAACAAACACTCAATTATAACATTTTCGCATAAGAAAAAATGTTATTTTTTTCACTTTAGTTACTGCATTATGTTATTTAAATTTTAACTAGCTGTGAAAAATGCTATAAAATAACAACTGATATTGTTATAATTGAATATTTGTTAATATAATTTATTTATAACAATGTAAATTGTTAATTTATAGCATTTCTCAGTACTAGGTAAAATATTCCTAATGTGTATTCATATTCCTTGAGAGCATATGCATTCATTTTGATTGAAAACCAATCTATTCAGATTATTCCATTTTTCAAAAAAAAAATGTAATAATCAAAATCAATCAAACATTTCTAAGAAATTGCTGACTTCCTCAAATTCATAAACTATATTTAAATCTCTCTTTTGAAATTTCTTGAAGATCGAAATGAAATCTACTTTCTTGTGAAAATTTGTTGTGTACTGAAAAAGGAACACCCAAAAAGATCACAAATCAAAATGAGACTTCGAGACTATCCGTTTTTCTGGCTTATTAGAAACAAATGTACGATAAATGTACAAACAAAAAAAGAAAAAAAGATTGAGAAAATGAAAAGAGTCAACCATGACCAACCTCACACTCTTTTTTTTGTTTTTCTATACTACTGGGGACCAAGCTGTTCCGAAGACAATTTAGACTTCTTCATCAGGCGTAATTTATAGGATAACTACAGTTATAAATAATGAAACATATATTCATTAAATTCAAATATTACCTGAAAGTATAAATAAAACATTTCTTATTATCAAATGTTGTGTGGTCGATCTTTCCGTTTTCTTATTGAAATCAAAAATCTTTAAGATCAATGTCAAATTCACTTTCTTATGAAGATTTTTTTTATTATTATTCTAAAATAGAAAACACTATAAATTTATGTGTATCTGTGCCAGTCAGCCTTTTTTATTGAATTTATTGATATTCTCAATAGAAGTTTCTTCGTTTTCTTTCTTTGTTGAAGTCAAAACATATTTTCTTTTTAATATGAAATATCTTTTTTGGAAATAACCCATGAAACTTGCATTCTATCAATAATTCTTCTGTATTGCATCCAATCTAAATTTTTACTAATTGAATAAATTCTACACTTTAAAACCGGACTTCCAGTAACATCAATCATAAAATCACATTCCGCCAAATTTTTATCAATTACACTGAAAACCATAGTAACAAAAACAGGAAAATAAGATTAGATAAAATAATTTTTTAAATAACTTCCTGCGTATAAAATCCAAAAAATTGTAATCTTATGTTTTGCAAACACTTCACCCCAACACTTATACGATAAACATTACAATTATTTCTCAAAATCTTTTTAAATTTTGTTGATATTATTTCTCTTTTTAAAAAAAAAACATAAATCTACTTTTTAAATAATTTTTTGTCTAATTATGGGAAAAAATTTTCACAGGTCCATCCTTTGTGATAACAAGAATCTACATTTGTACAAAATACAGTTAATTGATATTATGTATTCCTACTGGCAATGTTTCGTAGGGCCCTGACTGCTTTCATGGTAGAAATTCTTGGAAGAGTCTCACGGTCAAAGTAAGCAGTGCCCGAGACTCGAGCTAACTCGAGGTTCCAGTGTGAGACATTATAAAGGGGTAGGGATGCGCTCTACATTATTTCTCTGAGCAAATACAGGGGTGCCTTCTCTTTTGTTGGAAAGGGTTAAGGATGTGACCTACATTATTTATGTGACCAGTCACAGGGGTGATTTTTAAGCTACTCTTAGAATATTTTTAATGATATTTTTATCATTTTTTATACTTGCAGCAAATCACAGTATGAAGAAAATTGAAGCCGGTAGTGATTCGGCTAAAAGTAATTCTTCTTTTAAGTAAATTTCTTTTTTTCCTTCAATAGTATGCAGCTGAACTCAAAGGATGTGCGAGAAATGCTAGTTATTCCCAAATTTGGGACGACTAGCCAAAAGCGCAAGATTTGTTAGTCGTCCCGAATTTCGGGATGATGAGACACTTTGGATCAAAAAATAAGGTTGACAAAAGGTTTCACATACATACAGGTAAAAGAAATGATACCCTCGTTGCCTACAAAAAATGTTATTCTGAGGAAGATGCCATATGGACAATATGTGCATATTGTTATTATGTACCATTGAGTACTTTATTTACATTTTTCTCTAATCTTATGTTTTTCACAGATGTCATTGATTTCAAATATATTTAATATATCATTCAGTCTACTATACATTCGTTTTTTTCTAAATATACTTTTGATATAATTAAAATGTTATCGTGGTACTTATTATAAATATAATGAGGTTGCCGGAAGGATATACATAATTTGAGGTAAAATAATTAAATAAAATTAAAATTAAATTTCATAATTGAATGTAAAAATATTTTACTATCTTATTATTGTCTCTTTGGACTAAATTCTGAATCTTGATACTTGCGACTAAGACTTTCTGTATAGTTTCCTGAAATCTATTAGCATTCTTCGAGCAGTTGACTTTCACGAGGGTTTGTGACTGGTTATTCTCTCAAAAAAGTGTTAAAATGATCGTTTTTCTAAGGGTCTATATAGACGGTCAGTCGTCCACCATCTCTAGTTTGCTACACTTCGTTTTTCTGAATTTTCTTCCAAGTAAAGAATTTGTCTCATATTTCAAAAAATGTATATTAAAAAAGTAGATTAATGTTTCTATCTTTAAGAAGGAAGATAAAATCAACCAAATTTTTAAAAAATTTGAAAAATTATCGAAATGTTTGTTCAACTAGTGTTGTGGTGAAGTGTTTGCAAAACATTGGATTACAATTTTTGGGATCTTATGCGCAGGAAGTTATATAAGAAATTATTGTATCTATTCTTACTTTCCTGTTTTTCTTAATATGGTTTTCAGTGTAATTGATAAAAATTTGGTGCAATGTGATTTTATGATAGGTGTTACTGAAAGTCCGGTGTAAAAGTAAAGAATTTTCACAACACCTCTACTGAAAATCCGATTTCCAGTACCTGTAGAGCGGGGCGAAACAAGGTGTTCCATCCCTCGGATAAAACATTAACCGTTTCAACCCTAGAGCTAAAACGGTCGAGTTGACCGGGTTGAAACATTAAGTGTTTCAACCCTAGGGCTGAAACACCTTGTTTCGCCCCGCTCTGCAGGTACTGGAAACCAAATTTTCACTAGAGTACTTGTGAAAAATAATATGCATTACACGGAATAGAACACAGCGTTTTCATCCCTTGTAATGCAACATACTATTATTCAATTAGTGGAAACTTAGATTGGATGCATTACAGAAGGAATTATTAATAGAATGCAACCTTTATGGGTTTTTCCAAGAAAAGATATTTCATATTAACAAGAAAATATGTTTTGACTTCAAGAAAATATGTTTTGACTTCAACAAAAAAAGATAACAAAGAACATGACAGGTTTTACAATTAGATTAAAAGTAGATGTATGTGGCACCGGACCGGTTTATTCGATTCGATGGGCCCACGCATCGAATGTCGAAAATCGACACTTGACACGTGCTACCATCGGATAGGTTTTTCCGATTCATTTGGCCCGTGCATCGAATTCGAAAAACCGACATCCGACGCGTGCTACTGTCGGACCGGTTTATTCGATTCGATCGACCCACGCATCGAATGTCGAAAAACCGACATTCGAGACATGCTACCGTCGGATTGGTTTTTCCGATTCAGTCGGCCCGTGCATCGAATTCGAAAAACCGACATCCGACGCGTGCTACTGTCGGACCGGTTTATTCGATTCGATCGGCCCACGCATCGAATGTCGAAAAACCGACATTCGAGACGTGCTACCGTCGGATTGGTTTTTCCGATTCAGTCAGCCCGTGCATCGAATTCGAAAAACCGACATTCGATGCGTGCTACCGTCAGATCGGTTTTTTCGATTCGGTCGGGCCGTGCATCGAATTCGAAAATCCGATATTCGATGTGCCTTAGATCAAATCGGTCTTAAATGAATATGTTCTGAATTCTTCCACCTATTATTTTCATAAGCGACTTAAACTTAATAGCACAAAATTTCCATCGATAACTACTCAATATATAATGTGTAAAATAAAAAAGCAGTAAAATTGTTACTTACTCAGTTAGGAATTTTCTACGGAAGTAAATCAATAAAAATGTAATAACCGCCCGATGCAGCGGAACCGATTTTAGCTGAAAGTTGTTTGCAAATGAGATTTTATTAGTGATTAAAGCAATGCGGTTCTTTAGAATCCTGCGAACAATTTATGACTAAATTCATAATAATCGATCGATTTTTTCGTTTAATTAACTTTTAACAACAAATTTGCCGAAAATATAATTATAAAAGTGTGTTCAAGTTCCTTTCTAGTATAATTTTAATTTTTGAAACTTGAAGATTCAATTTGAGACTATTATTTGCCAATTAGTCGTTTATGAAGTCGAACTGGGCTTTTCAGTTTATATCCTTATTGTAGGTTTGTAATTAAGTTCAATGAATTTCCCAAATTCTGTTCAGTAAGAAATTATCAATTTAATAGTTCTTAAAATAACATGATATATTAAATATTATTAAATTTATAATTTCTTACTAAACGCATTTTGAGAAATTCATTGAACGTAATCACAGACCTAAACTAAGGATAGGAATGGTAAGGCCCAATATTAACAAATTCAACTTTGTAAGCGACTAATTAAAAAATAATATCATTTCAACTTTCGAATTTCTAAAATCAAAATTATACTATAAAGAAAATTTCATAACATGGTTACAAATTATGATACTTTCTCCAAATTTCTTCTTTGAAAATTCATTGAACAGAAAAATCGATCTTTTTCAAAAAGGGCCAAATCGATTATTTTTAATTTGGTCTTAGATTGTTCGTAGGACACTAAAGAACTATAATCAAAAACAAAATCCTATCTGCAAACAACTTTCAGTTGAAATTAGTTGAAATCTATTCCACTTTGCTTTTCATAATTCTATATAAAAATAATACGGGACACAAATTTCAATTCAAAACTATAAAAATTAAAGGAAATTTGAGTTACATATGTTACATTAAATTTCCCAATCCACAATTATATATCCACATGCTGGAAATGTGGAACGGACATTGAACAAAAAAATGTGTTTTGATGAAAAAAAATGAAAACAAAGCTAGAATATAATAATACCAATATTGGGCTGCCCTTCAGCAGTGGGCCACCCTCTCTGATGCTGCCTTAACAATATTAAATAAGAAAATAAATATTAAACATGTACAACCTGTAAAAAAAGCTTTTATAAATCTTGAGCTGAACAACATCTACCGAGTTTTTATTACTAGTTATGATATGATTCTATAACAAATTTTAAATAAGAAATTAAAAACTAACGACAAGTTTCTATTTGTTATTGTACTACATGTATATGTCGCGTAATATTAACTACAAAGTTGATACAGTGCGATCAATGTATATAGTATTATCCTCATGTCTCTCTGGATCCGGAATATGCATTATGTGTGCATCCGTTTGAATTTTTAGAATTATAAATTATTATTATTTTCTTTATATATTCTAAATTAAAATATCTTTTGTCAGTCAAATATCGATTTTTCGATATACCAAGCATGGGCCAATCGAATCTAAAAAACCGATTCGATGGTAGCATGCGTCGAATGTCGACTTTTCGACATTCGATGCGCGTCCAATGTCGGCTTGAAATCGAATCGAATTTTTTCGCACGCGTCTAATTAAAAGCTTTTTATTGCAACACAAAGATTATGAAGGTAATAAATGTAAACGTAATAACTGCTTTGAAATTTAGAGCTTCAAAATTGGAACAGAAATGAGAAATTAATATGACGTTCTATATTACCTGTGAATGGTTATTATTAGGTTCGAAATAATAACATGAAACTTTAATATGAAAGATTTCCTTGTAAACAATAATTTTTCAAATTTCAATTTTCGAAAATGCAAACATTTTTTTAAACATACTTTTTAAAATTTCAAACTTAAAACAGTTCATGATATAAATAGCTAATAATATGATATACAAATATTTTACTTGAGTTTCATGAGAAAATATTTTGTTTCATAACAGATCAATTTAAAATTCGGAAATTAAACATTTTTAAATCCTTCTGTTTATAAAATGTGTATAAAGCGAAAAAGTTAAATATATATTTCTTGCAGTTAGCCCTGGCATTTCAGCGAAAAAACTTAGCTAAGATTTTGTCGACAAGATCCAAGCGGTTCGATAGCTCAGTCGGTTAGTGCGTGCGCTAGTAAATATATGTATACGGCTTAGGTTTAGGATACTTAGGTAAGCTTCGAATCCTCAGCGGGTGCGATTTTTCGGAGCATTTGAGCATACGATTACGTGTGTAAAGTTACCGTACATGCAATTGTGTAATTTTAAACATAAACTAAGTGCAATGGTATTATATAAAACATTTTTTTTTCAAATTTATAGTTATATTACATTATCCCTGTTTGATTTTCTTACTTTCCTTAGAACCCGCTCTTTCATTGAGTACCTGGCTGACCAACCTTTCGTTGCTCGAGCCTACCGCCGAGTCTAAACGCGATCTTACAAAGAGTGCCAGACTGCCCGACCTTTCGTTGCTCTAGCGTCAACCGTTGAGTCTCAAACGTCCACACGGAGAAACCCAAACACCAATGCTTGGTGTTTGCTGAAAAAAAAAATCGCGTAACACCACTGAATGCTGCGTACGCACGAATCATTGGTGTTCACGCAGTGGCCAGTGATGCCTTACGCAACAATAATCAAAACATGACTGA
>JAUMHM010000031.1:42269131-42283325 GCA_032362435.1 Melikaiella ostensackeni | reverse complement strand
TTCGTATTCCCAGTCAGTTCAAATCCGCCGCCCGAGCTCCATCCAAGATGGAAGGGTAGACGGGTAAAACTAGGGAGTCGTTTCATTGGCTGCCTTTTTTTACTTGCGCGTGGCGAGACCATAGTTTGTTGGATCATGAGTTTGTGGATAAAACTGATTTGACGTTGTTTTGTGCAATTTAAAACAATCATTAAGTAATAAAAATAAATATTTATCGAAAACAAAGTGTTTCAGGTAGGATTTCCATCATATACTCTGAAAAAATACGTTTCCTGTCGAAACTGCTTTTTCTCAAAAAAAAAAAAAAAAAAAAGAAAATTGTTTTATTATATCACGTAAGTTTCAAACATAATAAGCTGGAATGAACTTTAATTAATGTATATAACGAAAAATTTCATTTTGAATACGCAAAGAATATGAATAACAGACGATCAGAACTGAAATACAAATTCTAACCTAACTTTTAGGTTATAGCATTATCCACTGGTTACACTTTTCCTACACTTATCGAAGCTTTTACACACCCCCATGAAATTAGCACAACAACCAAAAGAATTACAACTTTTTTTTTTGTATGGAATGGTTTGGTGGTGTTTGGTAGTCTACTTTTGACATTTGGTGGTCAAAAATTTAGCCAATATAGAATTTTCAAAAAAGAAAACAGAATAACCTGCACAACAACTTTAATATTTTGGAACATTTTTTTGCTATTCCTTCGGAATCGCTTCATGGTGTTTGGTATTCAGTTCCGAACGTTCAATAATTAAAAATAACAAAGTATTTAGTATATTTAGTATTGAAAATTTGACAAAGTGTCTTTAGACAAAAAGCCTCTACTCAGTCACCTTAACTGCATACGTTCCTGCAATCATCCTTTTGCCGGGAAATTTAAATTCAAAAAGTTCTCTGTCGTGAACACTCTAGTGTACATATCAGTCCTGGAAAAGTATTTCATAATTTAAAAAGTAGAACATAATTATCATATTTATTAATTACCTTACATAATTGATCATTATCTTATTTGATATGTGATAGTTAATAATAAATTGTTTTGATGATAATAATAATAATAATACAACTAGAGCCTATTATTACACTGAAAATCCCATATAGGTCCGACTTTAGTTCTTGTCTGAAATGGCCTTGGACCGAGGGGCTATTCACTCGGAAATCAGACAGTAAGATTTCAGAACTTATTCAATGATCTCGTCTGATTTCAAACGATTTCCTATGATTTCCTTGTTAAACGAAGTTAATACTGGGTTCACGCTAGGTTTGCTGAATTCAGTTTATGCCCGCAGTGAATCAACGTCACGTCAGCGGAGTCCACCTTATCTCTGAGTTCAGTTTCGCCTACTGAGTGCAGAGGAGTTCAGTTCTCATCCGTTGAATTCACTTCTCGGCCGCTGAATTCAGTTCTCACACACTGAATTCACTTTTGTCCTATAAGACAAAATCCGATTCATCCAATTTTAAGTATATTATATTTAATAAATAAAACTTCTTTGAATATAATATTATATTATAATAGTCATTGTTATATTTATGTAGCAATATTTAAATAGATCAGTTGATTTAAATATTTAAATAATACACTTATTTAGCAAGTTATATAAGTTTTTTGTCAAATTTGACGAGGAATCGGATTTTTGGATCGTAATCACTTTCGATAACGACTTGATTGTTTTTAAAAAATATTTTTGACGAAATTTTTCAAAATTCAATTTCTTGAAGTTGACATGAAACTGTTTAGTTTTAATTAATTTGATTAAATCTGAGCCGAACGGTACAACTCATCATTACGAAAAATGTGAACATTTTTAAAGAGAATTTCAAAAATATAAAAAAATTTCCAGCTATTACGGAATTTGACATAGACTTCTCAAAATTTGAAAAATTTATTTTTCCAGATATTTATTACGGAATAAAAAAAGAGCACACAGAATATTGAATAAAAATATATACGTGTCAAATCCATAATATATAATATTATTATGAATAACAAGACAATAATTTTAATGTTAATCATATTAAATAAAGGGTAAGAGGTGTTATAGAAATGGTCATTTCCACGGTACTAATTTGAAAAGCTTTAAACGCTTTTTAAATGTTGTAAAAATGTATAGAAACAGCACGTACAAAGATTTAAACTACTTTTATCAATAAAATTTCTTCATTCAATAATTTTCTTTGAGGAAGATTTTCTTAAATCCTTTTTTAGAATTTTATATAAGTACAATCTTAAACGTTATTAACACAGAATCTATAATAAATGAAAATGCTGAACGCCTTAATAGTTAACGATTAAAGCTCTTATCTTTGAGGAACATTTTCTTACATCTTTTTTAAGAATTTTATAAAGTACAATCTTCAACGTTATTCAGGGATTCGAACGAAATTAAGGGTCATTTTTCGACATGTTCCAATTATTCTTACAAATTTAAAATGGTTTGGCTAAATACTCAGTTGAGCATGAGAAAGTGTTGCAATATTATAGTACCACCGAGTAGCAATGTCGAAGTTGTTTGTCATCAAAGTTTCACGCCGACAGGAACGAAAAAAAACGTAACGAAACTTTCGTTGTTTCTTTTCGTTCTTTTCCGTATAAAACTAAAACGCCCCATTATCTAGAGGTTCTGCCCCGGTAGTTTTATAATATATCAGTACTTTCTCGTATTCAGCTCAATATTTCTTCAAATTATTGTAAATTTATATAAATAATTGTAAAATATCGGAAATGCCCCTTAATTTTGTTCGGATCCCTCATTAACATAGAATCTATAATAAATTTAAATGCCCAACGCCTTAATAAGTAACGATTAAAGCTCGTTTTAAAGACTTTCTTTTACATCTTCATACGTACTATCACTAAGTCTCAGACCTAAGTCTGAGTATGTAGGAGCTTGAAGTGTGAGTCTGTAATTTTCTATTCCAATATATCCGTGTACAACCATTTCTATCAAACATAAATTTCCATTCTGATCTGCTTTAAACCAATGGCACAGCATACCTATCGATTTTTTGTTTCCATTAACTTTTGCGAAAGAACTAGAATACTCTGTATTTCGCCAAGTTGCTGAAATGGTCTCGGAATCGGCGGAGTTTTCTTCAGAAATCTGCTCTTCATTATCCGAATAATTTTCTTCTTCGGAAGTATCATCTGCGTGATTTTGACTCAACTTTCGTATTTGAATATTGTCGGCTTTCTCAATCTGTACTATACCTAGACTAGAAGCTGTGTAAAATGCATCTTGTTTCGCACGAAGAAGAACATCTTGAATTGAAGCTAGATTTGGAAGTGTGCAATCCTTATCCAAAAGCACTGTAGGCGTGGAAATATCGCTGTCCTGCATTTCGAAGGACGCATTTGAATGTTTTGTCCCTAGAAAAAGTAGATGTTCTCTTTCAGCAAGAAAATCGGCTACAGAAATGTCTGCTTGTAGTTGTATTCGTTGAATTTTGTGCACAGTTTGACTGCCATATATCCACGGTAAAAAATAATGTATAGAATTGTTTTTGATGCACCGAAAAACAGCGTTTGGTAGGCCGTCTGCGTTTATTTCGATGCATAAGGTGATGTTCGAGGTAATGCAATTATTCGTCACTGAATAACTTGGATTAACATTGATCCATGCTCGCCACATTCTCAAAAAGAAAATACTAAATCACATGTAGTAAATTCTGTCTAAAATAGTTAATGACTTTGAAAGATGAGAATTTAACACGTAGTACATGACTTTTAAACAGATACGAGTAGCTTCGCTTCCGGGAATATGCTCTTTGAGTCAATTCCAGGCTTGCGGATCACAAATTTTCAAGGCTGATTGAAAATTCATTTTATCATCTTGCGACAAAGTACTTTGAGATAAGCAATGCCTAACTTTTGATACTTGACTTATCAGCATGTTTAAATGTGTGGGTGAAACTAAAAAATTGCCCATTGGCATCACTATGGACGGTTTTAACAGTCTTGATATTAGTTTTGTAATAATGTGCACTGTATCTTGAGTACAGATGTAGGGTGGGACAACTTTTGAATGAAATCCTGTAATATTTGCATTATCAATCGGCTCAAGGTTAGGATTGCTTAAGCCAATGTCCATCTGAATCAGCATAGCTCGCAGTAAGCGGGAGTCTCCATCAGAAGAGATACCCACTACCGTTATTCCGCACTCTTCAAGTCTATTTACCATATATTTCCATCTGTTCATGACATGATAAGTACGGAATCTGTTATCTGTGCCGAAAATACAGAGACAAAAAGAAGGCGCATCTCTTTGTAATGGCTGTACCATGACAACATAAAAAGACGATGCTACAATATTGTTCAAGAAATGATCATGAATGGTCTTGGCAGATGTAGCCATGAAAGAGTATGCAATGAGCATTCCTTGCTCATTAAAAGGCAAAACAAATACCACGAGTTGATTTGAGTTGGAATCGTATTGAATTCGGCCAGTAATGCGTGTTGCATCCTCGCTAAGCCAAACATTAGAAGTTACATTAGAAGAAAGAATTCATACTTGAAACCACGTTTCTTACATTCTGCTTTTTCTTTGGCACAACGAATCAATATCTTTAAAAGTGTTCATTGTATCTCACCGTCTTTCCTCAAATTAATACTATTATCACAATTGAAAATACTGGTAATAGTTTTGTCCGAGGTTTTGTCTTCATCCGTGAAATATTCCGCATCCGTTCGGACATATG
Organism: Melikaiella ostensackeni; assembly: GCA_032362435.1. Lineage (NCBI taxonomy): Eukaryota > Metazoa > Arthropoda > Insecta > Hymenoptera > Cynipidae > Melikaiella > Melikaiella ostensackeni. The sequence continues at coordinate 42,278,615 of JAUMHM010000031.1, read as the reverse complement.
TTGTCGTTTGGTTGTCAAGATGGTTTGTCCGAACAACATCTTAAGCTTCTAGTTTCCCTGAGCTGAAATCTCCTCCATTGCTGTGCCGTATACTTCACTCATAAATTCTTTAGGTGATTGAAGTGGCTTATCCGCAGTCACTCCTATAAGTCCATTTTCAGCGTTTTCTCCAACATATTCATTTTCATTATCCTTTTGATTTGGGTTTTGCAAGAGTTCTGAGTAGTCTGGATTTTGAAGGGAAGTCGTATTGAACACCATATTTTCCCCGCCTGCTCGAATGCTACTTAGAATTGACGTGTTATTAAATTGGTTCAGAGGCTGCAAATTTAAAGTGACTGCAGACTCCAGCGACGGCTTTGAACATCTATTCGTTTTCTTATTTGTCTGTGCATGTTTTTCAACATGCCTCTTGAAATTGGAGATCACCCAGCGCTTTCTTTTCGATTTTGATTCACTGCATTTTGTAAGTTTCGTCACAGCAAAACAGTAAGGGCATGTGATATTAGCCGTGTAGATAACACAAACTTTCTCGTTTTCAATAATCTTTTCAGAAATTACATTAACCAATATTCCATGTTCAAATGACCGACGTACTATCTCATTAAAGTTTTCACTATTCTTTGTTACATATTGTTCCACTATTTGCTCTAATCTTCTTTTCTCCGATTCCGCATTAGATCCTAAGGCAGAAGTATTTTCACCTTCATTTGCACTCCTTTTTCGTGCTGAAATTTTGTCTGTGCTATTTCTTTCCGTATTAGCAGTGTCTCCCCAATAGTTTATACATTTCGATTTCACATAATCCACCATTTCCAACAAATGAAGTCTGTCTCCACATACGAGTTTAAAGCTCTGTGGGTTTCTATGGAATATTCCATAATACTTCCCCAGATTCTTCTCTTGCTCTAGTATTAAATAAGGCAAGTCCTGTCTCACAAAGTGTTCTAGCTCGCATAGAATTTCCGGAGTGATTTTTCGAAATGATAATGGATTATCGAGGTTGTTAAAACATAAAATATCCTTCACGTGGGTTTCAAAACAAGTTCCTAGCTCGTTTTCTAATTTATTCCAAAAATTATTTCGAAATATATCCTCATTGCACTTTTCGGTTAAATTCTCAACATCCTCTCCATTTTTCCTATCTGCGCTCATAATTTACAGGTTTAATCAGACTGTTTTCTTCTTATTACCTTAACCAAAAATATTTTCAAGAATTAAACAATAACGCATATATTATTTTGTATATGTATCCATTTTTTTTAAACCGTAATCTGAGCACTTATATCTCTCATAGTTTGAGAGAAAAATGAATTAGAAAATAAATATTATTTTGTACGTAACTCCAAAATTCTTCAATTTCATGGATTTAGTGGGATCATTTTTATTCTAATAACTACGCCCTACAATTTTCTAATAATAAGACTCCAAATGATCTTTGGTTTAAGACATCTGATTTTAATGGAGATAACAGTTTAATGTAGTTGTGCCAAAAAAGCAAGTTAAATTATCAGTCATGTCTTACGAAAGAAAAAACATTTTTTTTAATGGAAAAAGTTTAAAACTTGCAAAAAATTATTGTTTTAACATCATTTCTTGTAATTAAATTTTTTGTATCCGTCGCTTCTTATCAATTGTTTTAAAATTTTTGAATTTTCTTAAATTGCGACTCATTTTTCAGAGAAAACATTGCCTGCAACTCTACTGTTTCTAATTTTGAAAATAAGTAAATCATCTTCCAATGTAATTATTCATTTATAACATTTTCTCCATAAGAAAAAATTGTTTCATCGATTTCTGCTTTAGAAAAATTTACTTTTGAAATTGGAAACAGTAGAAACAGTAGTAGAAACAGTAGCCATTATTTATTTTAATTTAATCATTTTTCAGAAATTGGCAATAAGCGATAGTAAGATAAAATTCTATTGCAAAAGACATTGTTGAAATAAATGTTTCTTGTAAGTTTTAAAATTTTTTATTTGAAATGACATCTGTAATATTATTTCGATTCTTAAAGTGCTAGAAAAACTATTTTTTGAAAGATCTTAGTTTTGACACGACAACTATCTTAAATGGAAGTGACCACACAAAACACATAAAAATAAAGAGTTTTGGTGGTATGTACAGAACAATATTTATTTTCAAATCCAGTTTTTCCAACAACTATAAGAGATATTTGGATGAACTCTTTTTTAAAAATGATACATCTTTTCAAGCGCTACAAATTCATGTATAGCGATTGATCGGATTTTAATACAACAATCAAATAACTGGAAAAATATTTCCAAAGATGTAAGTATATTGTAGAAGATATAAAATCAAATCTAATGTATGAAATACTTTTTGAGCTTAAGTCTCGTCAGTGTGCAAAAAATTAACATCCAATCGAGCATCCAATATTATAAACGATTATTTTCATCGAGGGTTAATATAATACCCCACTGAGTATATTCATAATTTTTACAAAATTTACGTACCTTGTATAAAAAAAACCCTTTTCCACATTAAATGCTCACACAACACATGCTTCGACAGGCTTTCACGGTAACCAACGAGACCAATGCGCACACTCTCAACGCATGCAAACACTATAGTCTTGACACGTTCACCCCTTCGAGCAGTACGCAGAATCTAGCAGAGTTCAACTGATTTCACTGATTTCGACTACTGAACTCAGTGAATTCACTGCGTTTCACTGAGTTCAGTTTTGAATTCAGTTGAGACCAAATGATTTCGTATGATTTCGCTGTGATCTCCAGTGACCTCGAAACTTAACGAATGCTAGAAGATTTTATTCATATTAAAAGTTGTAGTCGCTGATTTCATCGAGTTCATACTGATTTCTAAGATTTCAAGCAAGTTAAATGAGCATTAGAACCCTTGATTTCTGAGTGAATAACCCCTCGCCTTGGACATATGGCGGAGCGACTCCAATGTCAACAACCATGGCCGTATGAACCATTTCTATGTGATTTTCGTTCGCAGTAAAAAATATTTATTAAATTTCTTTAAATGTTTTTTTGTTTTGAAGGATAAACGCTGCCTCTTGTTTTCCTGCGACATTTTCTTAACAAATAACGTAAACACTGGAAACGAATGAAGCGAAGTGCGGACCGTGTGAACTGACGAAACTATGCGTTTGTGATACAGCCCGCTTCGTTAGTGCGGTACTGGACGAGTTTGCTGACTTTAAAGTCAAGCTCTCTTTACCCCGTCGTCCCCTAGTAATCGAACGAAATTCTCGGAAAGACATATCGCAGACAGACTTATTGGAGACTTTCAGTGTATTAAAATACATCGCCAAGTTATGGTGTGGCCAACTATGAATGGATGTTTTTTTTATTACTGAAAATGGGGTCGAATATAATCAAAAGGTATATTTTTCCGAGTGGAGGTATAGCCAACTAGAAACGGATGGTTTCTTGAAATACTGGAAAAGGGGTCAAATATAATTATATTTTGCCGAGTTGGGCTGCAGCCAAATATAAATGGGTGTTATTTTCTAAATACTGGAAATGGGGTCAAATATAATTGGGAGGCAGATCTCACTGAGTTAGAGCATGGCCAAATGTAAAAGGGTAATTTTTCAAATACTGGAAATGGGGTCAAATATAATTGAGAGGCAGATCTTACTGAGTTAGAGCATGGCTAGAAACGAGTGGTTTCTTGAAATACTGGAAAAGGAGTCAAATATAATTACATTTTGTCGAGTTGGGCTGCAGCCAACTATAAATGGGTGTTTTTTTCCAAATACTGGAAATGGGGTCAAATATAATTGGGAGGCAGATCTTACCGAGTTAGAGCATGGCCAAATGTAAAAGAGTATTATAATTTTTTGAATACTGAAAATGGGGTCAAATATGATTGAGAGGCAGATCTTACTGAGTTAGAGCATGACTAGAAACGAGTGGTTTCTTGAAATACTGGAAAAGGAGTCAAATATAATTATATTTTGTCGAGTTGGGCTGCAGCCAAATATAAATGGGTGTTTTTTCCAAATACTGGAAATGGGGCAAATATAACTGAGAGGTAGATTTTACTAAGTTGGGGCATGGCCAACTATAAAAAGGTAATCTTTTTAAATGCTGGAAATATGGTAAAATATAATAATTGAATGGTAGATTTTGCCGAGTTGGGGTATGGCCAACTATAAAGATGTTTTTCTTTTTCAATATTGGAGAAGGGGGCGAATGTAATTCAGGGATGGATATGGTCGAGTTGAGGTATGGCTAACAATGGAGAAATGTATTTTTTTTTACCTTGAAAATGACTTTTGCGGGTACTTTCATGGCCATTTTTGTAATCAGCGCATCAAAATACATCAACATACGAGATTTTTGAATATCGGATGTATGCACTTTTCGGAACTCCACCCGCAATTATTTTGAGAAATAATATACAATTTTTGTGTAAGTTACATGTGCACAATTTATTTTTTACTGCTCTTCCATTGATTTTCAATGGTTTCATACAAAACAGTTAATAATTGACTGAGATATCCAATTCAGGTCAAAAAATCAATGTTCGATGTAATATTTACGTGGTTGTACTTGGCTATGATTGAGAAATTTAAATCTTTATGTGCTCATGTTATTCAGACTATCATTGGGTGCAGATTTAAAAATAATTCATTTCGATACGTTAATCCTGTCCAAAGTTATAGTAATAAATGGGCAACGTGAAAAAAAAACTTAACAAACATTTGGATTAAAAGTGGATAATGCGGCGCGGTCGCTTTTACAAAAATCTGCGTATTATGAACGAGTGAGGTTATATTCAGTATATAAATTTATGAATGCAATATCAAATAGTAAAAAATGAGGTTAATCAAGATAATATTTAATTTTTAACGTGAAAAGTTTGTTTTGGGTGTTCCTCATCTATTGCAACAGTTGCGAAAATATCATTGAAGTTTGTAATATTATAATGCTCCAAATGTATTAAAACTTTGTTAATATTGGCCTTTTGACTTTTCCGAAGGATATCATGAGTCACAAATACGTAAAGTTAGTTAAAACCTGCAAATAAAACTTTTATTTCAATACTACACACGAGCGGGTAATGCGGCGCGGACGGCCATTTTAATGATAAAATGTCACAATGTTGAATATTGCATGTTTATAAGTTTGGACGCTAATCATTCTCAAAGTATAATCTCTAACATATTTTTTTGAACTAGAAATGAATGTAGATATCTGATTTTACAGAAATTGCACGTTCGACTGTTAGAAAGTTATTTTTAATTTACAAACAGATCAAATTACTAGTGCGCGCTGCATTACCCAACAGGTAGGATAAGTTGCCGCATGTGGACTTTTTTAGAAGACTTAATAATCAAGTATTTTAATTGATATGGATTCAACTTTCCCTATATATAAAGCAAAGCTAAGATATTGATCTACATGTTACATATTTTTCCATTACATTATAAATTATATTTTTCTTCCTATCGATTGATATACAGGTATGTTATGCGCGCCGCATTACCCACTTCTCCCTATTCTTCTTTTTGCTGCGCGTATTCGACTAAAAATCATATTCTACAAAGTATAACTTTTGATTCTGCTAAATTGAAGCAAACAGCATCTTATATTGACTCATCATAAACTATGAATTATTGGATTGACTATCATATAATTTATTTCATCACGTTATTTCTGACAGCAGCAGTATGATTAATGGAAGAAAACGATTTGTGAAATTTACGCAATTGCTGTAATTTATGCAAAGGACATTTATAATTATTTGCTATTTTCAAATTTAATCGCGATTTATTTCTCAACTCACATATCCAGCCTGGATGATGAGTAGAAATTTATTATTCACTTGTGCAAAATTTACATGATTGCAACTATTTTCACTTGATTAACATTTATTCGAGCTTACTGATATAAAATCAATAAGTGTGATCAATTCATTCAATAAATTCAATAACTGAGCTGAAACTGTATGAAATAATTTAAAATTTGTATGTCGATGATTGCATATTAGATTCTTAAGAGTTGAGATTTTTTAATTCAACAGGAAAAAGTAAAGGGCGTCATGGAAAGCTGCACATGATAATTATGTACACAATATTTAAAAAGTATCACGAGAATCAACTATATAATTGCTTAATTTATACTCGCGTGCGTGCCTCTGTAACAATAGTATGTTGCCAAATTCAGATTCAACCACCCAACATTTCTAAACATAACTTTATATCAACTCTACCCATCACGCCTAGCCTGAACTACTTTTCACTTAAAAGGGCTTGCATATCTTGGTTTTTTTTATGGTTATGTTTCGGGGACGCCTCTCAAGTATTTTGAGCGTAAAATGATGAAAACCGCGTGGGTCCTCTTTAAAAAGATAAATTTTCAATTTATTTTCAAATTTTTTTTTGTGAAAACTTATGAAAAGTGAAACTTTATCTAATGAAACTCTTTAATTTTTCATATTAAAATGAAAGCTATGTGTTCAACATCATACGATATCTTGACACCTTCGAAAATTTTGAAAATAAGTGAAAAAATAGAGTTTTTTTTAGTAATTTATCCATTTCAGAGCATGTAACGCCTGTGGTAATCAGAACATAAATTAAAGTGTATAAAATTTTTTGTAATTTAAAAAACAAAGAACGTTTTATCTCTAACATTTTACAAAATATGACCTTCAGAAGTCAGTTTTTACTTAAACAAATATTTTTATTTTTATTTTTTGTGGAATATGTTCTTTCATATGCATATTAGGTGAAAGTTGTCTATATTTTTCAATAAGTTTTCTATTAAAGTAGACCCGGCTCCCAACGGATCTGAAAAAAACGATGTTCCAGCATTAATAAGTCTCAAGCTATGGCGTCCCGCATAAAATATTGTTTATTGAACATACACTTTTTTTGAATATCTTGTTTTCATCAAATCCTACGTTGAAATGTGTAATGAACTCCTGAGTAAAAACTGTATTATTTATTTAGCAGGGGCTTAAGTTTCACTTTTGATTTAGTATACATCGAAAACAAGATGTTTCAAAAAATAAATAATTGAAAAAAGTTTTTAAAAACAAGCATTTATCAAAATATACTAAAAAGAAACAAAATAATATTAGAGATAAAACATTTCTCTTTCTTAATTACAGATAATTTTATACACTCTAATTTCTGTTCTGAATACTTTAGGCGTTGAATGCTTTAAAATGAAGAAATTACGAAAAAACCCAATTTTTCACTCATTTTTAGAATTTTTGAAGGTGTCAAGATATCGCACGATGTTGAATACATAGATCGTATTTTAAAATGAAAAATAGAAGAGTTGCAGCAAATAAAGTTTCACCTTTCATAGATTTTTACGAAAGTATACCAATAAATTTGAAAACAAAAAATTAAAAATGGAGTTTTTTCAAAAAGGGCTTACACGATTTTTTTCATTTTAGGCTTAAAATACTCGGTAAGTATCCGCAAAACATAATCGAAAAGAAACCGAGATGTGCAAGCCATTTTATGTGAAAATTGGTCCAGGCTAGATGTGCCACCCGCCTTCAGAGATGAAATTTTTTCAGTTTTTTAACCACTTTCGATAATCTAATAACTTCCTCAACTTATCGTAAAACGGGGCTAGCTGGGACACGTTGGAGAAACTGGGCCAGGCATAATTTTATAATTTATAATTTTATTTCCTTTCTTGGATAAAAAACTAAAAGATTTTCGATTGTTTTCTGTAAAATAAAAAAAAAATTTAAGTTGTTTGTTCCAGTTTCGTCGTTAAGTTTTGATAAAAATAATATTTATATAATAAGGCTATGATTTTCTGTATTTTGGTTTAGTCGAGTAAAAAACACTTGCTCAACTTTATTTACAAATTTTTTAGGATATTTATGTCACCTATCATATCGTACATAAGGGCGGGTGAAAATGCTCAAATAAGTCGAATCGTTTGAGCTGAGGGAAAAAAATTTGTAGGATGACATCCGAAAGAAGTAAAAAAATATTTTATAATTGGTTAGTATCTTCTTTTCTCTTTTTTGATTTGCAATTTGAAAAAAATTTCCCTATACCGTCGAAAATTATGGCAAATTTTTTATATGTACATTCTTTGCTAGCAAACAATAATAAAAAATTAGTCGAATATGTCGCACCTAAAATTTCTTCAGCCTGAATCGACGAAACATGTTATTATTTTTCTTTTGGAAAACAAAAATTTTGGTTTTTTATCTTTAAAGTCGAAAAAACACCATTTTTAAGGATTAAAAATCTCATTTTTCTCGAAAACGACGCAAAACACGAATACCAATTCAGAGTTCAAAATTGTTTCAGTTCCTGAAATCTATAAAATTACACCCTTGCCAGATGTTTATCTGATGTATTTTAAGACATTTTTCCAGGAAAATAGAAAAAATCGATCAAAATCGACTAAAATAGCATTTAGTTTGAAGAACTTCAACATTTTATTTTTGAGAACGTTTGTATCTGGTTCAGTAAAAATGTTAACTAAATGCATTTTTGGTTGATTATTTATATTTTTTCGACAAATTGGTTCAAATACACAAAATGAACATCTAGCAAGGGTATAATTTTATAGATTTCAGGAAGGGCAACAATTTTGAAGTATATAGTAAACTGCTATTCATATTATGCGTCGTTTTCAAGAAGAATGAGATATTAAATCGTTAAAAATTATGTTTCTATAATTTTAGAGATAAAAACCAATTTTTCTGTACTTTGAAGCTCAGGAACCTTAATAATCTCATGAAACATATTCCTAACATTGCTACTGAGCTAAAAACAAACGTTTTTAAAAAGAAAATGTTGAATTTTGTTAAACTACATGCTATTCTAGTCGATTATTATGGACTTTTTCTATTTTTCCGAAAGTAAGGATATAGTTTCGTAGATTTCAGGAAGGGGAACAATTTTGAACCGTAAACTGCTATTCATATTTTGCGTCGTTTTCGAGAAAAATGAGATCTTTAATCGTTGAAAATGAAAAAAAAATCGTTTTTCTCAAAAACGCATAGTACGCTTTTTTCCTTTCCTAGCTTGAAATAACTGGGGAGCATCCCCCAAATACGTAAAAAGGGAAACTGGATGTGCAAGCGCTTTTGGGTTGAACTTAATCGAGGCTTGCCGTGAAAATGGAACAGAAGATATTAACCGAATAATTTTTTTTTACTTGTTTCGGATGTCAACCCTCAAATTTTTCCCCTCAGCTCAAACGATTTGACTAATTTGAGCATTTTCACTCCGCTCTATTAAACATCGTCTTGATAAAATTATCTAGAATTTTTAGCAAATTAACATACTTTGTTTTGCCCGTAGAAGGGTTTTTATAGAAATTTTCAAATAGAAGAAAAAATATAGTGATAAAGGGTCTAAGATTAGAAGGGAAGGAGCTGAAGGAAGGAGTGGAAGAAGTGCTAAAAAGGATTGATGATAAGGTAGAGATAGAGGAAGTGAGAAGTGTAGGAAGGGGAGAGCGAAGAGGGGAGAGAATAGTACTTGTGAAACTAA
>JAUMHM010000031.1:42218264-42257200 GCA_032362435.1 Melikaiella ostensackeni | reverse complement strand
GATATGACTAAAAATGACCAATCGTGTCTGCGTCGAGTTTCAGTTGGCCGAGAATTTCTCGGATTTTGTACCTCAACTTCAACTTGGGATAAAAACCTGACATTTACAGGGCATAATCTTCAAAATGTTGTCTTTAATTCAACCCTTTATATTAAAAAAATCCTAATGGGTCCAAAGATATGACTAAAAATGACCAATCGTGTCTGCGTCGAGTTTCAGTTGGCCGAGAATTTCTCGGATTTTGTACCTCAACATCAACTTGGGGCAAAAACCTGACATTTACAGGACATAATCTCTGAAATTTTATCTCTAATTTAAGCCTATATAATTTAAAAAATGGTATTGAGTCCAAGGATATGTCTAAAAATGACCAAGCGTGTCTGCGTCGAGTTTCAGTCGGACGAGAATTTCTCGGATTTCGTACCTCAACTTCAACTTGGGACAAAAACCTGATGTTTGCAGGACATAATCTTTGAAATGACATCTTTGAATCAAATCTATAAAAACAAAAAAAAATGTTAATGGGCTTTCAAAATTTGACTGAAAATGTCCAAGCATGTCTGCGTCGAGTTTCAGTCGGCGATCACCGCTTTCGGCGAATCTCGACGTAGACACGCTTGGACATTTTTAGTCATATTTCGGGAAATCGTGAAGATTTTCAAACTTTTATTAGCCTAAATATAAGATAAAATCTCAAAGATAAGGTGCTGTAAATTTCAGATTTTTGCGACAACATTCCTAGGCCATAAGACGAGTTAAAGTTGTGGTAAAAAATTCGATGAATATTTTAATTTTTTTAATTAACTTATCACGTAATGTATTCTCTTAAAATAGTCAAAAAAATCTCATCTATGGGCCATCTTACACGGAATTTCATAAGCTTTCTGGAATTTTATTTATAAAAACATCTAGCTTCATTTCCAGATGAGTTATCATGTTTCAAAGTCATCAACGATTTTTAGTGCCGCATGCGTTAGCCGTGTAGATAATTTCTGAGGATAGTATCCTAGAAATTTTTGAGTCGCTAACAAATTTTCGGTTACTAATTCGTACATTTGAGAAGATTATTCAGTAAAAAAATTGTATGTTCAGAATATAATATTTGAATATAATTATTAATTTAGCTAGTGTTCTCCACTTTTTACAGCTTAAAGATCCGTTCCATTCTAATCCTGAAATTGAATTAATATCAACATTTCCAACTAACAAGTTTTGTGATTTTTAAATTGAGTAAAACAAAAAAATGATACAATAACTTTCTTCACCATGTTTTAAGTATTCAAATACTATTTACTCGAAGATTTTAAAAGCCTGTTTATTGCAATCTATAAAATTATAAGCATAGTCGTACAAAGAGTGCCTTGAAATCTCTTTATATATTCTATAATCAGTAAAAGGTAAATTATATCTGAATTTTTAAAAAACTTTTCATAAGTAAGGTTTCTTCTCTAAACAAAAAGTTTTTTTATAATCAGGAAGTCTACCTGATGGATGAGTTTAAATTCCTCGTGTTCTCCCCTCGTGTTAATCAATTGTTAATTTTTTCCGGTCAATTTGAAAGAGTTCGAAAGATTTGAATGATTTCAAACGATTTTTAATGATTTCAAGAGACTTTCAAAAATTTTGAAAGATTTACAAGATTTTTTGACTGAAACAGAGAATTGTAGAAAGGAGTGATAATTCGGAATTTGGAGAGCGATTTTTTTTAATTCCCTTCTTCTGAATCAGAATTAAATTTTTTTTTTATTATAATTATATAATTATATTAATTAAAAATATTGTAACTTCTGTGTTCCAAGTCGAATAATTCTTTACGGAAATTCCCTGACCCTGTCCTAAAGTCTAAATTATAGTTATTCACGGAAACTCCCTGTCCTTAAATAAAAATTATAATTCTAAATAAGATTTCCGGTTCTAAAAAATTATAATTTTTCACGGAAATTCCAAGTTCGATCTCAGAATTATAATTCTTTTAAAAAATTCCCTGTCCCAAAGTCAAAATTATAATTTTTTGCGGAAATTGCCTGTCCTAAGGTCAAAATTATAATTTTTCACGAAATTTCCTATTCTAAAGTCAAAATTATGATTCATTACCGAATTTCCCTGCCCCAATTGTCAAAATTATAATTAATCACTGAAATTCTCTGGTTCAAACTCAAAATTAAAATTCTTTACTAAAATTCCATGTCCCAAACTAAAAATTATAATTCTTCATAGAAATTCTCTGTCCTAAGCTCAGAATTATATTTCTTTACTGAAATTCCATGTCAGAACATAGAATTTTTAATTCTTTTCGAAAATTCCATGTTCCAAGTCAAAATAATTGTAATTCTTTACATGATTTTCTTTCATATTTTCTGTCCAAAACTCAGAATTATAAGTCTCTTAGAAAATTCCCTATCTCAAAGTCGAAAATATAATTCTTTACTAAAGTCCCCTGTTTGAATTCGGAATTACAATTTTTTTAGAAAATTCACTGTTCCCACTCAGAATTAGAGTAATAAAATATATGAAACCACTTTCAATTTGCATATTGAATTAGACCGGGAATTTTCTTGTCACTGAATCCAATTCCCGGTCATTTCCCGGTTTATACCTAGTCAACAAAATCCTTAGTCATTTCCCGGTCAGGTAGACACGCTGATAATAGACTAAAAGATATAAATCACTCTTCGCATTTCGATAAAATAAATGTTTAACACGCAAAGAAAAAAAATCAAATTTCAAGGTTCTCACGAAAAATACTAGAAAATTCCCAGATTTTCAAGGATATAAGAAATTAAAGGAGAATTCCATTTTTTTCAAGGTTTTCCAAGTCGCAACCAAAAATACGTTTCAGCGCAGTGTTTGGCGAAGCTTGATGGAATCTGCAAAGCTTTTTGCGTCAATTCGTGACTGTAAGCGAAATCTGGATCCACCACTATACACCTGAGACGAAGCAGCAGTCAAAACCGTAGTTACTGTCTGGTGAAAGTGCGCCAAAGACGGCGAAGACAGTTTTGTCAGCTGCAAAGGTGATGGCCACAGAATTTTATTATTCTCAAGGAATTATCCTCATTGATTACTTGGAGAAGGGTAAAACTATAACAGAAACGTACTTTGTATCATTATTGGATCATTCAAAAAGTCAGCTACGAAAAAAACGGCCACGATTGACGCAAAAAAAGTGCTGTTACATCACGACACACTTCCGCAATCGCAATGGCAAAAATACACAAACTGGGCTTCGAACTGATTCCTCATCCACCCTATTCTCCAGGCTTGGCTCCGTGCGACTTCTTTCTGTTCCCCAACTTAAGTCCTGGCTCTGCAGGAAGATATTCTCGTCCAGTCGATGCCGTAAATGCGTATTTTGCAGACCTTGAGAAATCTTACTTTTCTGAAGGGATGAAAAAATTTGAATCTCGCTGGACTAAGTGTGCAGCCCTCGGAGAAGACAGTGTTGAGAAATAAAGGCTAGCTTGTTAACAACAACACAAATTTACTTGATTTTTTACCAAACTTATCAAACGAACCTCGTATGTTTGAAGTACGGAGGGACGTTTCACGTCTAGTTATGTAATCATCCCTCAGGATGTTCTATTAACGTCCCGAGATATCCTGCAGATATCCTATAGAGATATCTACGAAATATCCCATCAAAGTTGAAATTTCGATATCCCTGGGATGTCCAAGGACATCCTATGGTATTTTTGGAATGAAAGTTGTTGGCACAATCAAAAGTCCCGAAAATATCTAAGGATATCCCAAGAATATTGGAATTACTGACTTGATGGAATATCCCATGGGTATCCCTAGGATGTCCCCAGGATATCTCAGAACATAAATGGGATATCCTGTCTATATTAGTGCATTTTCGAATGAAGGTAGTCTGTTATCGAGTGCTTTAGAATCAGAATCTCGTAGAAATCTGAAACAGTGTCCTGACCTGCTTCAGAACACGTAATTAAATGCATCTGAGAGCAAAAGCTAATAGCAGCTTTCCGGCATTTTATTATTCTTTTGCTGTAAACAATGTAGAGACCAGGTAGCGCAAGCCATCCGAAGCAATTAAACGGAACAATCTCACGAGGAAGTAAATGTATCGCGTAAGCGCGCGCAATTACTTTCTCGCTTTTTATTCAAGGATCCTGGAGACGCTGACAACGAGGATCCTTGACGTCACGAACATCACCTTCTGTTGACCCTCGAGACAGACCTATATTTACTCCACAATGTTGCTTGCACTCCACTCACAAGCATAAATTAATCAACAAATACGAGCACCGGCGAATTTTTCTTTTAAAGACGTTTTTAATCATATGGGTATCTTTTGGTATTATTGTGTTTTTTCAAACTCGTATTTTTTTTTGGCTACCGTAACACGGGACGAAGCGACACATGTGGGATAAAGCGGGTCACCCGCTTTTCATTCAAAGTAAACAATAGCAAGTCATGAAATGCAAAGATTTTGTATGTCCCACTTTACCATACAGGGTCTCCACTCCTTTTTTCAACCAGAAAATGCAATATCATTTGCGAAATTCAAAATTTTGAATTTCGCGCTTTGCCCGTTTTTTGTCCCGCTTAGACCCATTTTACGGTACTTTTTTCAAATCTGTTGAACGCCTTCTCTCACAGCACGGGATATCGGCGGAATATCGTATTTATCTCGCAGGATATGCCAGGCACTTCCCAGAATATCGTAAGGATATCGCGAATGATATCTTACTGGGTGAAAATCTCGATATCCCTGGAATGTCCCGAAGACATCTCAGATTATCCTGACAACATCTCATTAATGTCCAAAATTTATATGCCAATGATGTCCCCAAGATATCCCAAATCTATAATTTGGTATATTCCTGGAAATTCAAATATATCTGCTGCAAATTATATGTATAATCAATCGTATAAATAAGATAACTTATCATTTAACAATTTTAAGTATTTTTTCGACACAAAGGCGCTGCACAGTGGACAGTTTTGTAAAATTCTGTCTCGAAACCGCGGAATCTCAGATCGGAATGACATAGAGGAATATTTTTTTTTTTTAAATTAAAGATGAATCCTTACCGAATATAGGATGATTATAGAGAAAGTGTAAAAAACATGTTTTTACCTTGAAAATCTATCTTGAAGTTGGTCTTTTTGGCAAAAAAAAAAATCGTTTATTGAATGAAACGGACCTCTAGATTTTACATTTTACGTGCCACACATATTTTTATATAGATTTTTGCATGCTCAATCCGAATCTGACATGTAACTTAATGTAGGTCAAAATCCAAAATCATGGATCTAATATGGCGGATCGAAATTGTAAAAATAAAACGATTTGACTAAAAATATCTACTGGATGGTTTTTTGGGTCGCTGATTCGAATCCGAAATCAAAATTTCAATATTCAAAATGGCGGATCCAATATAGCGGACCAACATTGTAAAATAAAACCGATTTGGCTAAAAATTCCTGCTCGGAGTTTTTTCGTGTCGCTGATTTCAAATCCAGAGTTAAAATTTGAAAATTCCAAATAGCAGATCCAATATGGCGGACCGAAATTGTAAAAAAAACAGTTTGACTGAAAATTGCTACACGGGGCTTTTTTTGAGTCACTGATTCCAAATCCATAAGCAAAATTTTTAAATTCAAAATGGCGGATCTAATATGGCGGATCTAAATCGTAAAGCAAAATTGATTTGAAGATATTAATTCCTCGAACATGTGTCGTTTTAACATAATTACAATTTTGTGATTGTTAAATTAGTAATTACAGTGTTATATTGTTTCAACTTTTTTTCTCCTGTTTTAATCTTATACTTACCTTAATGTGGTAAGCCCTACATTACTTCAACTATTAAAAATTTGACACATAATTGAATTTTATTTTACAGAAAGAATTTTTACTACAAATATATGTGTTGACAAAATTTAAAAGTTGTGCGATTTTGAGAGAAAATACTGCATAATTACCGCTAGATCGCCATATTTTTTAATTTGAACTTTGGATTAGAAATCAGCATCCCAAAAGACCTGTGAGTAGAAATTTTTAGTCAAATGGGCTTTATTTTTACGATGCTTATGCGCCATATTGGATCCGTCATTTTGAGTTTAGATATTTTAACTCTGGATTTTAAATAAGCGGCCCGAAAAACCCCCGAGTAGCAATTTTCAGTCAAATCGCTTTGGTTTTACAATTTCAATACGCCATATTGGATCCGCCATTTCGAATGTTTAATATTTTACTTTGGATTTGAAATCAGTGACCCGAGAAACCCTTCTGAGTAGCTATTTATAGTCAAGTCTGTTTTGTTCTACAATTGTAGTCCATCATATTGGATCCGCCATTTTGGATCTTGAACTACATTAATTTACATTTCAGATTTCGATTAGGCGTGCGAAAATCTATATAAAAACATGTGTAGCACATAGAATGTAAAATCTAGGCGTCTGTGGTATTCATTAAATGATTTTTTAGCCAAAAACGCCAAATTCAACATATGTTTTCAAGGTTGAAACATTTTTTTTAACTCTTTCTCTATAATTTTCCTGTATTCGGTAAGGATTCATCTTCAATTTTTGAAAAATTATCCCTCTAGATCATTCCGATCTAAAGTTCTACGATTTTGAGCCAGAATTTCACAAAACTGCCAACTGTGTGCTGTTTGCACACCACATGACAGTTGAATAGCTAGCGACAGTCGTTTGGAGAAGGTCTGATACCCTAAAATCGCACTTATGATAATATGATTACGTTGTGATAAAAAATATTGTATGACACACGGCCAGAGCAATACTCGCCAGAGGCCTCGGTTTCGCCTCGGCTCCGCTTTGCCTCAGATCCGCTTTGCCTCGGCTCTGCTTCGCCTCGGCTACACCATGTTCTCTGGTTTGTATTACAACTTCACACAAGGAAAAAGTGCCACTTAGGGACCTTGTATCATAAATAACTATTTCCGTTATACTCATGGTGAAAATTGCATCTCTAAACTGCGCAATTTAGACGTTAGATGCAATAACAGCCTACTTAAATTTTCAGAAAGTTACTTGTTTTCCATTTCAAGTAGGCTATTATTGTTAATGAAAATAAATTGTGGTAGTAATTTTTTTTTAGCCTATTAAGATAGAATTCAAACAAAAGCGAGTATTCGAGATTTGTATAAAGTGGATATCCTACGAGACAGAAATCTCGATATCCTTGCAATATGCCGCGGATATCCCAGGAGATTTTAAGGACATTTTTCAGGATAACCCATGTCCTGCAGGGATATCCTAGGGATATGACAAAGATATCATTTTGTTGTGAGGGCTACGACTTACATTACTCATAAAAAAAGGATTTTGTGGGTCGATTTAGAACCAATCTGTTCAGATTATTCCATTTTTTGAAAAATAAAAAGGTAATAATCCAAAACAATAACACATTTCTAAAAACTGTTAAATTACTCAAATTTGTATACTGTATTTAAATGAAAATAGATATCTTTTCGTAAATTGACTTAATCATTAATGCCTCAATTAAAAGAAATCTTAATAGTACACATAGGCAACCCTGCAGATTGGAACAAATCTTTGCTTAATGTCATTCTCTTAAATTTTCTTAAAGATCGAAATGAAATCTACTTTCTTTTGAAAAATTCTCTTGCATATTTATTCTACATTTGTCTCTAATGAGCCGGAAAAGCGAGTAGCCTGGAAGTCTATTTTTTATTTGTAAACTTTTTGGGTCTTCTTTTTTAGTACACAAAAAATTTTTCATAAGGAAGTAGACTTCATTTCGATCTTTAAGAAAAAAAAATAGGATTGAAAAAAATTCATGAAGTTATCAGATCAAGGCAGAAATTTTAATATACCTGGAAAATCCATAGGATATCTTGGGATATTCAAAAATCACACATGAAATTTCTCAAAATTTGCAATATGATGGGACATCTCCAGAATATCATGTAAATGTGATATTCCGCAATATACTGCTATGAGGCTTCATCTTTCTTTAAGAATGCACAATGAAAACGACGGATTCAATTGTAATGTTTTTCACCGGGCAGGGAGAGCTAATGAACTAGGAAGTAGTAAAAGTAAATTATGTACCTTTTTAATAAAGACTCGAGGCGATAAATTCAGTTACTCGTGGTTAACCCAAACGTCCATTACAATATTTACTCTAAATGTGATGAAAGAAAAAGCGTCTTTATACTTCATGAAGGGAACTTATTAAATAGGAATGTGCACCAGACATGCAATTGTAGAATACCTATATATTTACTATTAATTCCATTTGACAAAAACGAAGACGAAAATTCATTTGATTCCAATTACCCACCCTTTGACTTGCCAGAGACATTCTAGGAATTTTAATTTATTTTATTATTTCAAGTTTTTGGTAACCTGTGTGATAAATAATTTTTCTCGATATTCTTTTTTATCAGTCTACCTAGTTCGTTTATTAACCCCTTCGTTGGCATTGACGCAATAGTGCGTCAATCTTTTTTTTCTCCTTATTATATTCGTAATCAGCGACCTCAAAAATCTCAGGGTACAAATTTTTAGGATAAAAAATTTTCAAAAATTTCCCTGCCATTTTGAGCACTTTTTGTCGAATTCTCTCTGCCAACGAAGGGGTTAATACTATTAAAGGGATTTTAAAAGATATGTATTTCACCGGCTGGACAAAATAATTTTTTTTGACTATTTTATGAGTATTAGAACTTTTAAAGTTGGTGACGAAGTATATAAGAAATATGTAAAAAAATTTTTTTCAAGTGTTGGTGTATCTAAACCAGTGTACTGCCCTGTTTTGGAAGAACACCGTTAACTCAGAAACGACTGAATCCGAGCAAATAGACGAAAACTTTTTGAAACTTCTTTCGCTTAGAACGCTTATTTAAAGGATTTTTTTTCAATTTTTCACTTTTAATGACTAATCTGACCACGATCTTCTCAATTATGGCAAAAAATGGCTAAAATGTTAATTAGTAGTCTAAAATTGAGTTAATGGTACGAATTTTGAAGCAATAATTAGGAAGAAAGCGTCAACTTGAGTTAACGGTATTTTCTGTGCGATTAGACCACGGGAAACGCTCGCGATAATTCGGAAGAATACCGTTAACTCAAATAAAACTAATCTTTATTATTAATTACTATCGTAATTTAATTCATATTGAGTTATTTACTGATGAGTTAATTAACTATTATTTAATATACTGTTCAATAGTTAACGTTAAATAATGTTTAATTACTTTGAAATAATCTTTCTAATTAAATGTTTTGAAGATTTGAAAATGAATAATAATAATATCAATATAGTAACCTTATATATGATATTGTGAGGAAATGATATATATTTTGAATAAATGGCACTAATGATAATTTATAAATATATTTGCAATTAATATTGCAGATGCGGCGTTTTTGTTTAGAAGAAATCTTATAATTTTTAGTCCGATTTCCGAAAGAGAGTAGGCATCTGCAAGCATAATTTCGGGCCGGCGTCTGTCGTACGGTTTTCCCGATAAAACTTCTTTTCTCCTTAATTATCCTAATTGATTTATTATTCCGTTGATTATTATTATTAATAGATATTAATATTTAAAATTGAGTTATCCACTAATTGAACTAAATATCAGGAAACAAATCATACTATTAATAATATTCAAATTGGAAACGTTTCAAACTTGAAGCCATGAAAGTATTTTTACTTGAATAATGATATTTAAATTGTTATTTGTTTCAAATTTTGAAATTTATATTTCACCATTACATTGTATTGTGGCTAAAGAACACAACGATCTTATACAATTATATGGCAAACCTTGCTTTTTTATTAAATATTTGGAAACAAATATATAAAAGTATGTTTCAAGGTTTTAAAAAATATATAGGAAATCTAAACGAGTGCTTACATTTCAAATAAATTTTTTTTTCTCGAAATATTCTTGCTATAAAACCAGAATAATTTTTGAATTGAGTAACCTTTAATCCAAACAACTTCACAACTGAATAAATCTAAATAACTGCCTTCTTATTCGATAGATCTTTTCGCACTTTTTTAGTATCAAGTAAACAGTTTCAATAATTACTTTTAATTTAGTAATTTTTATTAATTGAGTTACGACGTTCCTCGTAATAAAAACTTTTTTTCTGGCTCCTTAATATTACGGAAGAACGCCGTTAATACTAAGTCAATAGCGGTGTTTTTCCAAATTATTCCGGTGCCTAAAAGCCGACGAAGAATTCAGAGAATGCTGTTATCTCCGAGTTGAGCACTTGGAAACTTATAAAAAATAGTCTGTAAGCACTTTTTCTCTATCTTGCGATTATTTTACAAATTTTCGTTAAGATACGAATAAAGTCGGCTATAATTGTATTTTTCTTAAAACAATTTCGAAAAGAACGCAAAATAAAGAAAAGTGCTTAGACTTTTTTTTAGAAGTTTTCGAGCAGAACAAGTTTGATCTTTTGATCAAACTAAAAAAAATCAAAAAAAAATAAATGGGTAGCATTTTCCAGAAAATCGAGTTTTAAAATTTTCAGAAAAATCGCCGTCATTTCGTCAATTTTGATTTTTTTCAAATTTTCCGGCGGATTTCGAAAAAGACCTCACAAAATCAAGAAGAAAAAGTCAAATATCGATATTGCTTGGATACTGCAAAACTTAAAGAAATTGCAAAAAAAAAATTATAAGCTGCGACACCAACTTTAAAAGTTCTAATACTCATAAGTTGGTCAACAAATTTTTTTCGTCTGATCGGTAAAATACATGTAGTGAAAAATTCCTTAAAACACAACTTATTTTTTCACTAAACGATTCTGTGACTTGAGAATTGATTCGTGACTGTGGACGAAACCTGGATCCACCACTATACACCTGAGACAAAGCAGCAGTCAAAGCAGTGAGTACTGCCTGCTGTGAAGGTGCATCAATGAAGGCGAAGGTTGTTTAGCAGCTAGGAAGGTGATGGCCACAGTATTTTATTATTCCCAAGAAATTATCCTCATTGATTACTTGGAGAAGGGTGAAACTATAACAGAAACGTACTGTGCATCATTATTAGACCGCTTGATAGCCGAGCTACAAAAAAGAGCCATGATTGACGCCCAAAAAAGTACTGTTTCATTACAACAACGCACCGGCTCACACCTCCGCAATCGCAATGGCAAAAATACACGAACTGGGCTTCGAATTGATTCCTCATCCACCCTTTTCTCAAGACTTGGCTTACTATGTTGAGAAATGAACGCAAACTTTTGAAAAAAAATTTTTACTTGCTTTTTCATCGAACTTATCAGACGACCCTCGTACGTATATATGTATATTTGTATATAACAGAAATAATAAATAGTAAAAATATAAAAATCCACACATGTTTCTGGCGGTGTCGTAGTAAAAAATGTCACCGTTACACAAAAACGACACGTAGATTCTGAGACAATCTTTACGACCCCATTACAATTTTTCGATGAATCCTAGGTGATTTTTATTAATTTAACTAGATTCTACAATCGTTTTTAAACAAATCACTTTATTTTCAGGTCTTTATCTTTTACGATATAGAAATGACGGACTTTAAAATGTGTAAAATGGACACTCACAATGTAATTTCGCATATGTATGGTATATAGTATCAGAGGTCAATTTAGCACGGACATTATAAGTTTATACACAAAAATATTGCCGATATATTTTTTGTCACAGGTAAACGTATTTCATACAGGGTGGCCGTGTCAATAAAATAAAAACATTCTCGGGTACTTCCCGGATTTTTGTTCGGTTTGCAAAAATTTTTCACGGTCATTGAAATTAAAAATTCGAACTCTCAAAGCTGAACATTTTTTCATTGACGGTAATTAGAACTGAATTGCAAATTAAAGCACTCAAACTGGAACTCTCTTAAATTTTAAACTTTCAAAAGAATCTTAAAAAATATTTAGTTTAGACGGTGAATAATTTACGCGTATAAAATGGAAGATTTCAATACTTTTCAATTGAACAATTTTAGATTAAATTCCGTTGAACTGCAAAATTTTTCAAATTTTATACTTTTATGAATTGAAAAGTCAAAAAATTTATGGTTAAATGATATAAATCCACCGAACGCTTTCACTTTTAATCGAGCTTTCAATGCTCTGAATTGAAGAATGAATCAATAAATATGTAAATGTTCAAAATTATACAATTTCAAGTAATTTTAAGTTACAACATTAAAAATTGAATAATTAAAACTTCTTTCAACTGAAAACTTTTTAAAATTAAATTATTCTTATTTTAAGGCGTTTTAACTTAATAATTGTTCAATTGTTATTTAAACATCGAAATTCAACACTCACTTGAAAATAAAAAAAATTTAATGCAAGAATGAAAATTGTAACGTTCAAAGTTTAAATTTAGCACTCTGAAATTTTAAGGTTTCAAGGCTTTCTATTTAAAATAATACAGTTTCAAATTGTTCAATTATGAATATTTGGTTTAAAAATTTATTTCAAATGAAGAGTCAAATATTGCCTAACATTAAAAAGTTGTTCTCTTTTTTTTTAAAACTAAAAACTTTCAAATTGAATGGGTTGAAAATTGAATATTTTAGACTAAAACAATATTTGAATACGAGTAGGATTTGATATTGAATAAAAGCGTTCAACTATAAATCTATTAATTTCAAATTATTTTAAAATTGAAAATAGTTGATGAAGTTTCAATCGGACATTTATAGTCATTTGTTTAACTACTAAGGCTTGCGAATTGAAACAGGTTAAAATATGCAAATTATTCAATTTTGAACAGATTTAGAATCATTTTGTAAAATCAATTGTTGTTCAATTTTTAATACTCAAATTTAAAAATCATTAATTACTTAATATTTACATTTGATCAAGTTGAAACGTTTTTTATCAGAAAAATTCTATGACGAAGGATCTTTTGTCAGAATGCACTCCTTCCCTTTGTCTGCAGCACCTTGACTGATCCTGAGCAGTTTGGCCAACATCTGACAAGAAATGCTGAAAACCCGGGACGAGAACGAGGAAGGACAGAACGAGACAAGACAAAACGAGAAGAGGCAAAACGAGACGAGGAATACCGAGGCAGCAAATATGTCCCATTCTTGTCTCGTCTCGTTCCTTGGTATTCCTCGCTCGGCGGCAACACTAAAGTCGAGAGCGAGGAAGGACAGAACGAGACGAGACAAAACGAGAAAATGCCAAATGAGGCGAGGAATACCGAAGCAGCAAGTATGTCTCATTCTTGTCTCGTCTCGTTCCTTGGTATTTCTCGCTCGGCGGCAACACTGAAGTCGACAGCGAGGAAGGACAGAACGAGACGAGACAAAGCGAGAAAATGCCAAACGAGGCGAGGAATATCGAAGCAACAAGTATGTCTCATTCTTGTCTCGTCTCGTTCCTTGGTATTTCTCGCTCGGCGGCAACACTAAAGTCGAGAGCGAGGAAGGACAGAACGAGACGAGACAAAACGAGAAAATGACAAACGTGGCAAGGAATACCGAAGCAGCAAGTATGTCTCATTCTTGTCTCGTCTCGTTCCTTGGTATTTCTCGCTCGGCGGCAGCACTAAGGACGAGAGCGAGGAAGAACAGAACGAGACGAGACAAAACAAGACGAGAAGTACCGAGGCAGCAGGTATGTCCCATTCTCGTCTCATCTCGTTCGCCGGTTCTTCTCGCTCGGCGGCAATACTAACTGGAAATTTGAAAAACATGAAAAAGGGGATCAAATCGGTGCAAAGTGACTTTAAAGTTTGACAATAAATACTGAATAATATCTGGCGGAGAATATCGGAGCAATTACCTCGAGAAGAGTACTTTCTTGGTATCATATTTATTAGGAAGGTTATATTTAAAGCCCCCGGATAAATCAGAATAATAATCCCTGCATCCGCGCTCGACAATATTTGAGATCAGTTCACGCCGAAGATCTTAGATAACTAAGAGACGGATCGAGCTACAGTATAATTGTACACTTTGTTTCACGAGCGTGAAAAGGTGGACTCTTGAGGTCGAAGATCATGCTTTCACTGTCAGATGGTTCCTCTGGGGATAAACGAATGTCACGCCGAACTGATACAATCGGTACAAATATTTGCAGCTGCTTCAAGCCAGGATGTTCCCAAGGAATCGTGATCCTTCTCCTTTAAATACACGGGAAGAGTAAAGAATGATCTATACATGGAAGGCCTTAGATTGGATATAAATTCCAATGCAGAGAGCTTAAATAAAAATTCAACTACGAAAATCTTAGAAATTATAAAAAATCTTTAAAAAAAATGAAGAATCTAACGATTAAATTCGGACAACACACTCTTCAATGTCTCCATTTTAATTAAAGAAACCGAAACAAAAAAAGAGGAAAGAAGAAGAAAGATTTGAAGATTGCCATCTTTTTTTGTTTTGGTTTTTTCAATTTAAATGGAGCCATTCAAGCAAGGGCGGACTGAGCGTGGTATTGAATCGATACAAACAACGATGGGCCGGAAGACATCGAGGCCCAAACAGTGGGGCCGAATGTTGTGTCCGTAGACAAATTAACTTTTAGCTAAAACTACTCGATCGATTTTGATTTGGATTTGTTTGAAGCTTATAAAATTTCTAACAAAATTTTCGAGGCATAAATTTAAAAATGTTATTTAAATTTTTTTTATTTAATAATGAAAACTAATTTAAAAAAAAAATATTTTCGAATGTGCCATTCTGTAGAAAGTTAAGTAATTCGTTCGAAAGTACACAGAATTAGTACGGAAGCTCATCATAAATGACGTTCAGCTGTATCAGATATATAAACAAATTTTCAAATTGTTATACACAAATGAGTCAACAAAAGCGAGTTTTTAGTGAAAACGATATTTAACTACTTCAGATGTGTATTTTTGTGTAAGAATCTGAAAAAAATATTTCGATAAGACTTCTAAAAAGTAAAGACCATTTGCTAATTATTCAAACAAATTTTATAAACAAATGCATAAATTCGTTACTTTTAAATAGATCGTTTTCAATCGATCGCTTCTCAATAGATCGATTCGTTTCGTTTTTTCAACAGAATCGGCATAAATATCTTGCTTACAGCTTTTTTGTGCGATTCTTCGATGTTAGACAATAAGTGTTATTTGCTCAAACAAAATAAGTGAGGAAATGCATAATACTGTCATTTTTCACTACTCGGGATTCGTGTTTTTTTTTTGCAAAATCAACTGCAGATATGTTAAAAATACCTTTGCAAAACAAAATTTATTCACTAAAACATGGACAAATTATGCATTTGTTTATTAATTTCTTTAACAACAATTACAAATTGTTAGCTAAATGTAAAATATAGCGACAGAATGCTACTGGCATTAGAAATTGATTTCTTTCGAAAAACAAAATCTACATGTTGAAAAATGGCGAAACAATGAATTTTTGTATTAAATTTGTTTCAACAAAGACAAATTATTGTTTAACAACCAAGTATCTAACATCAAAAAATCGCACAAAAAAGCTATAAGCAAGATATTTATTATTTCTATTGAAAAACGAAACGAATTTATTTTAAAATGACGAATGTATGCATTTGTTCATGAAATTTGTTCAAGTAATTAACATATGGTCTTCATTTTGTAGGAATCATATCGAAATATTTTTTTTAGATTTTTAGCCAAAAGTACATATCTGAAGTAGTTTAATATCATTTTCACTAAAAAACTCACTTTCGTTGACTCACTTGTTTACAATAATTGTAAACATTTTTTTACATATCTGATACTACTGAACGTCATTTATGATAAGTTTCCGCACTAATTCTGTGTACTTTCGAATAAATTAATTAACTTTTTACAAAATGGATCCTTCGAAAAAAAAATTTTAATGAATTTTCATTGTTGAATAGAAGAAAATTACATAACTTTCTTAAAAATATGAGTCCATAACTTTGTTGAAAATTTTATAAAATTTAATTTAAAAAAAAAAAGTATATCCAGATCGGTCGAACAGTTTTGGCTAAAAGTTAATTTGTCCACGGGCACTACATTCGGCCCCACTGTGGGGCGCTCGCAGCGACCCTTAAAATTAAAAAAAATTATAACCCTTAAAATGATGGAAATCCTATTAAAATCCATCAAATCTTGAAATCTTGAAAATCACAAATCTTCTCAAAGTTACTTGGTACCTATTGAAATGTTACAAAATCAATTGAAATCTTCACAATCTGTTGAAATCGAATAAAAGCTCTTGAAAAACCTGTGAAATTCCATGAAATTTTATGAAATTCCTTAGAATATTTTAAAGCATCTTCAAATTCTGTGAAATCCTTTAAAAGTCCTTTGAATTCTTGAAATCTATAAAAAATTCCTTGGAATCTTTTATTACAGGTACTTCAAAATTTTTTAAATTCTGTGAAATCCTTCAATATCCCATCAAATTCTTGAAATTTATTGAAAATTCCTTGGTATGTTTAAATTTAAAAAATTTGAACTTCCTCATTTCTTTGAAATCCATTGAGATACATAGCAAACTACTGGAAGCCTTGGAAATCTGATAAAATCGTTCGAAATTCGTTAAAATTCCTTAACAATCCTTTGAAATATTTAGAAATCCTCTGAAATACCTTGCAATATTTTTAAATATCCTAAAACTTTAAAGGTCCTATAGAATTATTTCAAACTTTTCGAAATTCTAGTAAATTCTTTAAATCGCATGGAAATTGTTTAGGTAAATCTCTTTAAATAATTAAAATCCTTGAAAATCCTTTGAAGTTTTTTATATATCTTAAAAATTCCTTGAAATCTTTGAAGCTAACCTAAAATATTTCAAATCCTTTGAAATCTTTTGGAATTTCTTGTAACTTTTTAAAGCTCTCGAAAATTCCTTGGAATATTTTTAAATACCTTAAAATCTTTAATATCCCTTTAAATTATTGAAATCTATTGAAAATTCCTTGGAATCTTTTAAAATATCCTTAAGTGTTCAAAATTCTTTAAATCTTTGAAATTCTTTGAAATCTCTCAATTCCATAGAAAATTGAATTAAATACAACATCTGTGCAAACACCTTGAATTATTTGAAAATCTCTTCAAATATTTGAAATCACTCAATTCTTGTGAATAAATTCTTTGAACACTAGTAAAATATAATGCCTTTAAAATACTTCAGAATTATTGAAATCCTCGGAAATTTCATGAAATTTTTTTAACTCCGTTGAAATCCCTTAAAAAATCCTTTTTAATATTGGAAATCTTGCAAATCATTTCAATATCTATTAAATTAACTCATATCCCTTAAAAATCACTTGAAATCCCATAAAAATCCTTTGAAATCTTGGAATCTTTAAAAATACACTAAAACCTTTTCAATTCTATGAAATCGTTCAAAATCCTTATAAAGTTTATGAAACTATCTGCAATCCGATACAATTTCCTGAATCAGTTAAAATCCCTTGAAATCTCTAAAATAATATCCAATCCCTTAATAAATTTTTGTGAAATTCCTTAAACTGGCTTTAAATCTTTAAAATCTTCGAAAATTCCGTGAAACGTTTGAAAGCTTTGAACATTCCTTAAAATAATTGAAATCTTTAGAAATCCTATGAAAATTACCTCGAAAGCTATTGAAATCTTTTTAAATCCCTAGAAATCTTATAAATTTTTAAAAATCTTTTGAACTCTTTCAAAAAAATTGCGTAGAATCGCTTTTAAAGGGCCGGTCTGCAAGACTTTTACCGGGCCGGTTGGTAAATCCCGATCCGCCTCTGCATTCAAGTGTGTTGGCAAAATTTGATCGTTAGATTTTTTTTTAGTTTAAAATAATTTGGTAATTACATTAGAGTGTCAGACATTAAAGAGGAATTGAACTAACTAAACTAAAGAAAGAAACTAAATAAATTATTTTTATTTTCAAATGTAATAATTCTTAAACAGTTTCAATGACTTTTAAGGCGGTATTTAGCTATGAAATGTGACATAATTATAGGGGGACACGATGGATTGAAGAGGAAGAGAAAACAGGGATAGAAAGCGCGTCATAGAAAAGACTCATGTTCAACGTGTTGAACTTATACAAATGACCTTTACTTCTTGTTCGCCACCGCTTTTCCTCCTTAGATATTAATCAATACGCCTTGCGCGTCGCTCATGATTATTTATGTAATTAAAAGGATTTCATTGTTATAAATCTTTTCCTTAACACACCAAATTATGCTTAAACCATTTAGAATAAATAAAGCAATTAAGTAATTCCAATAAATACTCTATTAAACGTCATTTACACGATATTCTATAACATATTACTAGTGTATGCAATAATAATGGAAGTATTCGTCGTACTACAAATTAATGGTAAATAATCGCAATAACTGATGACGAATTAGTCTACACTCCGCTTCTCGACATTTGCTCTCAGTGTAAAAAAAAAATTATGTTTAATTTGATTATATTTGTGACGCCTTCAACACTCAGGATCATTAAAAAAATTTTTGGAATGCCACATTTCGCTGAACTCTCCTTTTATAACGAAGGTTTAGATAAACATTTTTCTGGAATAACAATTGCAATTGAAGCAAAATGCAAACCTGAAAATTCGAGACGACTATAAGCTACTTTGAATCAAAAACGAATATTTCTACTACATACGCAAACTACTCCTTTTTTTACAACAAACCATTTTACCTAAAAAAAATAACTCGCAAAAGGTGTTGATTGTAATAATTATACGCCAATAATCTAAGTAACTAATACGTTTTCATATATTATTCACACGTGCACTTTTCATGTACATACTGCGAAATGACTTATAGACAAAACAAGATATTGTTTGCGTCTCCTTATACTCATTCTATATTATAATAGTTTTCTTATGGCTATTTCTATGTATGTTTTGTGTGTATAATATACATGTACAAGCATAGATAGTGTAATGGTACTAAAACTAAATAACAGTGAAGTTTTGCGAGCACTGATTATATAAAGACTTTCTGTGAATACTACAATTATGTACATATGCATCGCATTTAGCAATTCCTAATTATAATACTCGAGGCACCACATCATTAATTTGAAATACGCGAATCTGCCTGTGATCGTCGATTGTAATTGATGACTTGTAATATAATTATTATCCGCCTGATATCCTTAATTATCATTGTCTATTTTCAAATTGAAGATTTCGTAGTCTCGAATTCCGTCTCGCAGGAAGTCTTTAAAAAATCAGCAGATGGTTGCTTTCATATTTTTTAGAAGGTAACTTCAGTTCTATATAGAGAATAAACGATCTTGAAATTTTCGTTTGTCGATAGAGTGTACATTAATATTGTCCAGTAACTCTTATAGTAGTCAGCTTTAGATTTGTAATGTTATAAATATATATATTTATGAAGTCGAAACGTTGGATAGATATTAGTATAAAAAAATCATGGCTATCTTCAAATAATTAAGTTTTCTACGTCGAAAATTTCTTTTGACTAATTGAAAAAACGGAAACGCTTTCACAATAAATCATTTCAAACTAGCTTTTGTTTTGAGGCACATTTCATGAAAAAGTTTAATTTCCACGGAAAAAAACGCACATTCAATTGGTTTGATGTACGAAATATTTTTCATGGAAATTACGAAACATGGTTTCATAAAGATTTTTTGTCATTATCTACTCTTTGACGTTTTGCACTGATATGTTATGATTGCTTGAAAATAAATTATGTTTAAAATTGCATATGAAATTTACTTGGTTATGAAGTAATGCTTAAAGTTTCGTTATTTTAAACCAGTAGCCAAGCAGTTACTTGCGGGATGTCCTGAGAATAATTTAATTCGGTTTCTACATGCTGTGGTTTTTGGAATAAATTAATTCTAAGCTACAATTTACAATAGAACTACCACGTTGGGCACCATTTTAAATAATTATTTATGCGTACGCTGCTTATTCTACTATCTAACTTTTGTTTTTAAATGCTCTGTATTCTGCAGATAAATAAGGTTTGCAATTAAATATAAACATACCCTGGAAAAAATAAGTGTATAAGACAATAATAATATTGACAACATTTAATAAAGTCTTTACATGAGCAAAATGAAAAAATGATTTAGTATCTAGCGGAAAAAATTTGCTGCTTTATAATCAATGAAAAGGAATTAGGTTGGTGTGTAAAAAATTTAATGAGTTGTATGAAAAGTAATGTGATGTAAATATTCAAAATAAGAAAAGGGTTCAGACTCATTTGGAGCATAAGTAGCTAAACTAACAGTTTTCTTAAATGAGAAATTTTATTAACAAAAAAAGGTGTCATTATCGACACATCGACCCTATCACATAACGGACCTTCTCATTAAAACTCATCCATCAATAATTTGGTCTAGCATTTCCCAAATTGCACTCTAATAACAGTTCGGTATAGAATAAACAGACTAGCACTTCACGCTGTTTCAATGATCTACATTTTCTATTTTGACACTGTACACGGCGAATACTTAACGCTTTGCTTTTGCTCGGAGCACGCAATAATACGCAAGTGACCAATTAAATTTTTTAAGTAACATGCACCGTAATAAGCATTTCGCATACCAAAGTAAATAATTAGCGAACAATAACTGATTAAAAATATTTCCAACATTGACATAAAATATCAAAAGGAAACATTAATTGATTTACCGTCTTACGACAAAACAATTATATTCTTGTTGCATGCTCTAAGCAAAAAATAGTACACTTTGCAACAGTATATTATAACTATTTCAATAGTTTACGATATCATAGAATCATATTACATTTATAATAATAATTATTATCTGAGTATCATAGTCTTAATTTGTTTACATCATGATTCAATATCTACCTAATTTAGATACATCAGAACACTACAGTGAAAGAACATTAATGGGAACCACCTATTAATTTCTTTTATCTATATGTATTAATTTTACACTTTGCATAAGGATTATACGTTAGTCTATTAAAGATAGTGTTTAATACTTTAACAAAGAGTACCTTATCGACGATTTGCCACACTTGGCCAAACCTAATAGAACGCACTGAATAAAAAATAATATACAGCAATTCAGATACGCTATATCATCTGTAAAGTTTCATTCAAAATTACTTTAATAAATGAATGAAATGGCCAAGATACGTAAAATGATTGTATAATACACCAGGTATGAGCCAGGGAGCTAATTAGTCGCGATGATAGTTTGGTAATGAACAGTCCACTAACAGAATTAAGTTTTACTACATCGGGCCTCAATTTCTCTTACTTTTGCAAAATAAGATTGCATAGTAAATGTAAGTTACGATGATTTCAAGAAACTAATGGGACAGCGGAAGTCCCGTTGGGCCCGAAAAGGTCAAAACATGTTTTATCCTGCTTCTTGGACAAGAGATCAATGACCTATCTTTATATGAATTCTCACATCTCAACACATTGTCTTGGTCGTTGTAAACGAAACTACATTCTGGTCTCGAAGTCATGATCAAATTATAAACAATGTCGATGTTTCTACTTTGCTCTACTCTCAGTGCACTCATATAATTCTATATAAGCACTATGGGCCATCTTGTACAATTTTATACATAGCTACACAAAATGTAAGGTAGCAGCAATACAGTAGTTTTCAATGCACCAACTTGATCATCAAGTAACAGAAAATAGAAATCCTTGGCCATATTCACAGTGGGATAAACGGTGCATTTTAAAGAAGAGTCGACGATGGAGGTAATGTCAAAGAAAACGGGATACATTTTTAGGCATATTACACAGTATTTACAAGCAAGATGCTCCAACTTCTCAATGCCAATTAAAATCCTGAAATTATAAAAAAAAATATATGGATTTAGTCAATGTATCATAATCTGTACAAGTAATAATAGGAGCATTCCACGCCGGAAAAACACATATATTTATTCAAGTCATAAATATTTTAAATAAGAGTAATGGTTTTTGTGAATCCGGCATGAAGTCTCCTTATGAAATCTTTGAAGGTTTGAAATCTTGGAAATATTTGTGAAATTTTTGTAGACTCTTTTGAAATCGTTGCGAATTCTTTGAGATATTTTTTAATCTTTTTAAATCTTTGATATCTTCTGAAATATTCTTAAGTCTTTGTAAACTCTTAGAAGTCTTTCTGAAATTTTTACTAAAATTTTTGTAAAATCGTTGAAACTTCTATGAAATTTTTGCAAAATCTTTGAAACTCTCTAAAATCTTAAAAATCTTTGAAATCTGTAGAATCTAATGGAATCTTTAAAATATTTGTGAAATATTTGAAATCTTTAGGAAATTTTTATGAAATCATTGAAATCTTCTGAGATATTTTAAAATCTTTAAAATCTTCCAAAATCTTCGCGAAATCTTTGGAAATATTTGAAATACTTTAAATCGTCGCGAAATCTTTGAAAATCTTGACGAAATCTTTGAAAATCTTAACGAAATCTTTGAAATATTTTGAAATCTTTCAAATATTTCTAGAAAATTTTGAAATCTTTGTGAAATATTTGAAAACTTTCCGAAACTTTTATGAAATCTATCTGAAATCTTCTGAAATACTTTGAAATCTCTAAAATCTTTGATATCTTCTGAAATATTTTGAAATCTTTAAAATCTTCGTGAAATTTTGTGAAATATTTAAATACCTTTGTAAACGCTTTGCAACCCTTCAGAAATTTTTGCAAAATCTTTGAAATCTTTCTGAACACTTGAAAATTTTCTGAAATCTTTTGAAATATTTGAAAATATTTAAAATCTTTGATATATTTTGAAATTTTTGAAACCCGTGAAATCTTTCAATCTTTCTGAAATCTTTGAAATTTATTGAAATCTTTGAAATCTGATATATTTTGAAATCTTTGAAATCTTTGTGAAATCTTTGAAATGTTTGAGATGTTTGTGAAATATTTGAAATCTTTCTGAAATCTTATGAAATATTATGAAATCTTTGGAAATCTTTGAAATCTTTATGAAATCTTTGTAAAATCGTTGAAACTTTTCTGAAATTTTTGCAAAATTTTTGAAACTCTCTAAAATCTTAAAAATCTTTGAAATCTGTAGAATTTAATGGAATCTTTAAAATATTTGTGAAATATTAGAAATTTTTAGGAAATTTTTATGAAATCATTGAAATCTTCTGAGATATTTTAAAATCTTCTGAAATCTTCGTGAAATATTTTTAAACCTTCATAAACTCTTTAAGATCTATCGAACTCTTTGTAAAATCTTTGGAAATATTTGAAATACTTTAAATCATCGTGAAATCTTTGGAAATCTTAACGAAATCTTTGAAATATTTTGAAATCTTTCAAATCTTTCTAGAAAATTTTGAAATCTTTGTGAAATATTTGAAAACTTTCCGAAACTTTTATGAAATCTTTCTGAAATCTTCTGAAATAGTTTGAAATCTTTCGAAATATTTTGAAGTCTTTAAAATCTTTTATATATTTTAAAATTGTTGATATATGTGAAACCTTGCAATCTTTCTGAAATCTTTGAAATCTGATATATTTTGAAATCTTTGAAATCTTTGAAATGTTTGTGAAATATTTGAAATCTTTCTGAAATCTTATAAAATATTTTGAAATTTTTGTAAACTCTTTGGAATCTTTCTGAAATTTTTGCAAAATCTTTGAAATCTTTTGAATTCCTTAAAACCTTTTGAAATCTTTGTAAAATCTTTTGAAATCGTTGCGAATTCTTTGAGATATTTTGAAATATTTTGAAATCTTTGTAGAATATTTGAAATCTCTAATATCTTTGATATCTTCTGAAATATTTTGAAATATTTTTAAATCTTTGTAAACTCTCAGAAATCTTTCTAAAATGTTTGCCAAAATCTTTGAAATATTTGGAAATCTTCAAAATCTTTTGGAATTTTGGAAATCTTTATGAAATCTTTGAAAGTTTTAAATCTTGGAAATATGTGTGAAATCTTTGTAAAATCGTTGAAACTTTTATGAAATTTTTGAAAAATCTTTGAAACTCTCTGAAATCTTAAATCATTGAAATCTGTAAAATCTAATGAAATATTTGAAATATTTGAATCTAGGAAATTTTTATAAAATCATTGACATTTTCTGAAATATTTTAAAATCTTTTAAATCTTTTGAAATATTTGTGAAATATTTTTAGATCATCATAAACTCTTTAAAATCTATCGAACTTTTCGTAAAATCTTTGGAAATCTTTGCGAAATCTTTGAAATATTTTGAAATCTTTCAAATCCTTTAGAAATTTTTTAAATCTTTGTGAAATATTTGAAAACTTTCTGAAACTTTTATGAAATCTTCTGAAATCTTTAAAACCTTCTGAAATCTTCGTGCAATATTTTTAAATCTTTATAAACTGTTTAAAATCTATCGAACTCTTAGTAAAATCTTTGGAAATCTTTGAAATATTTTTGAAATCTTTTTAAATCGTCGTGAAATATTCGGAAATCTTCTGAAATAGTTTTGAATCTTTAAAATCTTTGATATCTTCTGAAATATTTTGAAATCTTTAAAATCTTTGATATCTTCTGAAATATTTTGAAATCTTCGTGAAATGTTTTAAAACCTTTGTAAACGCTTTAAAACCTTTCTGAAATTTTTGCGAAATCTTCGAAATCTTTCGAAATATTTTGAAGTTTTTAAAATCTTTTGAAATCTCTGTCAAATCTTTGAAATCTTTCTGAAAACTGAAATCTTTCTGAAATCTTTTGAAATATTTGAAAATTTTTTAAATCTTTGAAATCTTTGATATATTTTAAAATCTTTGATATCTTTGTACAATCCTTAAAATCTTTGAAATCTTTAAAACCTTTTGAAATCTTCGTGAAATCTTTCTAGAATCTTTGGAAAATCTTTGAAATATTTGTAAATGTTCAAAGTCTTTTGGAATCTTTGAAATCTTTGTGAAAACTGTGAAATATTTGAAATCTATGCAAAATCATTGAAAAATTTTTGAAATCTTGAAATCTGGTGTACATTCAAAAGTCGAGTGCTCACTCCCTCGCCCAATATTCAATTCCCAATCACCAAACGTTATATTCACAGTAAGGAGCATGATATTCAGTGTACAGAGTGTACGCGTGTGATTTATACAAAGTGTTATTCAATATATCTATCACCTTACATCTATATTACATCCCAATATTATAAACAAATGGAGTGGTGATGATGGGACCCCAAATATTTATATTAAACGTTTTCAATTGTCTAAAATTTGAGATTGTAACTCCACTAAAATCGCTGAAAATATTTCAAATCGATTAGGAAATTGAAATCGATTAAGATATATACCTAGCCTCCTCACAGAGCACCAAAGGGGTCGAGTTGAACTGCATTATTTTGAGGTTGAACAGTGGATTGAGGAGGTTGTTGTTGTTGTTGAAGAGGAGCAACCATTACTGGGTTCGCTCCCATCATCATAGGAGCTGCTCCCCCTGCAACCATCATTCCGCTACCCGCTGCAGGGGCACCAGGCATTGCACCCATCATCGGTCTCATACCCTGCATACCCACAGGCATTCCTTGCATACCCTACAGCAACCAGAGACCAGGAAACTGTAAGATCTATTTACAAAAGTTCGCGATTTTCTGTACAAAAGCGTTACCGTAAACCGGGGTAACGTTGGTACACTCGGGGTAACGCTGGTACAACCAGAAAAGAAGTTTCTTTGGCCTCAGAAATTATTTTTCTAAATTCAAACCGAGTTTTGCTCCAGAGTTAACCTGGTTTAGGGTGTACTATTTAACTTTAAATTGTAATAGTTTTTCATAAATTAAAAAACCCCAAGAGAGTATTGTTCTGTAGTAGCTATCCGGATGTTACCTACAACTTAGGGGCTGTCCATAAACTACGCTAAAAATATTAAAATATCAGATTTCACAGTCCAAAATACCAAAAGAGATGAATTTCTAACCCAAAAAGACGAAGTTTCAGAAAAAAACATTAATTTTTAACCAAAAAGCTGCACGACCAACCACACAGTTGAACTTTCAAGCAAAAAAGACAAATTCTCAACAAAATAGTTGAACTTTTAACCAAACAGTTAAATTGTTAGGCCAAAAAGACTAAATTTTTCGGAAACAGTTGAATTTTCAACAAAAAAGTTGATTTTCAATCAAGAAAGATGAATCGGCAAACAAGAAAGATGAGTTTTCAATTCAAGAGGACGAATTTTTAACAAAGCAGTTGAATTTTCGACCAAAAAAGATGACTTTAACAAAATAGTTGAATTGTCAATTAATTAATTAAATTTTTATTAAAATAGTTGAATTTTCCATCTACAAAGATAAATTTTCAAACAAAATAGTGGAATATTTAAACAAAAAAAATTAAAATTCAACTGAAAGCAGTTGCATTTTCAACCAAATATTTGAATTTTCAATCCAAAAGGACGACTTTTCTACAAAACAGGTGAATTCTCGACCAAAAAAGATGCATTTTCTACCAAATGGTACAATTTTCAACAAAACAGTTGAACTTTCGACCAAAGAAGATGACTTTATCAAAATGGTTCAATTTTCAATAGAATAATAATTAAATTTTTAACAAAATTGTTGAATTTTAAACCAAATAGACGAATTTTTAACCTACGAAGATGAATTTTCCACCAAGAAGATTAATTTTCTACCAAAGGACGACTTTTAAACAAATACATAAATTTTCAACCAAATACTTGTATTTTTAAATAATAAACATAAGTTTAAAAAAAAATGGGAAAGTTACATTTTTAGTTTACAAAATTACTTTTTAACTAAAAAAAAACGAATTTTCAACCAGTTGAAATAAAAAAAAATTAACTAATTAGTTTAATCCCCAGCCAAATAGATTAATTTTCAACAAAGAAGATTAATTTTGTACCCAAAAAGACGAATTTTCAACAAAAGAGTTAAGTTTTCAAGCTAAAAAGTCAAATGTTTTAAAATACAGTTGACTTTTAAACAGGAAAAAATGGATTTTCAATAAGCAGGTTAATTTTCAATCAAGAAAGATGAATTTTCAACCAAATAGTTGAATTCAACCAAAAAACAGGAATTTTTAACCAAACAGTGAAATCCTCATCCAAAAAGATGAATTTGAAACAAACAAGATTAATTTTCTACTCAAAAAGACAAATTTTCAAAAATACACATAAATTTTGCACCAAATAGTTGAATTTTCAACTTGTAAATGATAAAATTGCAACCAAATATGCAATATTTAAATTTTCAGTTTGAAAAATTGCGAATGTTAAGAATTGTCGAATGTTTCAGAAAATAGTTGACTTTTAATCCGAAAATAATGAATTTTCCATAAGAAAATTAATTTTTAATTAAGGAAGATGAATTTTTAATTAAGAAAGATGAATTTTTAACCAAATAGTTGGATTCAACAAAAAAAGATCAATTTTCAATAAAATAGTTAAATTTTCAACCAAAGAGGTGAATCTTAAAAAAAAAAAATTTTAACCAAGAAACGATGAATTTTCAACCACAAAAGATGAACTTATAATAATACGCGTAGTTGAATTTTCAATAAAATAATTAAATTTTTAACAAATTAGGTGAATTTTAAACCAACAGCTGAATTTTTAACCTACAAAGATGAATTTTTAACCCAGAAGATTAATTTTCTACCAAAGGACAAATTTTAAACAAATACATCAATTTTCAACCACACATTTATATTTTCAAATAAAAAACATAAGTTTCCAACAAAAAATGGAAAAATTAAGTTTTCAGTTTAAAAAATTATTTTTCAAGTAACAAAAATTTTTCAACCCGTTGAATTCAACGAAAAAAGAAACGAATTTTTATCAAAATAGTTTCACCCTCGACCAAATAGATGAACTTTCAATGAAGAAGATGAATTTTCAACAAAAGAGTTAAGTTTTCAAGCTGAAAAGTCGAATCTTTTAGAAAACAGTCAACTTTTAATCCAAAAAAGATGCATTTTCAATAAAAAAGTTAATTTTCAATCAAAGTTGAATTTTTAACCAAACAGTTGAATTCAATCAAAAAGATGAATTTTCAACAAAATAATTGAATATTCAACCAAAGAGGTGAATCTTAATAATTTAAAAA
This sequence comes from Melikaiella ostensackeni, assembly GCA_032362435.1. NCBI lineage: Eukaryota > Metazoa > Arthropoda > Insecta > Hymenoptera > Cynipidae > Melikaiella > Melikaiella ostensackeni. The sequence goes on along the minus strand of JAUMHM010000031.1, from coordinate 42,229,226 downwards.
ATGAACTTTTCACAAAGCAGTTAAACTTTCAAACAAGTAGTTGAATTTTCAACCAAGAAAGATGAATTTTTAACCAAACAGTCAAATTTTCAACCAAGACAATCAATTTTCTACCAAGAAGATTAATGTTCTACCAAAAAAGATGATTGCTTAACACAATACAAATAATTTTCCACAAATTGTTGAATTTGTAACTAAAATGACGAATCTTAAAACTGAAAAAAAAGAATTTTTCACAAAGTAGTTTAACTTGAAACCAAGTAGTTGTTTTTTCAACCAAAAAAAAAAAGAATTCTCAACAAACCATGTAATAGTTGATATTTCATCCAAACAAGATTTGAATTTGAAATTATTAATAGTTGAATTTAACCAAAAAATACGAATTATGAACAACATACATGAATTTTCAACCAAACAGATGAATTTTCAACTAGAAAAGATCAATTTTCAACCAAAAATGGGATAGTTACATTTTCAGTTTAAAAAATTAATTCTCAATCGAAAAAAAAACGAATTTTCAAGAAAATAGTTAAATTTTCAACCAAAGAGAAGAAGTCTCAACTAAAAAAGATAAATTTTCAACTAAAAATGAAATAGTTGAATTTTTTATCAAAAAAAATTAATTTTTAACTAAAAATGAAACAAATTTTCAACACAAGAGTTAAATTTTCAACCAAAGAGCTGAATCTTCAACCAAAAAAGAGGACTTTTAAACAAAGTAGTTGTATTTTCAACAAAATAAATAAAGAGATAAAGAGGGGAATACGGGAAAGAGTGTGAAGTCTCAAATTTGAAAGTGACTTTGAAACTTATTAAATTATTATCAAACTGTACCGTTGTAAGACCATCTTTCGCAAACTTTATTAGAATTCATCACCAGGAAACATACCAAACGTTATCTAATTTCGTTAAGTTACTTCCACTACCCCACCCCCCTTGATACAAACCGTAGTTTTTGGTAGTCCTCCCCCCTTAAATTTGTAAGGTAGTTTATGGACAGCCCCTCACATTGCAAGAGAAGTAACGAAATGTCAGTAAAGTTTTCGTCGTCGAAGTGTCACGATTATTTTAAGGGTAATTGAAAAAGAGAAGACATTCAGAAATTGAACTCGTAATTAATAAACGTTGTAAGTGCACTCTGCCAATGCGTGCTAATCACGTATAACTATTATAACACAGGATATTATCAGGTGCTAAATGTTGTACTAAATGGGTAAAAATGCGCAAGCAATGCTGAAAGTGATAATGTTCAGTTAGGCAACACACACAGAATAATGGTATAAAAGTGCCCGTATGTAATAATTTAAATTCGATTTGACGTTTTTTCGCGTTTTTATTGAAAGGCTACGCTACGTCTAAATACCTTATTTCCATTGCCAAGTACAACTGTTTTTCAATTGAAATTCAAAACACTCCCTACATTTTGAATGCACTTGGCAACATTTGGAAATTGGGTAGATATTTAACAAAAAGCGAAAGTAGGTAAAAACGTCAAGAGAAATTCAATACTCCCGTGATAAGTGCATATTAACGAAACAACGTTAGTAATCAGTCAGCTGTACAGCAATTAATAAAATATTCAACAGACAAAATGTATGTATAAGGAAATAAGTAATGTGCCCGAGGTAACGAAAATGCGTTGAATGCGACAAAAACTCACCAGTGAAGTGGCTTGAGGAGGGTAGCCCAAAGTGGTAGTTGGAGGAAGTTGCGTCATTCCTTGGCCCTGTAACAGCCAGTAACATGCCATATGCCATGCATGCATCACACAACTAAATCTGCCAATTGGTGGAAAAAGTTGGGTCTAATTTTGATTCAAATTAAACTCAACAAATCAATTGTTCAAAGTGTTTTACTAAAACCACTAGTAACTTTTATAAGTGAGGAGAATTTTCGTCCAGTTGAACCAAAATTTATCTCAGACCTGATTTGAAAAATTAATAATTTGTCCTTTAACTAAAACGTATTATTGTAAACAAAATTAAACTGTATTAGCGACTGAACGGAACGGCCAACAGAGTAACCTAATGATCCCTTATAAGCGTCTACGCCTAAGTAATGTGGATCATTCGCAAAAGCTAATTAAAATTTACAAACAGGAGGATTCATGCTGATGTGAATTAAATGTTAAATTTAAAAAAAAAAGTTTCATTTACCATAGGACGATAGCCGGCTCCTGTTGTAGCTGCCATTGGCTGAGGTGTCCAACCTGCTTGTCCTGCTTTTGCAGTATTTTTAGGAGAGTTCCACTGCATTCCTCTGAAAATAACATGCGTCATAGACTTTATTTTAAGGTTATGCAACTTAAATTATCACTACAGCTTATATATTTTTTCACTTCTTACTTGACTTGTTGCTGTGCACTCTTATTTATGGAGAGATTTTCTGCCAGACTGGCGAGACTACTATCCAAATCTCCTGTCAATACTTTTCCACCAGCTGCTGCACTCGGCTGTTGGCCAGCTGAAACGTTACGAGATCCAGAAGCTGTTACAACAGTAGAAGCGCTTAAATTCTGAAAATCTAAGCACAATTAAGTCAGCCAAAGCCTCTAAAATAACCGCAAAATACTTTAATAATTAGTACCAAAATTTGAAGCACTACATACAAGCAGGCAACTACAGAGTCAATAAACTATACAAAAGAAGTTTTCAAATTCTACAATATGAAAATTAAATTAGTATCTCTCTTAGAAGGTGCTACTTATAAAAACTGTATTCTACTGTCAAATCTAATTCACTAAAACTTTGTTTAATAGAATTAAAAAAATCTTAATTGTAAGTATAATTAATAGATGAAACAATCATTTAATAAAATAAATACAGCTATAATCATGCGTTGTAATTGTTCTACGATAATTGACAGATTTTTTGTACTACGCATCCATAATTGCAACCGTGACACTCTTAAATTAACTTTCATTTAAAATGCATGAAGATGGCTAATTTTTAAATTCTGATAAATAATGACATTTGAGAGCTCTATATGAAATAGAGGCTATTTACTTATATAACAATTTATTCTACTTCTATCTATATTTTATCAAGCAATAGAGATGAAAAGTACAACCTACTATTCCAATAATAGAAGGAATCCAGTTTCATTAAATATCGTGGACATTGAGTGTATCACGTATTATTCTTATAACAGAGAACACAGCGGTTCAGTATTTCAATTTTAAGTAAAAAGGGTGATTTTTTCCGAAAAAAGGGGATTAAAAGGTGATTTCATTTATCATCGGAAACTTTTTATATCATATGGGTACCTCAGGAATATTGCAGGAAAGTGCCCTCTACAAGCAGCGCTACTTTAGCAAGTTTCCTAGTTATTTTCGTGTTCTAAACATTTTTTTTAGATAGCTTTGAAAAATATGTTGGACACTTCAGCAGTTTCTACTGATAAAAATACATAAGAAAAAATTCGAAAAGATCAAAGACTGAAAAACAGATAAACAAAAGAATTGAAAAATGCTCATGTTTGAATTTGTTTAAATGTATTATTCTAAGTATGTAAGCTAGAAAGAAATAATTTGAAAAACTAAAAAATGACTATGTACTTGAAAAACCTACTTTTTTAGTTTTTGTTTCCCTGGACTTTTAAAATTTTTTCTAATGGAATTTTATCAGTTGAAAGCTCTTAGAAGTTCAAAACATTTTGAAATCTTAGCTACAAAAAAGATTGGGGTAAAATTTTTTTGAAAATATTATTTACAAGAGTTATGAAGATAACCATTTTTTCAACTCCGCAGTTTGCTAACTTATAAAACCAAACCATATAACAATCAGGTCCAAATTAATTATACTTTATTAAAGGGTCCTAATACGCTACATTTTTTTATATTATTTTCGATTTCCCTATTCTCCTCTCTTCTCCTTTTTCTCGTTTTTCCACTCAAATCCAAACTGAATAAATAGTACCCAATAAGAAAATCCAACTATTTTTCATCGAAAAGTCTACTATTATATTTTTGGTTGAGAATTTACCTTTTTTTATTAAAAATTTCATTATTTACTTCACAATTAATTTTTTGTTGAAATTTCATATTTTCAAATTGACAATTCATATTTTCAGGTCGAAAGTTCAACTGTTTTGTAGAAAATTCGTCTTTTTGGGTTGAAAATTCATCTCTTTTATTAGAAATGTGATCTTTTTGTAAAAATTCAACTACTTGGATGAAAATTCATCTTTTTGGTTGAAAATTCTACTATTTGGTTAAAAATGCATCTATTTGACTAAAAATTCAACTTTTATTAATTGGAAACTCAACATTGTAGTTAATTTTTTTTCTTTCTTGACTAAAAAATCTTTCTTGATTAAAAATTCGTCTTTTGGGTGAAATTCAAGTTTTTTTGAAGCAAAATTAAAACCTTTTTTGGTTTAAATATCAACTATTATATTTTTCATTGAATATTGGTATTTTAATTGAAAATTCAACTACTTGGTTGAAAATGAATCTTTTTGGTTGAAAATTCAATTATTTGGTTATAAATTCATCTATTTGGTTTGAAATTTCACTATGATGATAAAAATAAAAACCTTTTTTGGTTGGAATATCAACTATTAGATTTTTCATTCAGAATTTGCCTTTTTTGGTTGAAAATACACCAACTTGAATGAAAATTCAACAATTTGGTTGCATTTTTTTTTCTTTCTTGACTAAAAAAATGTTTTTGGTTGAAAATTCAACTCTTTTGTTAGAAACTCGTCTCTTTGGTTGAGGATTCATCTTTTTGGTTGAATATTTAATTATTTTGTTAGAAAGTCATCCTTTTTGGTTGAAAATTTGACTTTTTGGGTTGAAGATTCAACTATTTTGGTAGCAAAGTCTACTATTTGGTTAAAAATGAACTATTTTGTTGAAAATTCATATTTTAGTGTTAAAATTCAACGTTTTTGTACAAAATTCGTCCTTGTGACTTGAAAATGCAACTATTTGGTTGAGAATTAAATTAATTTTATATTAACTTGAAATTTGGACTAATCCATTTTTGGCTTAAAAATTTTTCGTTTTTAGTTGAAAATTCAGCTATTTGGTTGAAAATTCATGTATTTTGTTGAAAGTTCTTCTTTTTCGGTAGAACGTTCATCTTCTCGGTTGAAAAATCATCTTTTTGGTTGAAAATTCTACTATTTGGTGAAAAATTCATCTATTTTGTTGAAAATGCAATATTTTTACTTGAAATGTTAGCAATTTAAAGCGTTTCAAATTGAATTTAATATTAGCTTAACAAGAGGATGGACTGTGATTTCTGTAATAATATAATGGATTCTGCCTAAATTGATTACTATTATATTCTACGATTTTTTTGATTCCATCTTCTTGTCCAAAATACTGACCATTTCGACTCTATACTATTATATTGTCACATACATAATATCAGGCAAGATTAAACATTTAAGCTACGGTTACTGTTGTCCAATCCAGAAAAACGGTATTTTACATTCGGATTACATCAATTATTACTTAAAGTCATAATATCCATGAGTCTGGTCTCAAGGAATCCTTCTTACTTGAACAAAATCATTCCCAACAAGAAAAAACATCAACGTTGTCAAATGACAAGGTTCTATTTTGGAAAATGCACAGTCCAAGATTTTATCTCCATGAGGGAGCTGGTGTTCCCAATACCATTTATACGGGATTTTGAAGCTTCTCGACTTCGCCACCCGAGATAAAACCTATAGATACTTCCCTAAGATACATTTTTTATTATTCGATAAGTCGAAAAGTAGATATCGCTGTTCTTGATTGTATTGGATTGACAGGATAATAAAAAGCGATAGTAGGATAGCTGATTAGCAAGAGTGCATGCATGCAATAGCGTGGTTTTCATAGTCCCTTCACCTGACATTGGCTGCTTTGCCGGGGAGCCGTATCCCACAGGAACTTGGGTTTGGGAAGGTGGTACTCCATAACCAACCATGGGCGCACCTGCCATCATAGGCTGTCCAGCGCCCCCCATGCTGCCTCCCATATCAAACATGGCAAATCCCTGTTGAACAGGTTGCTGCGCTTGTTGAACAGGGGGGACCTGTTGGGCAATGGGAGCTGGACGAGATGGAGACCCACCCAGTGCCATACGAATACTGTCGTTCAAGTCGTCGAATGCACTTTTGCTTTGGGCTGCGGATGAGGCAGCTGAAGCTGTAGCTGACGCAGGCCTACCAGGTGATGTTCCGCCAACTGCCGGAGACATTGCACGTGGTGTACCATTAGCAGCTGACGCGGGAGGCGGTGGTCTGGGAGGCGGCGTGGCAGTGGACTTGCCTGAGGCAAGAGACGCCGAGGACATTGCTCCCGGTGCTACACTAGTAGCAACGTCCCCGTCGCTCCCATCCGAGGCCTTGAGCATTGCTGAGTCGCTTCCAAAGAGATCTGCCTGGCCGCCAGCACTGAAAAGGTCTCCACCTTGCGGTTGAAATTCACCGCTGCCGGGAGCGGCAGTTGCACCTTGGTCAAACATGCCAAGAGCTGCTGCGTTCGTGGCTTGAGGACCGGAAGCGGGGAAGTCGGAGATGAAGGGATTAGGTACGGCTGTTCCAGAGACAGCAGCTTGCATAAAAAGTGACCAAGATGCACGATTAGTCTCAGATCAGTCAGGTAAAAGAAGCAAAAGTCGTAATGCCATATTATGCAATGTACGTTATTAGAGTGAAAGATAAGCAGAAGTGCAGATAAGTAATTCCTTGTTGTTGCCCAAATTAATTAATTCAAAAACCATATAATATTTAATCTTGAAAAACAATCACAAGACGTGAAGGCTCCCCCCACAGTTCGAACATTAGAATGGAATAAACATGGGACCTTTGAAAACTCCTGATCGAGTGACCACCCTGTGATTGTTATTTCCCAAATTAATTAATTTGGGGATACTGCGCTTAACTAAACTGCTTCCCCCGGCTTCAATTTACACTTTAATTGTGTTATGTACATTCTACAAGTCAAAAATATTTTAAATACAGATTTCTCAATGAATCCATGATGAGATGAACTACTATCAACTAAATGCAGAAATAAAATTCAAAGCTTTCCCACATCTGTTTAATTTATATCATGAAAAAGAATGAATATCTGATTGATATAAAATGTACAATGAGTTAAATCTATTAACGACTTAAGAAACCTTTACCTCATCTGTTTGAATAGAGGGTTGTATAGTAAAAAGTAGAAATAAGAAAGTTATTCCATGGCAGAGACTGTTTGATATTTTAAACTTACTCGATTGTGGATCTTGACTTCCAAACACTGATGAAAAGTTGTTATCTGTAACAAAGTTATTAGATGCTGGTAGTGCGGCGGTGAAACCTACAAAAAAATAAGAAGCGTGCATAAAATAATTATAAAAAATAATTTTGCAAAATAATATACAAAACAACGAAAAAAGTTTTTTATTTACCATTACCGTTGGTCATCCACATATTATTTTGTACGGGGGCAGGTTGCCCAACAGTCGGTTGAGGTGCGCCAAACATGTCAGCAAATGGATTTCCGGCTAACTGGAGAAGATCATCTGATGCTTTCTGTGACTGAAAGAAAAGTGCAAAAAATATTATATTTATACATATTTAACTATAATTATATATAAGTATATTTTTCTTCAACAACAGCTTACATAATACATAATAATACAAAATGCTGTTCAGCTGCGATATTTGTTTGGGTCAAAAGACCTGTACAAAGGAGTTGGATTCAATTATAAACACTCTAATACACTATTAATACTACGGAGACAATATAAAAGCTCTGACTTTCAGTACCCCAGAAAAGTGTTAAGCGACACGGAATAATATTCTACTTTACCCGGAGAGTTCAAGAGCGCGATCCAGAACGGACCAGAAGCTGTAAGACTTACCGTGGACTTAAAGCAGTCCTTTCTGACATTTCTATACATAGGGCACTTCGCCAACAAATGAAACAGATTCTCTTCCACTCCCAGATTGCAGATTGTGTAAAGTTGCCCCTTAGTATAACCGAAAGTATGATCTCCCACGGATAATCTTCCCCTCACATCTCCTATGAGACGCACCTGAGCAAGAAGTCTAACAAAACTAAAAGGCATTTCGCCATAAAAGTACTGCTGCTCCATAGGATCGAACCATAGGTGAGGCAGCACCTGAAGAGAGGATGGCTGACTCAACCTAGACAGGTTGGCATCCCTAAGGTAGGACTCGAATTTCGCTAGGATTAAATCCCTGTTGGTCCTTAAACTGACCAGATCCAATCCAGGCTATAGGACCTGCATTCCAGCCAAAGTAAAAAGATTTTTTAGCAGCAGAACCCAATTAAACTTGGGAACTGCCTTACCTGAGTCCGCAAGGACCTGAAGACGTTTTAAGTAAACTTTAGGGAACCTCTCTTCACCCACACCCAAAACCTCCAGCCAATTTAAGGCCACCTTTAATATATTGAATCCTAGTGGGCATGGCCCAGCTCTAGCCTCAACGCGTAACCTGGGATGTGCGAAGGCAAGCCCAAAACTCTTTTGAAGATGATAGTGTGGGTTAACTCCACCTCCTCATACTACCTCAAACCCCAGATCCCTATGGCATAAAAAAGGACGCTTGAGATGAGGCTCTGAAACAGGATTAGTTTGGAATGCCAAGATTTCGAACTGGAGGCTCGAAGAACATGCAAAGATGAACCCACGGCTATCTTAGCAGCCGTAACCCTTTTGATGCAGGCCAAAGCAAAGGTACCCGAACTCCCAAATAGCTTACCCGGGTAAGTTTATTCCCGAACCATCTGCAATTGAGTGCTTTCAAACGTAAAGTTCGGTACTAACGACGGCCTCCTCCTATGAAAAACCATGGTCTTGGTCTTGGAAGTATTGACTTCCAGACGATTCTACCTACAGTATTCGACAATAACATTAATTATTTTTTCTCTGGAGATCAATCCGAGAGTCAGCAAGAACAACTATATCATCAGCATATGCCAAAATAATAATTTCGATTAAGTGACCAACAGAAATTCCCCCTGGGCCATGACTTAGCATAAAGCTTTCTAAATCCTCGATTGTTAGGATAAAGAAAACAGGGCTGAGAAGCTCACCCTGCACGACTCCGCATTCCACGTCAACTGGGAAGGTGATGCCCTCCGGAGTGCGAATGGACATCCTAGCTGCATCATAGAGGCTCTTCATTACCCTAATAAATTTTGTGCTGACGCCTAGTCTCAATAATTTGCGCCAGAGCAGATCATGGTTGACTAAGGAAAGGCTTTTTTAAAATCGATAAAACAGGCAAAAACCTTACAACCAGGAGTGGAGAGATGGATCCGTATAATGGAGCTCAAAACAAAAATATGGTCCATACAATCTTTAGCAGACTTTAATCATATATATGAAAAATAACTCATGTATGCGTACCAGACTGTCAGCAGTTGGTCCTCCGCCAAAGAAGTCTACAATTGGCTGATTCGCATTGTTCGTAGGAGAGCTGAGGAATGGATTCGTGCTTGGTCCGCCAGATGGAGACTGCACTTTAGCCTAAAACATTTTTTAAATCAACATAATATAACAGATTAGAGTAAATATTACACTGTGTCAAAAAAAAAACGAACCTTATACTGATTCATAGCAGCTTCTTCCTCAGCAAGGGCTTGTTGCCTTAAAGCCTCATCTATGTGACCATTTCCAGTGTGCTCCAGACGCTGGTTACTAGCAGCAGTTCCAAATGCCGTACTGGTGGAAGATAGGGCGGACACTCCCGACTTTACATTCGTTCTATTGCTGCTTGGGCAATTATAGGGTGACGGGTGTCTCGATCGGAAGCGGATTGAGGAAAAGGTAATTGTGACGGTTCCAATGTCGAGAAATGGTGAAGGAGTGAAAGGGAAGTTTGATAATTGAAAATAAAGGAGAGAAAAACAAAAAAACAAAGAAACAGTGTAGTACATGTAAATGCGGCAATATGTAAAAATTATAATTATGTACAGTGTGCTTGTAAGATTTATGGAATTTAAACAGTGACGCACAATACATGCTTCTCTTTGCTACGTATTTATTTTTCACAAGAAAAATTCTACAAGTTACGTCATCTCAGACTTTGAAGTCTAGATTACAAAATTGACATGTTCTCTACTTTTGAATAAGAAATGCGCTTCTAGGTGCAACTATAATTTTCAAGAAAAGGTCTTGCCTTGTCATCCATTCAAGGTAATAGATGAAATAATTAGAAACAAAATTCTAGATCATGGGTCACTGTAGTATTTTTTAACGAACGGCTTACAGTAGCGTAAAAAGTGAATATATTATTGCAAAACGTAAATTTGCGGTACAAATAATAAAGTAAATCAGAATCTTCAAAAGCTAAATATTGTCATTAGCGTTTCATTTTTGGCGCTATTGTATATATTGCTTATTACAACATGGACCGCTAAAAAAGTGACTACAGCACTGCACTAGTGACAAACCATTTTCCACAAAACATTTTTCGATAATAAGCTTAGTGCCTTCTCGAATCTCCATCAATTATTTCGAAAAGATGAAGCTTAGAGTGAATTCCAGGCAAATTATCGAATACACAAACAACTTGTTATTCTAAATACGATTACAGACATATTCACACAACTTATTCGACATGGAAATGTTAAGCTTCACAGATTTAAAATGAAAACTTTAAACTTTGTATTTTATGGCAACAACATGCTCAGTCAAATTGTGCGGTTAGAAAATCCACAATCTGCGTGTAACCTGTTTAAGAGTTCATTGTTATTTAAAACACAAATGGCGAGCAACATGTAAGTGAAATTCAAACTAAAATAATTATGCTGTGTTCTTGTGAAGTAGAAAGCATTTTTTTATTTTGTTTATCGAGTGAAACCATCCAGAAAAGTTTATGCGTGTGAATACAAACTACTGTAAAATAAGCGTGCATTTATTCAAAAATTTAACATTCGAATTTAATTAAACGTGACTCATATTTCAGGTACACGAATTTTTTAATTAATGTGCATTGACA
>JAUMHM010000031.1:42156995-42168998 GCA_032362435.1 Melikaiella ostensackeni | reverse complement strand
AAATTTTACACAAATCTAATACCTTCTCTGATGAGAATGTAATAACAGTTTTTCGCTAAGATGTAACAATAATTTAACGCAGGAGACATTTATAGCCTTAATATATTGAAAAATGAAAAACTCATGACAATACCATTTTCGACTCAAAAGTGTTTTGAACGACCTCAAAATATTTTTTTCAAAATATATCAAAATTTGCACGTCTATTTGTAGCTCAGAGGAACATGTGATTCCATGATGGATACTGAAAAATTAAAAAAAGATTTTTTTTGAATCACTCTAGTCTACTTTCGTCGATTTTATAAACCATTATAAAGGTTTGATGAATTTTGCGTACATTCTTAAAGGGTCCTGTTAAGTGGAAAGTTACGAACTTTTTGAAAAGCGCATAAAGGCTGACTTCTTTTTGCGTGGGAACTTAACTATTGCTCTTTAAAAATTTAGATGGAAAGGGTGGACATGAAATGGCTTTTTCGACACAGTGTGCGTAAAATGCGTTTTTACACACCCATATTAGTGCGTAAAATAAAAGTGCATTTTCACGCACACTGTGTCAAAAAATATCGTATGCAAAATGTGCGTACGATTTACCCACTTGTGGTGATCGCGTGTGTAAAACCGTATTTTACGCACATGTTACATAATATATCATTATGGAGAAGGTTTAAGAGCTCTTTAATTTCAGGTGGAATAATGACTTGCGTTTATACCCCAAAAATGATTAAAATTATAAAACAACAAATTCTAAGAATTTTTTTTTTTTTAATATATGTGGGCGTCCGCATGAAAAGGGCCCTTATGACCGGTATGGATTTATATATATAGTCACATCTCTGGATATTTATCATCGGAGAATTTTTGAAGTTGGAACTTCGAAAAACTACTTTTCGAGAAAAACGCATTTAAAGTTGTCAAATGCCATAAGCGCACATATTACACATTTTCTTCGAAAATGAAATATACCCACTTCTGGTTGCTTTCGGGACATGAGTATAATGTCCATAGATTCAGTATAGGCTCTAATATCAACGCCCACACAGAAAAAACAAAGACTAAAAAGTGATTCAGATAGAAATGCTAGAGGTAATCTCGGCATGAAAAAAATAGAGATCGGTAAGGGAAAGCTTAAGATCGGTAAGGGAAAGATGAAGATCGGTAAGGGTAAAATGAAAAATTATCGATCTTTCAATCTGCCCTTGCCGATCTTTTTTTGCATACCGAGATTACCCCCAGCATTTTTCATGCAGACGCCCACATATATTGAATATTTTGACTGATACCGTATCATTACTTGATTATATTATGCCTGACACTGATCAACAAAAATGAGTGCAATCATTGTCATCTTTCCTTCGCATATCTGGTATTACGGTTAATAAGCCTCGTTCGGCAAACCAGACAGAGATTTATAGAGCCTTAATACTTCTCCAAATAAGACAATAAAGGCAATAAAGAAGCCAGTGACCTGCTTTATTTTCATTCCGGATGATTGAATAATAAATATTATGTGTAGTTAAATACAGAATTTCCAATGGAACTTAACAGATTATTTTAAAATGAGACACTTTCTTTTGGGTGGCGATTCATGGGACGATTTCAAATTCCAGGTAATTTCCAGGTTTTTCAAGGTTTTTCCAGGTTAAGCATGTTCAAATTTCCAAGTCAATTAAAAATAACTTAATTATGCGTTAAAATGATTACGTGTTCAAAATCAAAAGAATCGTCAAAAATCATCGAAATCGTCAAAATCATGTAAGAAACTAAAATTAATGTTAAAAATGAAAAATTATTCATCTCCTATACTGCTTTAAATCACAGATTCCTTGCAATGTAATTATATTACTTTGTTTTAAATCACAATATTGATCTTACTGTTCTAAGCAATTTTTTTTACTCATTAGACCTAACACGAGTAAAACAACGAAAATCCTTTGAAAAATAATTGTACTGTTTTCAGATGCAAACATCACTTTCCTAATTTTTGTGAAGTTTACAAAAATACAGATGAATCTCTTTAAAAAAGCGGATACTAAAAAAAATCAAGGTCTTGAAATGGAATTCGAGGTCAGCAGAATTAAAAACCAACAGAATTAAAAATTTTCAGAATTGAATTTGTTTAAATGTATTTTTCTAAGTATGTAAGCTGGAAAGAAATGATTTGAAAAAACATAAAAATGACTACATATTTGAAAAACCTCCTTTTTCTGTTTTTACTTCCTTGGATTTTAACATTTTTTTAAATGTATTTTTATCAGTTGACAGCTTTCAGATATTCAAAACATTTTTAAATCTTAGCTATAAAAAAGATTACGGTTTGAAGAAACAAGTTTCAATTATTATTCACAAAAGCAACAATATAATGAAGATAAATTTTTCAAATAGGTTTGCTAATGTGTAAAACCAAGCCATATAATAATCAGCTTGAAATTAATTATAAAAATTAGAGGGTTCTGATACGCTACTTTCTTTGCGTTTTATTTTCGATTTTTTTTCTGTTAAGAAATTTATTATTTGGTGGAAAATTAATTTTTTTGTTGAAAATTCATATTTTCAGGTTTAAAGCTCAACTGTTTTGTAGGAAAATCGCCTTTTTGGTTTGAAAATTCAAAAATTTGGTTGACATTTTTTTCCTTTCTTGACTAAACTACCTTTCTTGGTTGAAAACTTGTCCTTTTGGATTGAAAATTCATATCTTTTGGTTTCAATTTCACCTCTTTTGGTTAAAAAGGCAACTGTTTGGTTGAAAATTAATCTGTTTTGGCAGAGGATTCAACTATTTCGTTGAAAATATGCCTTTTTTTAGTGAATTAGAATATGTTTTATTTCAAATTAAAATATTTTTTTTCGTTGAAATATCAACTGTTGCATTTTTTAATGAGAATTCGTCTTCTTTGATTGAAAATTTATATCTATTGGTAGAAATTTCATCTCCTTGGGTTAAAAATCCAACTATTTGGTTGAAAATTAATCTGTTTTGGTTGATGCTTCAACTATTTCGTTGAAAATAGGTCTTTTTTGGAGAATTCAAATATTTTTTATTTAAAATTAAGATTTTCTTGGTTGAAATATCAACTATTACATTTTTCATTGAAGATTCGTCTTTTTTGATTGAAAATTCATATCTTTTAGTAGAAAATTCATCTTTTTGGTTGAAAATTCAACTATTTTGATAGAAAAATAGTCTGTTTTGGTCAAAGATTCAAATATTTCGTTGAAAATAGGTCTTTTTTGTGAATTCAAATATTTTTTATTCAAAATTGAGATTTTTTGGTCGAAATATCAACTATTACATTTTTCATTGAAAATTCGTCTTTTTTTATTGAAAATTCATATCTTTTAGCAAAAAATTCATCTTTTTGGTTGGAAATTCAACTATCTTGGTAGGAAATTTTACTATTAGGTTAAAAATGAACTTTTTTGTTGAAAATTCATATTTTCTTGTTCAAAATTCAACTGTTTTGCAGAAAATTCGTCATTGTGGCTTGAAAATGCAACTGTTTGCTTGAAAATTAATATGTTTTGGCTGAAGATTCAACTATTTTGATGCAAATTCAACTACTTGGTTGAAAGTTAAACTACTTCGTTAAAAATTCTTTTTTTCCGGTTGAAGATTCATCTCTTTGGTTGAAAATTGAACATCTTTGTTGAAAAATGCATTTTTTTCGCTTAAAATTAATTTTTTTTAAACTGAAAAAGTTGACTTTTCCATTATCGGTTAAAAATTGATCGTTTCTAGTTAAAAATGCAACTATCTGGCTGAAAATTTTTGTACTTTGTAGAAAGTTACTCATTTTCGGTAGAAAATTAATCTTTTTGGTTGGGAATTCATCTTTTTGGTTCAACTATTTGGTTGAAACTTCATCTACTCGGTTTAATATTCCACTGTTCTGTTGAAAATAAAAATGTTTCTTGGTTGAAATATCTACTATTACATTTATCATTTAGAATTCGTCTTTTTTGGTTGAAAATTCAACTACTTGGTTGAAAATTCAACAATTTGGTTGAATTTTTTTTCTTTTTTCACTAAAAAATCTTTCTTGGTTGAAGATTACACTCTTTTGTTGAGAATTTGTCTTTTTGGTTTAAAAATTCACCTTTGTTGTTTAGAAATGTAACTGTTTGGTTGAGAATTCATCTACTTTGGTTAAAAACTTAATCATTTGGTTGAAAATTTAATTATTTTTTTGAAAATTCAACAGATTTGTTAAAAATTCATCTATTTGGTTTAAAATTCCACTGTTCTGTTGAGAATTAAAATTTTTTTTTGGGCGAAATATCAACTTCAACATTTCTCATTCAGAATACATATTTTGTGGTTGAAAAATCAACTAGCTGATTGAAAATTTAAAAAAATGGTTAATTTTTGTTTTGTTTTTTGAATAAAAAAATCTTTTATGGTTGAGGAAATATTTGAAATTGGTATCATCAGAACTTTGTAAAATGTAGGAAAATTGGTTCGAAATTCTAGTTTTAAGTGATTTAGGGAATTTTTCAAATTTAAGGGGAGAAAAAGGGGATTAGGTAAAAAAGGGGACGGACTGTGATCTGTGCCAGGGAAGATCTTAATGATTTTTAACGATAGTGAACGATGAGTATGGTTGCAACGAATTAAGTGGACGGACGCTACCTGTCTCAAGTGGTGTCTCTGCTCGACCTTGTCAGCCATCCTGTTCTAATTATATTCGCCCAAATAAACTTTTGACCACGTGCAAACATTTGGCGATTCAAAGAGACACGTTTAGGCTAACTTTCTTCCAATCAGAGAATTTTTTTATTTTAATTTTCCAATTGCCAATAATGAAACAATTATTTTTTAAAAATTAGTCCCGGAAGGAGTATCCAAGTCTTGTGACGCCTCTCTAAATCTCAAATATCTCTACTTGATAGTGAAAGTTCACTAACTGAATTAGTGAGAAGTCGGTCACTACGAATTGGTGAAAAACTACTAATTCAATTAGTGAAAATATTTCAATAAATAAATTAGTGAAATTTCACTGAGAAAATAGTTGTTTCCGAGGTAAAATGTCTACTATTCAATAGTGGTAAATCACTAATTAAATAGTTATAGTCACTAAACACGGAGTGAGAATCATAAATAATTTTTAGAAATAAATAGAAAGGAATTTATTAATTAGAAATAGATTCACGCATTCACAAGATTATTTATTTATTAAATTATAAAAGCGATGTAAAATGAAAGTTTTACAGTTCCATCTCATATTATCTATCATCTAATTATCCATCTTATCTAATGCTTCAAGATTCGATGTATCTGCTAGAATTGCGTTTTTCACAGATTTGAGAGAGACGCACAAAGATTTATTTGAACTCAGTAAGGTTTTCGTTTTTTTTTTGTTTCTGTCTGCTTCAATAAATATGTTGTTCTCCAATTTCATTATGTACTCTTTCCCTTGAACTCTCTTTTGAAGAATTTCTCTGACAGAGTTCATAGTTCCTGAAAAACTCAAAAAGTTTTCCGTATAGTCAGCCTAACCTCAAAAGTAAACTATAATATATTTTCGAATTAAATTAGGTTATGCGAATATTGCACTTACTGGAAAAAACCTCAATTCAACTTTTCCATTCATTTCTATAAGATTCATGCTAGATCAATGTCCCATAAACTCGAAACGAACGCGAGGCTCAGGATCTTTAGAACTACATCACTGTAGTTCTAAAGAACGTTTTCGTGTCGATATATACCACATTAAGGCACTAATAACTGAGAAGCTGGGAAATTATGAGAAACTGGGAAAATATAACTGATCACGTTTTTTTTTAGTTTGCACTTAACGAAAACATGCGAACTGCGAGAGTGAGCGTCTGCGCTTAGCCATGACCACATGATCATGGCGTCTATCTTGATCTTTTATTATTATTATACCATTAAGCCAAATCCCTTTCGGGGTAAGCATGACTCGGTTGGTTCTGGCTGATAGATCTCTCTATGTCACCCCAGGAGAAAAACTTCACAGATCCATGATACATCACGATTCATAAATAAACACTTAAGCTGACTGACAAATTCATAGAAAGATCCATACTCTTTATCCAAACCACATCCGCTAAGTAAAGCTCTCCACGAGGGTCCATTAGTATCCAAAATCTTTCGTTTCAGGCATCCATACTCTTCTTATAAACAAATATCCTCCATACATCTCTATCCTTGCATACATCTTTTGCTTCCTTTACATCCATACACCTTTTCATGCAAGCTCTTGTGTTTTTACGACTCTTTATATCTCTTCGCATTAGAGTCTCATTCACACATTCCAACCAATCTTTTTTCGGCCTGCCTCTGGGTACGCTACCATTCACGTTACCTAAATATACTTGCTTCATTAAACATCCTGCATTCATTCCCTCAACATGATCAAACTATCTCAGCAAATTTCTTTCACTTTTGTCAATCAGTGATTCTTCTACATCACATCCTTTGATAATCCACTTATTACTGACTTTGTCCATTAGCGTTTTACAGAACATATTCCGCAGGAATTGCAAGATAACCACGTCACGTCTGGATATCTTTGAATCTATCTTTCCGCCAGCAGTAATTAAACTTCCAAACACGAAATCATCAACTTGTTCTATCCTCTCTTCGTTTAAGGCAATGTTGTATACTGTTTTTTCACCCCTACTTTCAAACACAATAATTTTTGTTTTATTCACGTTAATCTTGAGACTTATACTCTTTATGCTGGTATCCAGTCTGCTCATCATTCTCGGCAATTCATAGACTAATTCTGCCGTAACAATCTTGTCATCTGTAAACGCCAGTCCACGCACTTTTGCTGTTCCGAGATCAACATCTTTTTCATCTGAAAGAGCCATTCTTAGACATTTGTCCTTGTATATATTAAACAACCAGGAGGACATAACCTAGCCTTAGCTAACGCCCTGCTTAATATCAAACCAATCGCTCAGTTGTCCATTTACTCTTACGCTCACTTTACTACCATTATATCGTTCATCTAGTTGCATAAGGCTGTAAACCACAAAATATTGTAACCCCAATTTGACATGAATCTTTTGTTATTACGCAAGGGTTATCACTTGTTAAATTGATTAGAAACAATTTTTTCACTTATAATTAACTAATTACATTCGACCAGGAGGACAATCTTGTAAAAACCTAATCCTAATATGAGGTTTTTGCCTCTAGAGAAAATTTATTGTCCTTGTGGCTTACGACTTTATGCAACTACGATGGTCGTTTGATAAGTTTGGTAAAAAAGTAAGTCAATTTTGTTATTGAAAAGCTTGCCTTTATTTCTCACGTTCGGAGATTGCGTAATATTAGGAAATGGTTCTTACGGCCCTGACTGTTACGTTTGGATCCCCCCGATTTGGGACCAAAACAATTTGAAGACAACCCCAGACACTGGACTAAAACCGAGGTTTGAGTGTATTTCATAAAAGTAAGATTTCTCGAGGTCTGCAAAATACGCGTTGACGGCATCGATTACTCCTTCACTGAACGAGAATCTCTTCCCATCGAGCCAGGTCTTCGAATTGGGGAACAGAAAAAGTCGCACGGAGCCAAGTCTGGATAACAGGGTGGATGAGGAATCAATTCGAAGCCCAGTTCGTGTATTTTTGTCATTGTGATTGCGGAGGTGTGAGCCGGTGCGTTTTCGTGATGAAACAGCACACTTCATTCTTAATTGTGGTTCGGTCACGTTTGAATTCGTTTATCCAAAAATAAACGGTTTTCAAAGAAGGAGCAGAATCCCCATGAGCTTCTTCTATCTCGACTTTGATCTGCACGGCCGTCCAGTTTTTAAAATAAAAATGTTTTATCATTGCACGAAATTTTTCTTTCTTCATTTTTTCGCAAATTACTACGATGCTCACTTCATACGTATGCCAAATGGAACCTACGCGTCTGTTTTGGCTGAACCTTGGTAGAGGTTAGTTTGAAAGATTCTATTTCTTGGCCATATACTACAAAGTTCATTTTGGCGCCATCTAGTGGGAAAATTACCTTACTTATCAAATGACCTCGTAGCTAGGCGATATATTGCTTTTATTGCTTTTAGAAGCCAACCATTACTCCGTACTCTTTCAGTACTTCCCAAAGTTTTATCCTATCTACCTTATCGAAAGCATTTTCCAGATCATCAAATGCACATAAAACTTTTTTTTTACTCTCGAACATTTTTCTAGGATCTGTCTCAAGCTAAATATCTGATCCGCACACGATCTCCCTGGCATAAATCCACATTAGACTTTCCAGATCCCTACGTTAGTTATTCCCATAACCTTACCAATAAGTGTTTTAGTAAATATTTTGCCCACGGTATTCAGTAGAATAGTCGCTCTATAATTAGTACAGTCACCTCTACCACCCTTTTCCTTGCAGAGTGGAACGATAATCGCCTTTCTCTAATCATTTGGAACTTCACTGTTCTCAGCACACATATTCATAAATTCGCTCAGCCAAACAAACAAATATTCGCCACCGCTCTTAAGCATTTCAGCGGTGATACCATCCACACCAGCAGCCTTACCATTCTTTAGTTGCTTAAGGAGGAACATGCAATGAGTAAAATCCAAGATTTTTTAATGTCCTTCAAATATGTTAAACTTGTATCAATTCTGCGTTATTTTGCGAAATATAAGAATTTTTCATCTCCTTGTGTATTAAATATAAAGTTTTAAATGAGCATTTTGTCTTATGGTACAAAATATTTAATCAGAGAACTTTTGAAAGTGTGAAGGGATCTTTCTAAAAGTCATGAAAATTAATAAACTGAAAACGCACAACCGTTTGATATATAATAATCAATTTTGAAGTGGTATAAATCAACATGTTGACGAAAAACGACGTGCAATTTGGCAATATTGCATGAGGACACCAATTTGGTGGGAAACAAACTCATTGAATACTTTGAATGGTAACAGGGGTACCAACATGATAACGTACTAAAAATAAAGTCAAATTGCTTCAAACTTCCGCTCAGTTGTCAAATCTAACTATGATTTTGTCGTGTCAAAGAAAACTTCAATAACTATATTTAATTGAATTTATAGAAGTAAAAAGCTATTGTGGAAATGTTTTATTGCATAATTATGACTTCCTGGCAGAGGAAAAGTATTTCTTGTACATTCGTATTGGAATTAGTATAGGTTATGTCTGAAGAATTTGCTGTTGGTACAATGAGAAATGTGATGTTGTTTTTGTAGAAATTCAACATAAATTTGCATTTAGAAGCGCAATATATGTAATGTTATAAAATTCGCACGAAATAAGTAATCTTTTCAACTCTCTTTTGTATATTATTACAACGTATTTATAACTTTTCTTCTAGATATTGTTATGATCTAGAAGTTGCGCATGTTCCTCCTCAATATATCATCTTATTTAGTGTCTTGATTTAAGATTTAAAAATTGGTTTGTATAAATTTAATATCTTTATATTTTTGAAACAATGAAATTTACATCCGCGCAAATTTATTTCTTTTGAACTTATGAATAATTCTTTTCTTCATATTTTTTAAGCTCATCGCTTTCGATTTTGAACATCTACCAAATGTAAATTTTTGTATTTTTCCTCAAAATTGCAAACGATACTTTTGAAGTCAGAATTTCAACATTATATCCCCTATCGTTGGATGCCTTAAACTTAAACTCTATAATTCGTATATTGAAGATGAGTGGTTGCTACACATTCACAGGCTTGTGATTTTTTTGACCCTATTCTGCAGGCCACATATTGCCCTTCTTCATCAAAATGATGATTCATGAGAAAAACGTGCGTAGCATTTTTAGTTGTCGAGCCACACTTTACTTTTTATATTTCATCTTTTGCAGACCGACCCAGACACTCGGCCTTTGTATTTTGCAGTCTGTAGTTTGTGTGAAACTGGGCTTATCGAGATTAACTATGAGCTTTCAAGAATTCAAAATGATGTGCAATTTCTGGAATGAACCTTAAAACTCATTTTATTAAGTTATAATTCTCTAACCCGAATTCTTTAGGAATATTTTCTCTTATTTCCAGTAAGAAATTTATATTAATTAATAAGTTTGAATTCATAATTTAATTGTCTCTTCAGTGGAATATTGTTTTTCGTTTAAAATCAGAATTGAGATAAAATTAAATTCATCGTGGAATGAAAAGAAGCGACTGATTTAAGATTCTTAATCTGCTTAACGATGTAATTTGCCCAGCTCGAGATGCTTTAATATTATACTTTCAAGACTGGAGGGATAAGTTAATAATAATTTTAAGTTTGAATTATATTTTATGTCTCAGCTTTCCAACTAATCGATATTTTACTGAGTGACAGTAAATATTATAACTTCTGTGAATTTAATTAATTAAATTTCATTTACATTGATTTTAATTTCAATTGACATGGGGTCAGAACTAGGATCAAAGGTCACTGCTCGATTATGCATGTATGTATTTCCCTTTTGATATTATCATATTGATTCGAAGTCGTTAAGTCACTGAACACAAAACACGCGAGAAGCAAAACCTACTATTGAATCAGAACTTGCTCTAAAGTAAAACAAGAGCCAAATGGCAGGTGTGAGTTTTGAATAACAGTTAGTACACTAGAATTAATGTCATTATTCCGAGCCTTATTGTGTTCCCAACCTGCAGGCCATCTTATCAATCGATATTGAATGAATACGTTTCACTTTGTTCAATTATTACTCTTAAGCTTATTTTTTTATTCCTTGCACCATAATTAAGAAAGTAGTCTCCAAAAAGCATATTCTGGTGAACAGAGTTTATATTTAGAACACGGATTTCATGTTTATACTGCGTTTTTGTGTGTTTTTTTGCGTTTCTAGACGAATTTTCAATCACAAAAAATTAACTTTTAACCAAACATTTGCTTTAACAACTAAATAATTAAATTTTCAAGCCAAAAAGACGATTTTTTTAAAGGCAGTTGAATATTTACCAAAAAAGTTAATTTTGAAACAAAAAAGTTGAATTTTCTACCAATAGAGATGAATTTTCAATCCAAAAGGACGAATTTTCAACAAAACTGTTTAATTTTCGACCAAAAAAGATGAATTTGACAAAATTGTTGAATTTTCAACAAAAAATTTGAAAAACAAAATCGAATTTTGTACCCAATGGTTAAATTTTCAACCTACAAAGATGCATTTTCAGCAAATGGTCGAATTTTCAAACAAAAATGTAGTGATGCCGTTCGATACGAGACTTTCTCGATATCGTATCGGAAGATCTCGGTTTTTTCTCGTATCGATATCGGTTTCTGAGACTCCAGTATCTGTTTTGTCTCGTTTCGATGTGGTATCGAAAAACCGATATATCGCTTAGTATTGTATCGGAATTTTGAGACTAAATAGTCAGATGGTGGCTTCCTCCGGTACAACAGTAGAAGGGGAAAGGCGACGAGTTTCAAGTATACCTGAGTACCAAGAACCTTTCCGTTTAAATATATTTTCCTAATTCTATTTTCTATAGAAATATTGGTGCCACTAAAAACAATAATACGCATTATAAATTTCTTTTATAATTGAATTACTTCAAATGTCATGAATCACTATTTTTGCACTGTTATTAGATTAGAAAGCAGTTAATATAAAAATTTGTTCATTGGAACGTTCAGAACTTGTAGCATATTTCCTTTTAGATTTTTAAGCAATCTGTCAATGGTTGTTAGCAAATCATTTTTAAATAAACTTTAGCAAATCATTTTTAAATAAACTTGGAATATGTGGATCTGTTTCAATATAAAAATGCAATTTTTTATTGTAGTAGAAGGGTGGCACTTTAAACGAAGTGACTTTTGTAAGGTTACCCATAAAAAATATATTCTAATAATAACATACATATTAAACAGCGGCGTAACTAGAAACGCGGAGGCCCCCTGCAGAATCTTTTAGGAGGCCCCTTTAAAAAAAACAGTAGTTCATATAATACCGTCAGATTTGCTCCGGGGGGGGGGGGGGGGGGGGGGGGGGGGGGGGGGGGGGGGGGGGGGGGGGGGGGGGGGGGGGGGGGGGGGGGG
>JAUMHM010000031.1:42137307-42155641 GCA_032362435.1 Melikaiella ostensackeni | reverse complement strand
CAAAATAATTTTGCATTTTTTTATCTTCTTCCGCTTTGATTTTATCCTTGCTTTCTTTGACTAGTATCTTTGCTTTTTTGTTTTTATCCCTATAAAAACTTTCTAGTCTAGTCCTCTCCACATTGCTAAAACCTTTAGCATTCAGCTTTCTTGAGCACGCTTGTTTTTTCTCGTTAACAGTCACGCGGATTTCATCATTCCACCAAGCATCCCCAGTCTTTCTTTCCACAGCTGCAGTACCGCACACTTCAGATGCACTCTTAAAGATGCTATCCCGTAGTATTATCTACGCACCCTCTACATTTTTATTGCCTAAATTTGTCTTCGAGTCTTCTTTGTGATGTCCTAAATATTCATTCAGTTTTTCACGATACACTATTCATACTTCGGGTTTCTGCAAATTCTCTATTTTAAATCAAGTCGGCTTTGCCTTATTATTCATTCTCCTTCTCCTCCATCCTTGAACTAGGTTCATTTTTGAAACTAAGAGGTAGTGAACCGTTCCGCATTCAGAATATCTCATAACCCTAGTATCCCTTACAAGATCTCTCAGTCTCTCATCTGCTAGAACAAATTCAATCATACTGTAACTTTCGCCTCTGCACTAAGTATACATTTGATCACTTCATGTATGAACCAAGCATTTGTAATAAACAAGCCTTTTTCTAAGCATAAGCTAATCAATTCATCCCCGTTACCGTTCGTTTTTCGGTCTCCGAAATGACCCAGTACCCTGCCGGTACCTTCACGTTGAACACCGGCCCAGCCTATCATATCTCCAAGTAGAATAATTCTTTCCCCAGGATCGCAAGTACCTAGAATATCATTTAACGAATCCCAGAAGATATCTTTTACATAACTTGTATCAAATGATAGTGAATAAAATCCACTCATTGGAAACAGTGAAATCATCACTGCTTTCACAGTAAAAGTCCACTAATTCAATAGTGAATAACTAATAATTCACTACTTCCGCAGTGAATCATTCAATCACTAATTCAATTAGTAAAATTTTCTCATTTCAGATTTAGAGAGCGATAAGCAAAATAGGTGAAATAGAAAATAAACACATACATTACACAGGCCTCGTATGTTCTCATTACATGTCTGTCTCATACAAATTACACATCTTACGTATTAATTTCCCCCTTCTACCAAGTAGAACGACCTTTCCCTTTCTCTCAGTATAATTCTGTAATGCAACGTTGATGTTAGTCGCGAGGGGCAGAGGCCAGGCTTTATGCCGAAGTCATTCACCTACAACGTTAGTCTGACAACGATAATACCTATTCCTTTGCAGCCGTGCGAAGCATGTCGTGAGATTGTACTGTTAAGAACTTATCGATGATACACACATTCTCATGGCGCGTGTAATCAACGCCACTAAGATCCTTATAGTGTCTGAAGAATTTGCATTTCTTCTTATTTTATATGGTAATGTGAACGAAATCGCAACGCCTGCGGTTATACAACTTCAATATACTTTTCAGGGTTCAAAGTGCTCTACTGAGCCAAAAAAAGTTTCAAAAATGTATCTTTCTGAAGGAAAAAGTATAGTCAAAAATAAAGAAAGTATTTAAAAAATAGCCTTTTTAAATCAGTCATAAATTAGTTTTTTGAATAAAATAGTAGTTTAAAAAATACTTTCAACTTAAAAAAAAAATGTATTCGAAGTTAATTTTTTTTCATACTTTTCTGTATGTAAATAACTACGCCGAAGACTGCATCTACCAAGGAAATGATCAAGGTTGGGATTTTTTCTTAAATTTCATAAACTCCCTACTGTGATTCCATTCGATGAACATTAATTTGCCAAAACATTATTTGCCAATGACGGCCCGTTTTCAAAATAATCAACTTTTTTCAAAAAAATGTTATGGATTGAAATGTTTTTTAAAATTAAATTCTCATGTAAAATTATGTAAATATAAAATTTTTCTACCAGAAAACACAAATTTTCAATCGAAGAGATGTATTTTTTAATAAAATAATGAATCTTCAAACAACAACAACAAAAATTTTGAAAAAGGAGTTCAAATTTCAACCAAGTAGTTGAATCTTCAACCAAGAAGAACTATTTTCTACCAGAAAAGACGCATTTTCAATAAAATACATGAATTTGCAACCAAATAAATTAATATTCAACTAAAAAAGATAAATTTTCGACCAAGAAAGATTTTAATTTTAAATTAAAAGTAGTTTAATTCAATCAAAAAGGACGAATTTTCAACAAAATAGTTGAATTTTTAACCAAGAAAGATGACTGGAAGAAATTTCTATCAAAAGAAATGAAGTTTGAAAATAAAAAGACGAAATTTAACAAAACAGTTGAATTTTCAAACAGAAAAGATTTTTCAGTCAAGAAATAAAAACAATTTCGACTAAACTGTTGAAGTTTTATCCCAAAAAGACGAATTTTCTACAGAGCAGTTGAATTTTCAACCCGAAAATATGAATTTTCAACAAAAACGTTACTTTCGGACAAATTAGTTCAATTTTCAACCCAAAATTAGAATTTTCAACAAAACAGTTAAACTTTCATCCAAAAAGACGAATTTTCAACCAAACAGTTCCATTTTTAACCAAACAAGATGATTAGAAGCAATTTTTACCAGAAGAGATGAACTTTCAACCAAAAAGACAAAATTCGCCAAAAGAATTAAATTTTCAACCAAGAATTTTTCAACCAAGTTAATTTTCAACCAAATGGTTCAATTTTCTACCAAAATAGTTTGAATTTTCAACCCGAAAAGACATATTATCAACAAAACAGTTGAACTTTCAACCCAAAAAGACGAATGTTCAACAAAACAATTGAACTTTCAACCAAAAAGATTATTTTTCAACCAAAAAGGATGAATTTTTTGCAAAATTGGTTAATTTTCAACGGAATAACAAGATTTTCAAATTTTAGCCGAAAAAGATGAATTTATTTTTAAAAAAATATACAAAATTCAACTAAAATGATGAATTTTTTTTTTCTCGAAAAAATCAACTTCTTCAAAACTTTGTTTTTATGGATATGTAAGTACAACATTTTTTACACTTGTTTTCAATATCAAATTCGATTTTTCGTTAAATGTTCAACTGTTGAAAATCCAACTATGAAAAATCGAAGAAAATTTAAAGCTGGATTTTCAATTGTTGAGAATCAAAGAAAAATCAAAATCAATTTAAAAATCAAAATAGTTGAACTTTCAACAGAAACTACGAATTTTTAATGAAAAAAGGATGACTTTTTTACAAAATTGTTAAATTTTCAACAAAATAATTATACTATCAACCAAATAATAAGATTTTTAAATTTTAACCAAAAGAGTTGAATTCTCAAACCAAAAAGACGAAATTCAACTAAAATTATAAACCTTCAAAAAAATTAATTGGTAACTTTTGAAAATTCAAGAAAAAAACAGCGTCCCGTTTTCGAAAAAGTCGATTTTTCATAAATTTTTATTTTATGGATTAAAATGTTTATTTATTCCATTTTTTAACACTTGTTTTAAATATAAAATTCGCTTTCTTCTCTAATTTTCAACTGTTGAAAATGCGACTATTAAAAATCGAAGAAAATTTAAAATTGAATTTCAAACAGTTGAATTTTGAATTTAATAGGATTTCAAAGGATTTGAAATATTACCTCAAAATCTTTCAAATCTTTGGAAATCCCTTCAAATTATTGAAAACTATTTAAAATTTCTTGTTTTTCTTTTCTGATGATTTTTACCCTAATCCTAATTAATTAAAATTCATCTGTTTCCAACATCAAATACAAGTAATTTGTAGAATAAAATCCGAGAACCGAGCGTTTAGAGGAAATTTTTTTTTTTTTAATTTCGAACATTTTTTTAATTTAATAAATTTTTTTAATAGCAATCTTCCGGTAAGGATATTGGGATAAATCCTGATGTTGCCGTTAATCAAATACCAGTAATTTGTGAAATGAAATCCGAGAACCGAGTGTTTAGAGGTAAATTAGAATTTCTTGAATTTTAGCCAATGTTTTAAATTAAATAGATTTTTTCTAATGGCGGACTTCCGGTAGGGATATTAGGATAAAACTTTTTATTTGCTGTTTTCTGGCATCAAATATAATTAATTTGTAAAATAAAATACGAAAACATAGCGTGATTACCGTATACAATAATTTATTAATTTATTTAATTGCTAAAAAATTTATTTTCGTAACTTAAAAAAGTAAATTTACACTTTCGTTTATAAACGTTGCGAATTTCAGTTACATAAGAGAAACGTTAACAAATCTTTAGTACAACTAACAAAGTTATTATTAAAGTTACTAACACTTCTTCAATAATTTCGTTACTTGCAACGATCTGCTTTCCCATAGCGCATTCTTCAACCATAAATACTATCTCTTTATGATACTGCGAAACAGTTTTATGAGCCTTATATAACACTTCCATTAAGATATTACGCTATGCTTCTCCCCTTCATAAATTTCATCTTAATATCTAAAAATATGTGGTATACAATTATTCATGCATTTTTTGCAATTTCAGTTCAAACTTGAATTTGTTATTGTACACTTCTACAGATCCAAGGATTCCTGAATTATCTCTAAACCTGAGGGGTGTGTACAAGTGTCATGCAATCTGTCCATGCACAGTCAATACCGGGGGCGTATTTTGATAAGAGCAATCCTACTTTCATAGATAGTGTCATAAATTTTTCGGCATCGTGTCAGAGTCCCAGAATAGTGAATTCGATTGGGAGAAAACATGAATCTAAAAATAGAAATACTTTGCAAGTTATATAAAGATCAACACAAATAAGGAAAATATCTTGAAGGTGAGCGAAAAATGTAACTGAATTTCGCAACGTTTATAAACGAAAATATAAATTAATTTTTTTAAATTACGGAAATAAATTTTTTAGCAATAAAATAAAGTAATACATTATTTTAGATGGTAATCACGCTATGACAGTCACGTTTTAGCCATCCACGCACTCTATCATTTTTATTTTTAATTTTAATTATCCTCTAAACGCTCGGTTCGTGGATTTTATTTTACCTATTTCTTGTATTTGATGTTGGGCAACAGAAAAAAAAGTTTCATCCCAATGTCCCTACCAAAAGACTACCATTTAGGCAAATTTATTAAATTGAAAAAAGTTGTTAAAATTAATAAAATTCTTATTTTCTTCTAAACGCTCGGTTCGTGGATTTTATTTCATATGTTACTTGTATTTGATGTTGGGCAGCAGAACAAAAAGTTTCAGCCCAATATCCCTATCGAAAGACTGCCACTTAGACAAATTTATTTTTAAAAATAGGTTAAAATTTCAAAAATTATAATTTCCGCTTAAATGCTTGGTTCGCGAATTTTCTTTCATATGTTACTTGTATTTGATGTTGGGCAACAGAAAAAAAAGTTTCATTCCAATATCACTATCGGAAGACTGCAATTTAGACAAATTTATTAAATTTAAAAAAATTGGTCAAAATTTCAAAAAATATAATTTCTGTTTAAACGCTTGGTTCGCGAATTTTCTTTCATATAATACTTGTATTTGATGTTGGGCAACAGAAAAAAAAGTTTCATCCCAATATCACTATCGGAAGACTGCCATTTAGAAAAATTTATTAATTAAAAAAATTTGTTAGAATTTCAAAACTTATAATTTCCCTAATATTTATTTTACCTGCAATCATTTAACCGAACAGAAATTTGCTATAATTTTTGTTTACCCTAATGGCCAATATACTCAATTTGTATTTTTTCGAATCACCATATGTCTTAATTTTTGTATTTCCAAATTACCAGCTGTCACAATTTTTATTTCACCAAATTATAATTTGACATAATTTTTATAGTACCGAATTACTATTTAACATAATTTTTTTCCGAACTACCATTTGTCATAATTTTCATTTTTCCGAATTATCATTTGTCACAATTTTTATATTTCCGAACCACCATTTGACATAATTTTTATTTTTCCGAAACACTATGTGTCATAATTTTTATTCTTCCGAATAAGCACTTGACCTAAAACTAATTTAAACGAAACCCCATTTGTCATAATCCTCATGTCATCGAAACTGCATGTAACATAAATATCATTCTTCCTAAAATGGCGTCTGGCATTCTTATTGACTGATTCGATTTTCGCGGTATTATTTAGACAATCAGAATTCCAGGCGCCATTTTAGGACGAATGAAATTTACGTTACATGCAGTTTTGATGACATGGGGATTATGATAGATGGCGTTTCGTTTAAATAAATTTTAGGTTATGTGCTTATTCGGAAGTATAAAAATTATGACACATAGTGTCTCGGAAAAATAAAAATTATGTCAAATGGTAATTTGGAAATATAAAAATTATGACAAATGATAATTCGGAAAATTATCAACTAGATAAATTGGCCATTAGGATGAATGGAAATTATAGCAAATTGCTATTCGGTTAAATGATTTTACGTAAAATAAATATTCGAGAAAATAGAATTTGGGGAATATTCATGTGCCTCACCAATCCAAATTATTTCGAAATCTGTATCCGAACTAATCCGAAACAATCCGTAAAAAGTGTTAAATCTCGTTCAATCAAGATCGGTTGAAAATTAATTCGACTGAATCCGAAGTTCCAATCCGAACCGAATTTTCAATCTGAATGAAACCGAATCAATCCGAACTCGGATTGGTATATACTGAATTTTCAATCCGAATGAATTCAAGTTAGAATTGAATCGGATTCATTCGGATTAAAAATCTGTTTAGATAAATCCGCGTTCGGATCCATTCGGATTGCAATTTTAGTTCGGATACAGATTTCGGAATAATTCGGAATGAATTCCTATCCGAAATTTTCGCCAGGGATAGTGAAAAATGAATTGCTCTGGTAAACTCTGGAAGATTGGCGACAAACTTGCGAAATGCAGATCAACTTCAGGAGATTGAAGCAGGTGAAATTACGTAAATTGAATTTCTTAGGAGCTGTTGCACGTAGTTGATGTTTTAGCCAAGAACGCTTGCGGCAGTTAGAGCAAGCGGAGGAGAATGAAGATGGCAGGAAGGGAGATAGATTCGCGTATGGCATGAGAATCTGAGGGAGGAGGAGAGGAATAGAGGAAAGGAAAAGTACCTACCTGAGCCAGTCACGAGACTCACGAGTCACGACCTTAACTCGGCGACTAAGCAGACGAGGGAGAGGTTCAACCACATTCTTAACCACCCCTATTGTATTTACTATAATCGTTTAAAGGAGAAAAATTCATGTTCAAAAACATTTTAAACAAATGCAGGGATCACAGCGCAAAAGGAGCTCAAAAAATCTGCCTGCTGCGAGGGCACATTCTCATCGCGCGTAGCTCGCTCCGCTGGCAAATTTGAGCGCGCCGAGGACGCGCGTTTGTCGGATCTCGCACTTCGCGCTCGGTTTATGTATTTCCCTCACATTTGTGCAGAAACTTTTTAAACAGTGACGTAACTACTTTATAACGGAATCTCGCATTTCGGGGAGTGGGGGGGGGGGGGCTCCTGCGAGGGGCCTCTTAGGCTGAGAAGCAAAAATCTATTTGAGAGGTCATCTTAAGAGGTTACTAAAGAAAAAAATATATAAATCTGAAGATATTACAACTCAGAAGAAAGTTCAGCAGAAACTCGATCCATTAAGCCAAAAGTGAATTTTCTCCTGAAGAAAATGCGTAATTTATTGCATTATGTATAAGTTTTTTAATAATGTTAAACAATTAAACTTGAAACGCTCTAGATCTCTGAAATTTCATGTAAAAGTATTGCATTTTCAACAAAATAAATGAATTTTTATCCAAATTGATGAAATCACCGAAAAAACACGAATTTTCAGCAAAATAGTTGACTCAACCAAAAAAGATCAATTTTCAACTTAAGAGTTGCATTCTGAACGAAAAATATAAAACTGAGACCAACAGATATAAATTTTAAAACTAAAGAGACGTCTATAATAATTACGAATATAATACAAAAATTTTCAACCTGATAGGTGAATTTTCAACACAAAAAGATTAATTTTCAACAAAAAATGTAATAGTTAAATTTTCAACAAGAGAGTTGAATTTTCAACCAAGAAAGGTTTTTTCAGTCAATAAAGAAAAAAATATGAAAAATTCTGAATTTTCAGGCAAAAAAAAACGAATTTTCTACCAAATAGTTGAATTTTCAACTAAAAAAGATCAATTTGCAACAAAAAAAAACAAATTTTTTATCAAACAGTTAAATTTTCAACCAAAAAAAAAAAAAATTCTCCAAAATATTTCAATTCTCACCCAAAAATATGAATTTTCAACTTAAATGATAAATCTTCAATGAAAAAAATTATTTTTTAACAAAGTAGTTCCACTTTCAGCCATGTAGTTGAATTTTCAACAAAAACAAATGAATTCTCAATGAAAAATGTTATAGTTAATATTTTAACCAAACAGATTTTAATTTAAATCTAAAAGCATTAAATACAATCAAAAAGACGAATTTACAAGATAGTGAAATTTTCAACTCAAACAGATTAATTTTCAAACAAAAAGGATGACCTTAACAAAATAATAAAATTTTATACCAAATAATAAAATTTTCAACCGTAAAGGATGAAGTTTCAACCACGAAGATTAATTTTCTACTAAATGAGATGAATTTTCAATAAAATATATGAATATCAATCAAATGGTTGAGTTTTTTACTAAAAAGATTTTTTTTACCGGAAAGACGAATTTTCAACAAAATACATGAATTTCAAACCAAATAGTTGAATTTTCAATTGAGAAAAGTTAAATTTTCAACTAAAGAAATGAACTTTCAAATAAAATGATGAATCTACGACTGAAAAAATAAATTTTTAACAAAGTAGTTCAACTTCCAAACTAGTAGTTGAATTTTCAAGCAAAAAGGTGAATTCTTAATGAAAAACGTCAAAGTCAACTGACAGCTTAATTAACAACCAAAAAGATGCATTTTTAACTAGAAAGATTAATTTTCTACCAAAAATTTTGAGTTTTCAACAAAATACATATATTTTCAACCAAGTAGTGAAATCAACCAAGAAGATTATATTTCTACCAAAATGACGAATTTGAAAAAAAACATGAATTTTCATTGAAATAGTTAAATTTTCTACCAAAGAAATGAAGAAGGGATGAAACTACCAAAAGAAATGAATTTTTAAACTAGAATATATAATTATATATTAGTATATTGTAATTACCAAAAATATAATAGTTGACTTCTCAGCCAAAAAGAATAAACTTTCAAACAAAAATAGATTTTCTTATTGAGTTCTATTAATTCAGTTCGCATTTAAGTTGAAAATGAGAAAAAAAGCAGAAGAGGGGAATAGAAGAAAGACTGTGAAGCCTGCGATAATGAAATACGAATTTTGATAATTCATGAATTTGTTCATTTTTAATACATTAGAAATATTATTTCAGAAAACTGGAAATTTTCTCTCCTATAGTATATTTCGTATCAAGTGCGGAAAGGCGTATTTTAACGCGCGAGGGAGTCGCGACGACGGCGGAAGTTCCTCGTGTTGCTTAGGCCCTCGTCGCGACTCGCTCGCGCGTTAAAATACGTTTCGCACATGATACGAACGATATTTTTTGTTCGCTGTATACCAAGAGTGAGCCTAGTCTGTCTCGCAAATACTGTTCACCACAATAAAATATTTAACATATAAATTTCGAAAATGTAAATTAATAAGCTTGTGTGATTGGTGATAATATAATTACATTTTTCTCCTCATTTTTTTGTTAACTGAAGAATTGGAAAAAGAGGGGTTTCTTGAAGAATCTATTTGAAGCCGAGCAGAATAAGAAACAGGAAAAACATCGATCTGGGTCTGCTCTTTCGGAAGATGAGGAAAATGAGTGGATCTATTACAAGGATATGTTGTTCCTGTTGAAATGCAATGGCCATCGATCGTAGGTAAAGAATAATCTGCTAATATGTTCTTTTGTATGTGAAATATATATGACATATTATCAGTTTCGTGATAATCATCGCATTTTTAGCACGGCCTCAAATTATTCTTTGTCTGAAGATGTTTCTCGTGACAACAATTTGAGGTACACACGCGAACAGAGGAGAATGGACTCGATCGACGATGACTATCTGAACGAATCACCGGACGGTAGAATTACTATTTTTTTTGTACTAATATTTTATTTAGTGGCTTTTCTCCACTTCGTGTCCACTATTTACTATCTCAGAATCATCTCCCGTTCTTTTCTACATGTTCGATGTAGAAATCATTTTACAAACTGACTTCATAACCATTTTTTTCATCCTTAGATGATCTACTGGAAAATTGCGGTACGTTGCTGACAGAAACAGCAAGCCAGAAAGAAAAACAACCTAACTCATCGATTCCATCAGAATTGGCACCATCGCTGCAGGCGAATGTTAATAAAATGAATGGTTATGTTTTGGAAATTATAAAAAAATTTGCAACTTTTCCGGATTATAAAAAGTTTTTCGTCCTTTTGAAATTAATGATGATGATTTGTCCTCTGGAATGCCTACCAAAAAAAACACAATAAATGAATCATGATTCTGTCAATCTTTTCTGTTTCAAGCATTGTTTTCAATTTATTTTTCAGGACTAATAATTTTTCAAGACTAATGAAAAAATTTCAGCCATTCTCGTTTTTCAAAAAATTGACCTGGTTACTCTAATTTTTGAGTTGAAACCTTCAAAACCATGCAATTTATAATTTGAAGTTTCTATTGAAAAAAGAGTTTCCAAAATAATTAACCTAGTATGGAATAATGCAAAATTCGAAGCGCTTAAACTTGTTTTCAATTTAAACATTCAAAATTAAATAATTTCAAAATAAAACGTTCAATATTGCACAATTTTAAATTTAAAGTAGTTGAATTCGAGTAGTTTTAATGTTCACGTCTTAAAAATTAGATAGTAGTTTGAGCTAAGCCATTCAAAAATGTGCAATGTTAAATAAGCAGCCTTCAAAATTTAAATCAATTCAAATTCGAAGCTTTCAGAATCAGACAATCTCTGAATGAAAAACATTTAAAATCGTAAAATTGCAAAGTAAAAGTGAGTGTTGGCTAAGTTCCTTTTTTTGAATAACTCTTCACAGTTACAGTTACTGAAAGATATAACTTCAAGTTCTCTTAAAAGTTACTTTAAATTAACCCCCTCCACCGCCAAATTAAAAAAGTTTTATAAATAGTTACAACTCTTATCGACTTTTTTCTTGTAAATTTTTTTCCAAATTCATTTTGCTAACAAGAAATCAAAAGAAACTAATAATTGGTTTTGTCAAAATTAAATCATGTTTATTCTCCGTCTTTTTTGTTCGGAAATGTAGCTTGAAGTAAAAAAATTTAAGACTAAAAACGAAGTCGATATGAGGTGTAATGGTTTAGAAATCCATTTTTAAATCTAAAATTTTTCTCCGTGAAAAGGTACTCTAAAGCGTGCACCACACTTGTTATTAATACTTAAAATTTATCGCTTTTCAAAGGGCTAAATCCCTATTTACCTTTCCTTTATAGTCTATAGCTGCAAAAATAGTAACTAAGTTACAGTACGAGTTACGTGTCTAAAAAAGTAATTAAGTTTGTAAAAAGTTACAAGGAACATAACTGTTTAGTAATCTAGTGACAAGTGATAAGTGAAAAGTAACAACCCAGCACTGTCACCTATTATAACTTCAATTTCAAATTATACTAGATTGAGAGATTGACATTTTAAAATTGTTTCATTTATAAATTTTCAATACAGAATTATTCACTTGTGAACGAATTTAAACGAATAATTAAACTATTAAGGCTTTCAATTACAAATTGTGTGATTCTAATTTTAAGCCTAATAGTTTGTAATGATTTAATCAGACATTGTAAAATTTAAAGCGTTTTTAATTATAAAGGGTCTAATAATTCTCGGAATATAAATCTTAATGTACCATATATTTTATATTGAAGTTTCAAGTATCAGAAGGCTTCAATTTCGAGAATTCCTATTTGAAGCAAACAATTTTGAATTTTTAAATCTAAAAATTCTTACAATTTGAGCTCACTTCATTCGAGATTATTCAATTTCACACTATACTAATTAAAAATTTTCCAATTTATGAAGTATGAAACTGAAATTATTGAATTTTTAGCGCCTATAATCAAAAATTGCATGACTTTGCTGGACTTACGAGTAAAATGAAAATTGTATAATTTTTAACGATTTAATTAACATTTGGTCAATTTTAAGCGATCTCGGTCATTTTAGGTTTTTTTCTGGTCTCTGAGAATTAAAGGTCATTTCCCAGTCCATTGGCCACTCTTTGATTGAAAAAGTATAATTCGAGTATACCTGTAGTTAAAAATTGTTTCACGATCATTAAGATTTCTTCGCCTTAAATACTATTCAGGAGTCCTTCGTTCACGAGAAAAAAATATCCCACTTCAACATTGCTGTTTGGCAAGACTTCGGGTTCAGGTAAAGGCAACCTATTGGTAGCTAACAATCTTTGAAACACCGAATTTGCAAGAATACTGGCGTCATTAAGAGAACCTATTGAAACATTTAAATCAGATATATATAATTTCACTTTCTTTTTTTTCTTTTTGTTTACATCATGCTATCAATGAAATGTCTACTACTCAAAGAAATATTGCTGGATCGATCAAATGTTGAAATCACATTTTTTGTTTGAAGTGATTATAATATAGCTAGATAGTTATAAGATTTATCAGTAAGAGCTGATAACTATATATAGACTCTTTAATTTTGTCGAAAAAATAAAGGTTTATGTGGTAACGATGATAGGGACTTTTACCATACGATGTCTACAAAGATGAGAAATAAAGACACAAACTCACCGAAATCCCCAACATCTACGAAGGTAAAACGATACTGGGCATTGCATGTGGCCAGCAACACAAAGCTGTAAAAGTGCTTGTAGTTGAAAAAGCACTGCCTGATCTACAGGGTCTTACAATTTTAATGTGTTTCTCATCCATGGCTCCCAAACAGTAAGCAAAATTCCAGATCAATTCATAGTCTTCTGCCACTAGTGGCCAGTCTTGCACATTTTTTGTTGCTAGATAAGCTGAGCATAAAATCTCCCAAGTTTCCTCGCAAACTTCGTGCACAATTTAATGGACAGTCGTTCGATCGACACGGAAAAACCAACCCGTAACTATGGATCCACAGCCATGAGCAAGAAAGCTGCAAAAGAAGAATTAGAAAAAAATACTTAGCAAATATCAATGGGGCACCTTATCATGCAATCATTTATTTTACATTTCTGACTTTACAATAAAACAATGAGTGCACTTAAAACTTTCGCAGAAGCAAAACTGGTTTGGCGAAAACTGTTTTCAAAATTCAAAAATTGTGTAAGATAAACAAAAGTAATTTTATTTTTGTCAAAAAAACAACTTATGGACTTATTTACTATTATTGAAACTTGAAAGGTTGTCCTGGGTACCTATTAGTAAACTGTGCAATAGTAGGTTACTTTCAAGAGTAGGCCATACGAATTTAATAAGATATGTGCAAAAAAATATCTTGAAAATTTTATTGATTACTTTTTTCGGCACAATATTTAGCACAATTTGACAAAATCTTGTCGAGATATTATGAGGAATAAATGTGTGAGACAAAAAAACTGATTTTCGTTACAAAAACAAAAAAACTATGACTATCTTATGTCGACGGTTTTTATCGAAATAAAAATGTTTCTTGGTAGATTTTTGCATTGCAATTAAATTTTGAATCCCAATTAGCAATATGTTTAAAGCCGAAGGCTCTCCGTATTTACAATTATTAAGGAGCTTTTTGTTACTTTGTGTGTTTCTGAAGAGTACGTCAGAAAGAGACGATCACATGATAATTGCTTATTTTGGTTGGTATTACTGAATGGACCCGACTACAGCTTCAAAGAACATAGACAAATAATGCTAACAACTGTTACTTTTCTTAGATTAGGTTTGGCAAAAGATGTTGTGTATCACCCTTTTGTACTGTCCGAGATCCGAAAGTGTCCATGAATCTCGGTTCGATCATTTTTTTTAATAGTTGGAATAATTTTCGCTATTCCTCCCCATTAAAATAATTGGAGTTTGGAGTCTATCAGTGATACATTACAATTATTAATGATGAAGTCTTTTTCCATCTTCAATTTTGTCAGCAGAAGCGAGCTACTCTCTAAATCTGAATTAGTGAATATTTACACTAATTAAAATAGTAGATAGATATTTTACTGATTAATCAGTGATTTCAAATTTATTCGCTAATGAATTCAGTAACACTAGAATAAACTATTTGAACCATTACCTCTAAGTTTTGTAGGTTAGCGTTGTTATTGTTGTCTTAATCAAGCAGCAAAATTGATTTTGCAATGAAATATATATTTTTTATTTCCGGGCTGTAGCTGTGCTGCAGTAAATGAGGGAAAAATATACTTCAACTTTTAAAAAAAAAAGTACTTAACGGTTGTTTACATAATTGTG
Source organism: Melikaiella ostensackeni (assembly GCA_032362435.1). Lineage (NCBI taxonomy): Eukaryota > Metazoa > Arthropoda > Insecta > Hymenoptera > Cynipidae > Melikaiella > Melikaiella ostensackeni. Next base: position 42,141,176 of record JAUMHM010000031.1, on the reverse strand, counting down.
GAATCTTGAAAGTAAGACAATGTGTGAGGTTACTAGTCATTTAGAAGCATTGAAACTTTTCACCCTTTTTAATATTTGATCACATTTATGGGTTTTACGTGCTAATTATGATTATTGGATTGAATCTTCTGAAATTTTATTTTATTGAGACTGCTAGATTGATACTGTCTTTCACAATTGTTTGTTTCAATGAATAAATAAGTATCTTTCTACTGATTGTCAGTAACCAATTTCCAGCTATTCCAATCTAGTAAATTTTCACTGATTCAGATTTAGAGAGTACTCTTTAATGAGAAGCGTGAAAAAATTTGGAATCTGTTTCTTGAGAACATTAAAAACGGGTAAATAATTGATTTTATGAACTGTTTTTTGTCGAAATAATTGAATGAATAGTTAATATTTACTGTGGTTCCAATTACTATTATCAATAATTTTCTATTAAATATATAAAAACTTTGGAAATTTTAATGGCCAACTCTTGCATAGTTTCCCTACGCAGAGAGACCCCAAGCTTCTTTATCTTCAAATTGCATAAAAACGCTGCAAACGGTTAACAACTATGTTAAGAGTTGAGAGTAAATGTAGTGGTCAAAATAGATGTCAATTGTTTGTATCATTTTTATCCAATTTTGTTACAAAAAAGATTAAGTTTTTTCTGTGTATGCACACCTAATTCTGGCGTGATGTTAAAGTATAAATACCAGCCGAGCAAATCACTACAGTCACAATGTCGAATAATTTCGAATAGTTTTACTTTTAATTTTATGTTTTACAGAAGATGATTATTTATGCTTATGTGAAATTGTACATGAAGAAGTAATGAAAACAAATGTTATTTAAAAAACTAATTTAAAAATAATTTCAGAAATTTATTTTTCCCCTTCTCCCGTCGGTCTGCATTCCTGTGAACTGATATAAAATCATTAATTTCTCACTCGATCATAATAATTAATGCTATTTCCGTTGAAAATATGTAATTCCCCGTGAAAATAACTCAAAACTAATTTATTGAGAAAAAAAATTTTCTGAAGGATCAATGTAATACAGATATGTCTCCCGATATGCCACAAACTAGTTTTAACCTATGCATAAGCATTTCCCCGACCACCTGGACCAAGTTCAAAAAAGACAAGTTTTTTTAGGAAGTGTGTCATATTGGGTAGATGTCTTATTTATCGTCTACTTTTTGACCCTATATAATCTGCCGTGTGAAGCAAGAAAACCCGTATCTTCAGTTTGCGATTTATCACCTGATTCGCAATCTTGTATAATATAGTATATTTAAAAAGAAAACAATTGTGAATCAGGTGACAAATTCCGAATTTAATGTAAGGATTTTCTTTCCGAACGGCAGTATTCTGCGAAACAAATTTTCATGTACAATATGTTGCGCATCGTTATGGCGAAAGGAAGACATACATGGATTTTACTGAACAAGAACAGAAGTCTTGTTACTTTTTTTTTAACTATAATGTTTCAATTCGTGAGTACACAGCTGAAGGTTCCCCCATAATTTAAACGATAGCTTTTGTTATACGTTGAAAGGAAAAATAACATGAACTAAGCATCTGTAGAAGAGTTTTGAATTTAGTGCGCACGACGCGTCGGCTCATTGTTTTAATTAATATGCCACGTGTTCCCTTGTTCTCTTCACGTACGGCTGTCCTTGCTATAAAAGAACAAAGCACCGATCGATAAAGCATCTGTCGCCTCATTCTTTACGCCAACGAATGCAAATGTGGTCTGGATTGAATATTACGAAAATCTTCAATACACAGTAGTACACTCAAAATTCCATTTTTTTAAATATTGAGGCTCCAAATTTTCTTTAAATTGGTTAATTAAAAAAACCGCCAAGCAAATTTTTAATGAGTATTCGTGGAGGGGCTCATCTGATTATCAAATAACATATATGGTTTGGAACAGTTTCTGACCCCAACTTATTGTTTGCAATAGATCTAAAAATGTCAAATATATAAGTGTTGGATAGACCCAGAGAGAGAGATCTCTTTTCATTTCAATGATATTACTTTGTGTTATAGAAACTAAATAGATCCGAATAGAATTATAAACCGTAAGTTTAGTTGAAACCAGAATTTCGAGTTCCGAATGCCAGATAAAACCCAGGTAGAACTGGATATGTGTCTACGTGAAAAAAATCTGCCCGCATGGGGTGGGCGCATTCTCAACATACGATACACACGCCTAGGGTGAGCGTGACGTGTCTCGCACTTCGCGCTCGATTACATGTTGAAATATTTTTCTCAAAAATCCTTTGGGTTTGAGGAATACTGCCTCATTACGACACACGCGCCTTGCGCTCGGCAATACTTGAATTTATATTAAATTGTATAAACTCGATACTTTATTCTGCATTCATATATACAGCTGAAAAGTTTAAAAACAAAATGAGATACGTTTACATAGATGGTATAGGTAAAATTTTCGAGTCTTTAAAGGAGAAAATCTCTGTTATTGGACCTTTCATCATATTTCACGTCTTTTAACTTAAAGTGATTTTGTAGACCTTTCTGAAACGAAGAATTTTGGCTCTGGATTATTTATCTTATCCCGTAAGGTTCAACGGGAAAGTTGAATTTTTAGTTTTTTTAGTTTCTTTGTCTAAAACCACAAATATTGGTGATAGAAGGCGGAATAACAAATTTGAACTGTATTTTTCACGACAAAAGAGTGTATTGAAGTAAATTCTGATTAGCAAATTCCTTTGAAAGTTATCTCGTCAGATATGTTCGTGAGAACAGTTTTTTTTTACTCAGGGGCACCCAAAATGTCGAGAACTGATAAAAACTGGATAGGTCCAATTTCACATGCACTGTTAGAAATTTCTTTCGGAATTTTACGAAACATGTTATGGAAGTTTTTAGCAGTTACATGTTTCGTAAAATTACGAAATGGTTCGTGATTTTTAGTAGCGCTAACGGAATCGTCTTTCAGTTACATGTTTCGTAAAGATCCGAAACTTTTTCGTAATTTTCAGTAACAGTAACGTAAAATTCCAAGGGCAATACATTTTTTTCGGTTAATTGTAATTTTAATACATATACACTGTATATGTATAAAAACTATAATTAACCGAAAAAATTACTCCTTTCTTAAACATTATTATTTATTATTATTATAAATTTATATTTGGTAAATTATAATTTCAATACATATACATTTATATGTATTAAAATTATAATTAACCAAAAAAATGTATTTCCCTTAAAATGTTACGTTGCTGTTGTTTGCTACTCTATATAAATAGCTTGATATAGTATGAAAAAAGTATGTTTATTAATATTTATTACTATGTATTTATTTATAAATATATGAGCATTAAGCGGAATGTTATTAAGAAGGCATCATTTATTTATACATAAATGTATGTATAAAAAAATATGTGGTTACAAGAGATATACTTTTTGTCTCATTTTGTTGAATTAATAATTAGGAAAGAGAAATTATATGTATGAATATTTAAAAGTGATTTTATGAATTTTCTATATATTATATATATATATTATTTTGACAGTTACATTTAAAAATATTTTTTACGTATGGAGTGATTATTAAATTAAAATCACACAGTTTTCCACAGTGAATAAGCAAAAATACCAAACTTACATTAAATATTATGAAATATAAAATTAGTTTCCGGGAGTAAAGTCACTTATTGCGTTGGAAAGTCTTAAAACTATCGTATCGAAAGATAAGCGTCGCCGTTTTGCCCCTTTGGATCTCTTGTCTTTAGGTCTCTTGAGTCCAGATTGTCCTTGGTCGTTTTCACCTTGAGGATTGATTTTCATGATGTCTCTATAAAAACATATTTGATATTAATATGTAGGTTAAACATAAATATTTCCAAA
>JAUMHM010000031.1:42103636-42129878 GCA_032362435.1 Melikaiella ostensackeni | reverse complement strand
AGTCCGTCTTGTGAATGAACTGTATCCAGAGTCCGTCTTGTGAATGAACTGTATCCAGAGTCCGTCTTGTGAATGAATTGTATCCAGAGTCGTCTTACTTTTTGCGCCAGAAACCCTCTTATCTACTCTTACTACTTTTCTTGTTGTAACAACTTGCGATGGTAAATACCATTTTCAGGCAGCCGTACTTACTACTTCAAGTAGTAAGTCTTAGTCTTACTAATAAATTAGTAAGCCCTACAATTAAATAATTAGTTTCAATTACTTAAAATAGTAATCCTAACTATTAAAATTAGTATAGTTTCTACTCCTGAAAGAAAAAATACATCAATCATAAATAAATAATTTCCCCTCAAGGGAAGTATAAAAACTGTGAGAATTCCTACTAGATCAAGAAACTCAAGCGTAGGTCAAGAAACTCAAGCGTAGGTAAAAAATACTTAATCCAGCGACATGTGGAACTTTCAAGATTTTACTTAAGTAACCTAATATCGCTCTATTCATAAAGATGTGAATTCACATGGAGATCCACGAGAAAACATTGTTGCAAAACGATTTAAGAATTCACAGTGAATTTCTACTTGGATTCCACGTGGATTCAATGTGAATTTTCCCTAATTATTTTTACCTGGATAACTCATCGGTATAACGAGGTTATATTACTTACATGAAATCCTGAAAGCTCCATCATGTCTAACGAATCAACTATTTTTTACTTACCTTGGAGTTTTTCGAAGTAATCTTCTGATCTCCAAGTTTCCAGTAGATTCTGAACTTGCAGTATATTTCGATAATTAATCCATGTCATCGATGTGATCGCCTTTCCCAAAACCTCCGAAATACTAAACATGGCGATGATCGTGAACTTGACGCGATATTTCGGCTTCAATGTTGGCAACGCTGCTAAGGCTTCAGTTCTGCCAATGTCGCCAACGAATAACACTTTTAACCTTTACTATTTGTATTTGTTGGAAAATACATTGATGGTGAATACGACTATTTTTTTTTTTGGGCTTACAATTACCACCATTACTAATATGAACTATTTAGGAGTACTAACGGCAACTTGTTGATGCAAAAAACTGGTTAGTTAGTTTTACAATTGAAGTAGTTGTCGCAGTTAATACCATCTCTACTAATGAGAAGCTTGTTGTCCCAACCAACCATTTTTTTCAGTGTGGTGAAGAATCCATGAGCCGTTCTTCCTTACACGTGTAAATTTTCATTAAAAATTCATCTCACAGTTTCTTTATCGATGTTCACTAAGTCAGCAATTGCTCGAATACTCAGGCATCGATTTGTTTGAATAATTATACTCACTTTTTCGATGTTACCATCGGTTTTCGATGGGCGAGGACGACCGGGGCGCGGATCGTCTTGAATCACTTCTCTCCCCTCCTTAACTTTTTTAAATCAATCGAAAACTTGAGTACGAGATACATCCTCATCGCCATAAACTTCCTTTAACAAATTATACGTTTCTGTAGCGGACTTTCCAAATTTCACCAGAAACTTCACGTTGACGCGCTGTTCTACTTTTACATTTAATATAATTCCGCGGAGCTCAGGTAGACGGTCAACTTCGAACAAAGGTTAATGTCGTACTGAGGGTCGTGCAACCTTGAAATTTGGAGGGTAGTGGGGGGAAAGAACACAGATCAATATCATACACTGATTGTTGCCGAGACCCCAAGCAACTGGCAAAACAATCAGTCCAGTTCTTTAATAGCCACACCTCGTAGCTTGGACTGGGTCTTATTAGACATGGCTGAATTCACTGGATATTAACAATAACAGGGTTGCTACAAAATCCCAATTTCGAAATTCCTTGACTTCTCCCTGAACAATTTTTTATTTTTCCCTGATTTTGGTTTTTTTTCTTTGTACCAAGGATTTAGTTACTTTAGTTGAGTAAATATTCTTTAAAGGCAAAAGAGTCATGCTTTTCAAAACCCTAAAAAATATTTCCTCGCTTCAATGGAATCGATTTTTTGATATGATATCTATTTATTTAAATTAAGTAATTTATCCATGTGTGGATCAAGTAATTTAGTTACTTTGAGTAAAAGACATACTTTTTTACAGATAAATAATTATTCATGAAATTGAAAGAAAAATATTTATTAGATGCTAAGAGTTGACAAGGTTGTTGCGAATAAATAATTATATAAATTAAACGAATGTTTTTTTTCAATTAAATATGGATCCATTTCATTGGAAGAGATCGTTTATTAAATAAAGAATTTGCAATAAATTAATTCGAACCAATACTTGTTTGAACGAAGGAAACGCTTTATTGAAATAAATACATGTGCATTTCGTTGAAATATGTATTTTTTTAATTTGACATTTTGGCATATTTGTTTCAATAATACATTTATTTCAGTGCATGGTCAATTTTCTTGAATGAAATGTTTATGAAATACGTTGGAAGAAACATTTATTTGGTTCATGAAAGAGAAATAGATCATTCTAAATATTTTTAATATTTAAATAAATTAATTAATCAAGTAATTTCAATATTTAAATATTCTTTCAGTAGTCAGTAGTTCAGGACAAATGCCGCTATGTGGACAGAGCATATTATATCACAATAGAAATTAATTCCCAAGGAAATAAAATAGCTGAAAATTTTCACCATAGTTATTATCAGTTATAATGAGAAGTGGTTGTGATAATCTATCTTACTGATCGTCACCTGACACTTCTAAGTTTTCTCAGTGTCAACAATGACTGTGCTTGAAATATTTTGGAAATTTTGGTTTACCCCGTGAAAAAAAATATTATCACAATAACATTATGAAATTATTATTATACATTAAATAATCCTTTTGAGCAAATAGTAAATTTACATTTTTGTATTTTAACCAGTTAAATTTTTTGAACAACGGCAGTATTTTTTGGCCTAATGAAATATTTGTTTGTTCCTAAGCTACGATTACTTCTATAAATTATAATTATTGTTCTTTGAATAAATTTTTCGTTTCTTTGAGTCAAACATTGGATTCTTTGAATCAATTAATATTTCGTCAACTTTGTTGCATGCTTATTCTGAACAATATATTGCATCTTAAGACCGAATAAATATTTAATCTCATTCAAAACCCATTTATTTTTGCAACAAAATATTTATTTAAATGTAGGGTACGCTTCTCTGGAGCAAGGAATTACATCTTCCAATTAGAAATATCTTTTACTTCAGTCAATAAACATTAATTTGTTTGAAGGAAATATTTCCTGGATTTAAAATCACGTTTGACTACATCAACTACCTAGTTTTCAAACAAAAATCTCTTATTTGTTTCAACCAATAACAACGTTCTGACGCTTAATTAATATTTCACTGCCAGAAATAATTATTAATTTGCTCCAATAATTTCATATCTTTGGTTTAGACAAAACCATTTCTTTGGATTGAGGCAATACATGATTTGACGTATTCAGAATGATCATTTCCTTCAATCAAATAAATATTCTTTTATTCAATTTCTTTTCAGCGTAGGAGATCAATAATGTTAATGCAGTCATCACAGTACCTATTGGAGTTAAGGAAGGTGAATAGGTACATTTTTTATTCGAATATAGGTGACGGATAGGTGACCGAAAAAATGTTGAATAAGTCAAATAAAGATGTAAGAAGTTGGCTTTTTTCCATGCTAAATCAATGCGAAACTTCATGGTCTTTAACCGATACCTCTCAAATTAGGAGATCATTTTCTTGTATTCAAACAAAACTAGAAAATGAAAACAAAAAAAATACGATGTTGAAAAATAAGGGCCACCCTAGTGGCCATCCAACACTCAGAAATAATTACAACTCATTTTCCGGGTTAAAAAAATATTCCCGATCAATTAAATTTTAACGTTCAAGATAAAAAAAATACATATTTAAAATTGTATGTACAATTCAAAAGAAGAGGTCATCAATATTGAACAATTTTCATTTCGAGGTCTTCAAATAGAAAAAAATTCAAAGTGAACAATGAACATTGAAACACTGAAAACTGTTCAACTGTTAACTTTGAATTTGAAATTAACTCATTTATAAATAACTTTAAAGGCTATCAATTGGAAATCGAACTTAATTATAAATTTTTAATCCAAAACTAATCATTTTAATTATTTGACCTATTAAGGCTTTCAGTTGGAAATTGTACAATTTTGAACAATTTAAATTTCAAACAAGACGGTTTTTAATGCAAGATATTTTAAATCTTTCAATTTAAAAATTGTTTGAAATTGAACGTTTTATATTTAAAATTGTTCCTAGCAATCTGAAATAAAATTTTATCATATTATTTTGAAGGATTCAATTCATATTTATTCAATTTCGCTTGCTACTATAGTTTAAAATTGTGCAATTTATAAAGTATCAAAGTAAAATTCTGAAATATTTAGTATCTTCAATTTAAAATCATTCAACTGTGAAGGATTTCAAATGAAAATTATACAATAACGTTCAAATTTATATTTTTTCAATTTCCAATGCTCCTAATTTCAAATTATTCAATATTGAAAATTTTAATCTAGAATTTTTCGATTTTCATCGATTGGAAAGAGTAGTTACTAAAGTAATAAAAGGCTTTAATTTCTGATTCGGCAACTTTGAACGAATTCACATTAAAACCAAGCAATTTTGAATGTTTCAATCTAAAGTAATTCAACACCTATTAAGGCTTCTAGTTTGAAATAAGTTTGCAGAATCTTAAAGGGTTCAATTTCAAAATCTTGAAAATTCAATTTCTTCTCAAATATTGAAGGATTTCAACGTAAAATTACTCAATTATTAAGATTTTCCATTTAAAACTGTTCAATTTTTGCTACTTGAATTTGCAAAAATGTGATAAATCTATAAAAGGGTTCAAACAACAATTGTAAAGTTTCAAACACTATAGATTGGAAATGAAATAATGAAAATAATGAAATGAAATAATTTATCATGTTTCGAGCTTAAAAGGAACAGAGGGCTAACAATTTAAAAAAGAGCAAACAATCAAAACATACGAAATTTAAAAAATTAAAACTGCCAAATTCAAGCCTTCAACATCAAATAATTTTACAATAATTAGTCTTTAAAATTCGACAATTTAAAATTGGAAGTGTTTGAAGCTGTAAGGTTTTCCACTTGGAGTTCTGATTGAATAAGTTCTACTAAAATTATAAGAATGAAAAAAATTCCTGACCAGAAAATAAATTCACTGACATTTTCTGCCTCTCTCCCGAAATCAACAAAATTGCAGCTTATTTCAGCTCACATGAATCAACTCCAAGGCACTTTAAATTGCAATTTTGAATAAAATTTTAGTTTTTCACCTGAAAAAAAGGTGAAGAGGTGAAAAATTTGCAAAAAATGGTGAAACAGGTGACAAGTTTTAAAATAGATGACAGAGGGTAAATAAGTGACACTCTGTGATAACTGTTAATGCAAAAACATATTTGTTTCTAAATTTATCTTAAACATTTTTAGTGACAACAGTCATACAGAATTTTATAAGTTTGAACTTCAGTTTATCAAAAATTCCCTGACTCTTTCAGGGTTTCCCTGACACTCCCTGACCAGTTTTAAATTCCCTGACGTTCTGAATTATAAATACTGAGATGTAGTTTAACATTTGAACTTGCTCATAAAAAAGGTGCATTGATCACTTGAAACGCGTTTTTGTTAAGAAACGTCATTGCATGCGCCATTCACGTTATTGTTTAATGTTTAAAAAGGAAACGAATTTATATATACAAATGAAGAAACGTGTTATAATGCAGTTTCCGATCATCATAATATTGAAATAAAAGATGGTATCGAGCTAAGATCTTTTCACAATATTAAAATTAACTCTAGTTACTTTTTCTTAGCCTATCAACCTTTTCAAGGAAAAAAATATTGAATGCACTCAATAGGCATAGATTTTAATTAATAGTTAATTGAATATACAGATCTGGATTTCCAGACCACTAAGCAGCAAAGCGGTCAAAAAGACGTCCAGACTGGTTGAACAGAAATAGTGACGGAATCTGTTTTCAGAGAGAAATATACGAGTACGCTGAATCAAGAATTTATGCACAGAATCTAAGTGCAAAATTAGCATTCCTATAAATTTATGATACTTTGAAACATTTACAGTTTTACACGTTCGATCAGAAAGATTATTACTTATAACTTTCTATTTTACTGCTTCTCGTGATAGCCATTACGATATTTGATATTATTATAATTATAAAACATAACCAATGATCAGAATCAGGTAACAATTCGTCAAGAAATTGTTATATAAACTTCAGGAATTTCGTAGTGGGTCAATAAACTGCAGAGATAAATTACAGTTTAGAATGTTGAATTTAGCAGGACTCAATAAAGTGGAATATTCATGCACAAGAAGAGGAATTAGAACAGATCAATAGGATCTTTCTTGTTAGGTCACCAACTTCATTTTACTTTCGACGTTTACTGATTAAAAAAATCAGCTAATCTTGACTTTCAAAAAAATAAAGCGAAAACAAAGTTTTATCCTCAAGAAGATTTTCAATTTGAAACCATGATAATTTAGGATTTAATTAGGTGTCCTAGAAAAACAGTGCAAAGATCAACGAAACTAAATGGCAATTTTTTTACGCATTCTGGGAAATTTCCAGTGAAAAACTTTAGAAATTTCAAAAATTTTAATTTGGTCATAAGTGAGAATTTTCAAAGTTTTAAATTTGTTTTCTATTCCGCCACGGTCATTCCCCGGCTATTTTCGTCATATTTCAAACAGGAAATAAATGGGCCGAAAACAAAACACGTTTGTTCAACGCAAAAAAAGTAACATCATTGTCAATGACTTAACGTGGATATTGCAACATTAGTTTCTGACATACGGTTGAATGAACAAACGAGTGTAACGGCCACCTGGCTCTGAATATCTCTGAAGCAGGTTTGTAACTTTGTACTGAAGGGAAATCTTTTTTCGATATGCAAGCAAATCATTTCATAATAATTTTTACTCGATTATACATTTAAATGAAACACAAACAACAATTCAAAAATATTCAAAAAATTCAATAAATTTGCTGTGATTTTCGAAAAATTCAAGGGAATTCAAAAGAATTCGATGAAATTCATGCGAATTCATGATGAATTAAAAATAATTTGAATGAATGGGAAACAATTTTTAAAATTCAAAAAAGATCCATTTGCCAATTTAGTGGATTTCAAGGGAATTCCAAAGAACTCCGGGTGAATTCAGAACAATTCAAGAAAATTCAGAAATAGGTGTAGATCTCAATTTAATTGTGTTCTGTGCTCTGTTTTAATTTACTGAAAGAAAAGAGACTAAATGTTATTTAAGTAATTTACTAACATTACATTTACTAATTTGAGAGAAGTTCCCGCATAATTAAAATATTGTATTTTCAAATATCGTATATTTAAAGAGAAGAAAACGGGGAAACGCGGGGAATAGGGGAAAGACTGTGATACCCGATTTCAAAATAATAGGAAAAGTTTAAATAAAAATTTCGCGAGGAAATGTTTGGAGGAAAAAATTATTTTAGAGCATTTGGACTAAATTCGATTAGCATTGTTGAAAACACTTTTGGCTACTATCCCACATAATTTGCTGGTATTAAATAACAAGAATCACGAAGATTTATTTTCTTTGCGAGGCTACAAAAACTAAAGTTTAATTTCCGGACTTTTTTCCACATCGTGGAATCGAACATATTATCTGTCGCCTTGACATTTCGACTAATTACATCAAGTTGATTTAAACTACTTCAAAACAGCTTTAATGTCTTAATTCAATATATTAACGTAGAAAATATTGAATTCGCTCATAATTCCGTTAGATTTCAAGTAGTCATATACACAAAAGTATACAAAATCTAAAGTAAACATGCCTATTCAAACACCTTTGGTCTAAACCAAACCTACACGTAAATATGAAATACCGTTAAATCCGAGAAGGTAATGCACGGTCTTCGTGCAAAACTTAAAACCTCAAAATATTGATTTCTAACAATGTCGAGTAAAACACAAAAACCTACAACGAAATGTAAAAGATAACACAATTATCTCGCAATGACAGGTTATAAATTAAAATGAGATTAATATTTAAATTTTTAAATATATTAAAAACGCTAGTTGGTTTCATTTATTATTACTTTTAAAATGAAACTGTCAAAAATACCACGAAAATTGCAATCGGGTTGCTGCAACTTGTCATGATTTATGACTGGTATTTTTATGGCTTACGTCCAATCTTATATCATCTAATTTTTATTGATTTTTTTTAACATTACTCCAACTTTACGATATATTACAGCAGTGACGTAAATGAAAACCGGAGTGCGCGCAAAGGCACGAAACCTGGAGGGTTCCATTCGCACACCTAACCTCGCCCACTCTCAAACCCCATTTAAAAGCCATTTGAAATTATAACAATAAAATTCAATCAGGTAAGATACCTGCATTATCTCACTAACCGGCTGAAGAAACCGGTATTTACGAAATCTCAAGGTGGAAATTAATGATGAATTTACGAAAGGGAGGAATCGGAGCATAAAGTCAAAACTGACCAAAGCGTGAAGACTACAAATTAAACATGAACTTACAATCCAAATGTTTTTTCTTGGGACCTATCATTTCTTCGGTGGTGGCTTTGCAGACGGCCTTTGCAAGGCCCTGTCCAGCAATGCTGTGTCTGGCTGCCAATAATCTGTCGTTTATCGTCTGTCCCGCCATACTGGAGATCCTCGCCTAGAATCGTGCCGTCCTGTCCCGTCCTGACTCGTTTTTTCGAGGATCGAAGCCAATCCTTATGGGATCAGGGTTCTTGGCAATGTGATTATTTCCTGGCGGGTAGCACCCGCTTCCACAGGAAAAGAAACAAAACTCAACTGGCACCCACCACCTCACACACACGGAGTAGTAACACCGATTATTATAAACGATCACTGGTCCCTCCGGCTAACTCAACCCGTTTCCAGATTTAATGCATTTACTGATTTCTGGCTTTTGATTTATTTCAGATTACACGTTCCCGTTCTGCCCTGTCCAGCCCTCGTTTCTTCCTTTTCTTGAGCTGAGCAAGCTCACACACGCGTTGCAGCTCAGCTGGATCAGAGTTTGGCTGGATAGGGACGGACAACAGTTCAGCTCACGGCCACACGGCGCCGACAGAAGGCTCCCACGATATGCCAAAATGGCGGTCCCGGTATTTCCCCCCACCTCTCAAAAGTTCAATCTCAGGGACGTGTGATTGGGGAGCTTCAAGTTTAAGTTGGTTTAAGTGTTTGGAGCAATTCTCTCGAGCATAAGAATATGTTCGATCTTTATGTGCTTTGAGAATTTAATGAGCATTTTGAATTAGAATTTAAAAAATCGTGTATTCTATTTTTATTAACTTTCAAAGCAAAAGTGTCTTCCTGATTACATTTTCTTGCAAATTGTAATCGTTTAAGTATCTAAATTCATTTTAAAATACTTGAATAATAAAAACGTTATTTGAATTTCGCGCGCGAATCTATCGCCTCTCATTAGGTATTTCACGTTGTGACGTCAAACCAACATGGCGCCGAATACTGGTGCATAAACATTGGCACCAAATACATAGTACTGAACTTTATTTTTGTAATATCTTCCTAGAAAATAATTTCTCACCATAAGTGTAATTGCAAATTTTTTTGTTTTTCCAGGGCCATTTTTAGAATTAATAAAATCGATTAAACGAACATCGATCGATTTTATTAATTTATAAAATGGTCTTTGAAAAACAAAAACTAATTTCCAGCTCAACTTATGGTGAGAAATCATTATTCAGGAAGATATTTAAAAAATAATGTTTAGTCCCATCAAAGATCTTGAATCGCATATTGGATCATGAAATGCCTGATCAGAAAAGGCGCTAAATTCAAATCATCGAAGAAGCCAAAGTAATAGAAAACATATTTTTCACATCAAACAGTACAGGGATTACAACCTGCCCCCTTTTATACCAAAAAATTAATTTTTAACAATTTAGTTCGACTTCCAACCAAGTAGTTGAATTTTCAACAAAATATTCGATTTTTCAGCTAAAAAGATTTTTTAGTTAAGAAAGGAAAAAAGTGTCAACCAAAACAGATTAATTTTTAACCACACAGTTGCATTTTTCACCAAAAAAGATTAACTTTCTACCAAAAAAGATGAATTTTCAAACTAAAAAGACGATTTTTCAAGAAAAGAGTTGAATTTTCAAGAAAGAAAGATTTTTCAGTCCAGAAAAAAAGATTTAACGAAATTATTGAATTTTCAGGTCACGAAAGCGAATTTTCTACGAAGCAGTTAAATTTTCAAGGAACCAGAACTTAAATTTTCATTTAAAAAAAATTAATTTTCCACAAATAAAAGCGAATTTTCAACAAATTAGTTCAATTTTCAACCACGTAAATGAATCTTCAAAAAAAAATTAACATAGTTGTTTCCAATTTATTTGAATATAAAACAATTTCAAACAAGGTGACAAATCCAAAATGTCGTTACTGCTTTCTTGGTTTGCACGGCAGAATAGTCAACATTTCAACCAAGAAAATATTTTAATTCTGAATTTAAAATAGTTGAAACAGATTAATTTTCAACCAAACAGTTGCATTTTTAATCAGAAAAGATTAAATTTCTGCCAAAAGAGATTAACTTTCAAACCAAAACGACGAATTTTCAACAAAACAACTGAATTTTTAACCAAAAAGTATGGCTTTTTAACAACAGAGTTGAATTTCCAACCAGAAAAAATTCATCTGTCAAGAAAGAAAAAAAATTTTAACCTAATAGTTGAATTTTCGACTAAAGTAGGTCAGTTTTCAATCAAAAATGAAATCCTTGAATTTTCATTGAAAAAAATTAATTTTCAACAAATAAAGCGAATTTTCAACAAATTAGTTCAAGTTTCAACCAAACAGATAAATCTTCAACAGAAATTTTTTTTTAACAAAGTTCTTTCCAATCTATTTGAATATAAAACAATTGCAAATCAGGTGACAAATCCAAAATGAAGTTAGTGCTTTTTTGGTTTATATGGCAGAATAGTCGAGATCTCAACCAAAAAATGATTTCAATTTCAAATTAGAAATTGTTAAAACAAAATAATTTTCACCCCAACAGATGCATTTTCAACCAGAAAAGATTAAAATTCTACTAAAAGATATTAATTTTCAAAACAAGAAGACGAATTTTCAACCAAAAATGATTTTTCAGTCAAGAAAGAAAGAAAATTTCAACAAAATTGTCGAATTTGTAACAAAATAATAAAATACTGATAAACAAGCATTAAAAACAAAACTAAAAGTCTAAGGAAACAAAAACAAAAGAGTATATTTTTTAGACAGTCGTTTTTGTGTTTTTCAGATTATTTCTTTCTAGCTTATTTAAAAAAATAATTTGAACAGCTCAGGGTTCTTTCCTGTAAAGAATACAGTAGGAAAAAATTGATAATAATAAATAATCAAAATCTATCTACTGATAAAAATAAGTTCAAAAAAATTAAATATGAGTATTTTTCGATTCTGTTGTTTGACTATTTTTCAAACTTTGATCTTCTTAAATTTTTTTCTGATTAATTTTTTTCAGTAGAAGGTACTGAAGTGTTCAACAGATTTTTCAAAGCTAACTAAAAACAAATTTTCATACACAATGACTCGAAAACTTGCTGAAGAAAAGGCACTACTGTTGGAAGGCACTTTCGTTTAATATATAATAGATACCCATATGATATAAAAAAATGTAATAATAAATGAAATCCTCTTTTTTTCGAAAAAAATCCCCTTCATTACCTAACATTGAACTACTGAACCGCTGTGATCCCTGACTGTTTAAAATTAAAATCAAGTATATATTTAATTCACTCTAGAGTGCGCTTGGATAAAAAATTGTATTAATTGTTACATATATTTGTTTAAACAATAAATGCTTTAAATTCTCTTAGATGCACTGTATTCTCTGATTCACAAGTCTCTTTTACGATATTAGAAAAGAAACACGATTATTATTTTTGTTGTCTGGCAATTTTTAAATCAAAATATAAAATTATCTATGATACAAAATTGTTGAATTTCATATTATCTATTATCTAAAAGAAAAAAAAACAAGGTCCATATTCTTCATAGCCCTGGCGAAAGTTTCGGATAGGAATTTATTCCGAATCAATCCGAACTCTTTCGAATCATTCCGGAATCTGTATCCGAACCAATCCGAATTAACGCGAACCAATCTGAATTAACGCAAATCAATCCGAAGATATTTTTTAATCCTTCTCAATCCCTTTTAATCCATGCGTCAACTTCAAATTCAATCTGAACGAATCCGAAACCACTTTTCAATCCTTCTCAATCCGTGCCCCCAATCCGAACGAATTAGAAACCACTTTTCAATCCTTTTTATTCCCTGAACCTATTCCCAATGAATCCGAGTCTTATCGTGGCACATTTTTCAATCCGAGTGCCCATTCCGAATAAATTCGAGGCTCATACGGAAAGACTTTTCAATCCTTTTGAATCCGTAGGTTCTCCTAAAATTCAATCCAGGTAAATCCGACTGAATCCGACACCAGTCCGCATGAATCAGACTGAATCCGAAGTCAATGCGAATGAATCCGACACCAATCCGAAAAATACTTTAAATTGTTCTCAATCCGATGTCCAATCCGAATGAATCCAAGACTCATTCCGACCAAACTTCAATCTTTTCCAATCCGTCACCAGCAACAGCTTCAATCCGAATGAATCTGAAGCTCAACCGAAAAGACTTTTCAATCCTTTTCAATCCGTGCATCAAGAACAGCTTCAATCCAAATAAATCCGAAACCACCTTTCAATCGTTTAAATCCGACGTCCAATCCGAACCAATTCGGGAATGGTCCCAAGCAAGTTCAATCTTTTTCAATACGTAACCAACAACAACTTCAATCCGAATGAATCCGAAACTTATTCGTAACCACTTTTTAATCCTTTTGAGTCCGTACCTCTAATCCGAATGAATCTGAAACCACCTCTCAATTCTTTACAATCCGTGTATCCAATCCATATAACACAAAATTTTGATTTATTTTAAATTTTGGAGATATTTTTGCTCTGTTTTTCAGGGTGATCAAGAACGATCACCCATTGATAAATCATGAAATTTTTGTCAGTTGCACGTATCTCTCACAGTTTTGGAGATAACTGAAAATTTTGACTTTTTTTTAAAATTTTGAAAATCTTGTAATTGTGTTAGTTCAGCGTGATCGAGGTCAATTTTGACTCATTCAAATAATGCGGATTCGACGACTAACAAATCAGTCAAAAATGACTTTTCAAATCCGCCAATTTGACTCAATGATGAAATCAGTCATTTTAAATAATCCACTATATTATTTTCACTGACGGAATCAATAATTTCAATCTATCTAGTCTGAGACTTTCATTGATGAATCAATCCAGTTGAATGATCTAACCTGTAACTTTCATTGATTAAATCAGTTATTTTGAAGGCTCTAATCAGTAACTTACTCTAATTAAATCAGCGATTTTTAACAATCTAACTAGTAACGGTTACTAATTTAATCAGTCATCTTGAATCATCTAATCAGTAACTTTCACTAATGAAATCAGTCATTTTGAATAAATGATTGATTGACTGATCTGATTCGTAAAATTGAATGTTAATTCAGTAATTTATGGTTAATTTTAATCATTTATAAAACTGTATGAATTTAATGCAGAATTTTAGTTTACAAATAATTTTACTATTTTATTATTATTAGTTTATATTATTATTTTATTTTATATATTACTTTATTATATTCAAAATATCAATATCCATGTGTAAAACGCTAACATAATCTAAAATTTTAGAAAATTGGAAATCTTGATGATGATTGTTGTTGAAAAATGCTAATTTTCGCTGAAAGATACTAACACAACCTTCAACTTTTAGAAACTTAAGTCTTATTCGAAAGTTTATGATTTTTTATTATAATTCTTTTTTTAAAATACTAATTTTCAGCGGAAAGCACTGGCATAAAACATATATAATATTTCCAATAATATATTAGATAAGAAATATGGGAAAATTTGAGTTTTTCTCCCACCCTGGAATTCAAAATTCTTGAAAATATATAGAAACACTTTAAAAAAATTAATTTTAGAGTTTAATGTTAATTTTTTTTGCTGAAAATTAATTTTTTTAACTAAAAATTCATTATTTTAGTACAAAATTCATATCTTTGGTTGAAAGTTTGTCTTTTTGGGTTGAAAATTGAATTATGTGTTTTGGTAGAAAATTCAACTACTCAGTTGAAAATGAGCTTTTTTGTTCAAAATTCATACTTGCGGGTTGAAAATTCAACTATTTTGTAGGATATTCGCTATTTGGCTTAAAAATTAAACAATCTGGATGATTTTTTTCTCTCTGATGACTGAAAATCCAAATCTTTTGTTGAAAATTCGTTTTTTGGTTGAATTCAACTGTTTTTGATTTAAAATTAAAATCTTTCTTCGTTGAAATATCAACTATTACATTTTTTGGTAACAATTCATCTTTTTTCGTTGAAAATTAATTTTTCCTCTTGACACTTTAATCATTCCATTTTTGGTTGAAAATGTATATTTTTCAGTTGAAAATTCAACTGTTTTGTTGAAGATTCGTCGTTTTGGACTAGAAATTCAACTATTTGGTCAGAAATTAACTTTTTTGCTGGAAACTCGTATTTGCGGGTTGAAAATTCTACTGGTTTGTATGAAATTCGCCTCTTTGACTTGAATGGAAAAACAAAATCGACCAGATTGTTAAAATTTAAATTTCAACAATCTGTTTGATTTTTTTAAAACTACTTTGTTGGGAATTCATCTTTTTTGGTTGAGTTTAACTGTTTTTGATTGAAAATTAAAATATATTTGGTTGAAATTTTCAATTTTAACAATTTGGTTATATTTTTCCTTTAAACTAACATCTTGTTTAGTTGAAGTATCCGCGGTTACATTTTTCGCTAGCATTAATCTTTTTCTTTAAAAATTCATGTATTTTCTGGAAAATTCGTCTTTTTATGGTGGAAAATTTTTTATTGAGAATTCTTTCTTTTAGGTTGAAGATTCATCAATTCAGTTGAAAACTTTTTTCTTTTACTGAAAATTGAACTATTTTGTTTGAAAAAATTGTGTAGTTGAATATGAATATTTTTCAGTTCAACTTTAACTTTTTTTAACTGAAAATTTAACTTCTCCATTTTTGATTTAAAATTTATATTCTTTACTTAAAGATTCAACTATTCGGTTGAGAATTCGACTTTTTTGGATGGAAATTCATCTCTGGTTAAAAATTTGTTTTTTTATTTTGTTTAAACATTAACTTTTCAACTGAAAATTTAATTATTTTATTTTTGGTTGCAAATTGATCTTTTTTGGTAGAAGATTAATTTTCTCGTTTTGAAATTAATCTTTTTTATTAGCAAATTTAACGACTTGGTTGAAAGTTAAACTCCTTTGTTAAAAATCATTTATTTAGTTGATGATTCATCATTTTAGTTGAAAATTCATCTCTTTGACTCCAACAAGTCATTATTTATGAACTTCAGCTTCATTTTTTAACCAACATTTTTTATTGTGAGATGTTTATTTCAGGATTTGAGGCAAAATACGTGTGTTATTGCGAATATTACAATTTTTTAACAAATTTTGGGATTGGAATTTGTTCGAAATAGTTTGTTATGCTGTAATAATATTGTAATAATCGTATTATTGTTGTGAAATATATTTATTATAAAATGAATTTCTATTTATTTTGTAGAAACAACGACCAAATTTTGATTGAATAGTCACAGCCCTGATTTTGGACACCTGTGCCAACCTGTCTTAATATTTTGATATCTTTGATCTAGTCGATAACGAATTAAAAAAAAAATTATTATCTTCAATCTAAAAATTGTACTTGAGTCATTTTCTCTATAGCATCTTGTCTACAGAATTGAATTGACTTTACTGATTGTATTTAAATGTTTTATATCAAGGAATTTTACTAATTTTATATTATACGTGTTATTAAAGTTTTCCCGCCTTCTCAAATTCAAATCCGCATGTTGGTAGCAGTGGAAATACGCGGAACGATGAGCATGCGCAAGTCAAATCAACATAACCTATTTCATGCTTGTACGCTCTGAATTTTGTAAAACAAACATAAAAACAATTTAATACACTCCTTTTCAGAGTATTAAAATAGTACTTGCGTAAGAAATACGAAGGCATTCCACGTAATAAAAAATAGCGTAACGCACAGCTATAATAAACGTTGAATTTGGTGAATTGTGTTTGGAACAGTAACCGGTATAACCTCAACATAAATACAATGAGTAACATTATAAGATCTGTTATTCATAAAGAGGTAAATATTTAATAAATATTATTAACTAGGAATCATGATTCGCACCTAATACGTGCAATTAGATTCTTATTAGCAGTAAAATTCTCAATATAAATCTAAAATACTTCAGAGTTGGCTCTAAAAGCAAAAACAAATTTCTGGTTAAGTCCACTGAATTTCGTCTGAAACGTGTTGCGGGCACATTTTTAAGAAATCTGAGATTTTGGAATAAGTAATTATTTAGAGTTGATTTAGCCTCTAAGTACTTTATAAATTATGCATATTTCAGTTGTAAACTGTGTTGAAAGGTGCAACAATTTAGTATAAATGGCGTTTTTCATGTACAGTTAAAAGTCTAAACTAGAAAAACATATATTTCAATTGAAGCTAGCGACGATATAATGACTGGCTTTTACATTTTTTAGTTTTATCACTTTATAGTCGACTTTACAAGGAAATAACAGGCAAAAGCTGTTTTTGAAGTGAACGTAAAAATCTGACATTTTGCACATTTTAAAAACTTTCCTGTGAAAAAACTACGTGACGTAAAATGTTAAAGCTTACCATGAGTAGTGTTTTTACTATTTTTCATCTGAATCCAAGTGATATTTGTCCAAAAATGATTTTCATCGTATTGAAACCACCGTAGGACAGTTACGGATTCGCGAGAAAATGCACTTTTTAGAGAGTCATAACTTTTTTCTGGGACCTCCAAAAAAACTGAGGCTTTGCACGTAATTAAGTTCCACTATGATTCAATCACTGTTAAAATTTTATGAAGTAGTTTTGCGTAACGTAAGAAATAATCACTTTTAAAATTTAGACTCATGAGGGTTATTTTACACTAGGTTAAGATACTAACTCAAGTTAGTAGAACAATTATTTTGAATGATCTGCGCATGCTCTAATTCGAAAATGGTACGAAAATAATTGTTCTTCTGACTTCATTGAACTAGTTAACATCTTAACCTAGTGTAAAGTAACCCTAATGAGTGTAAATTTTAAAGGTGATCATTTTTTAAATTGAGCAAAACTCGTTCGTCAAATTTTAACAGTGACATTTTTTGAAGGTCCAGGAAAAAGTTATGACCCTCTAAAAAGTGCATTTTCTCGCGAATCTATAACTTTCTCATGGTGATTTCAATATGAAGAAAATTATTTTTGGACAAATATCACATGGATTCAGATGATAAATGGTACAAACATTACTCATGGTAAGTTTTAACATATTACGTCAAGTAATTTTTTCACAGGAAAGTTTTCAAAATGTGCAAATGTCAGATTTTTTACGTTCATTTCAAACATAGCTTTTGCCTTTTATTTCCTTCTAAAGTCGACTGTAATGTGATAAAACTAAAAAATTCAAAAGCGATTCATTATTTATATTGTCGCTAGGTTCAATTTAAATATTTATTTTGCTAGTTTAAAGACTTTCAACTTCACGTGAAAAACGCCATTTTTACTATACTCTTGCACCTTTCAATACAGTTTACAACTAAAATATACATAATTTATAAAGTGCTTAGAGGCTAAATCAACTCTAAATAGACCAAAATTACTTATTCCAAACTTTCAGATTTTTAAAAAATATGTCCGCAACACGTTTCGGACGAAAGTCAGTGCCTTTTTTTTATTTCTCAACTGCCATCTATTTTGGTGATTTATAATTCTGTTAATACTAATTAAAGTTTTTTTTTCCTCTACAGGTTTGATAGGTGTTTCTATAACCTTTTCATTGATCGTAAGCATTTTGTGAAAAAAAGAAACACTTGGCCTTCAAAAATGCCAATCAACAATAAATTAGACTTTTTTCGTTCTTAGGGTTCTTTTTTGTTTTTATTGTCCGATCAAGCACGATCAATTTTTAGTTTGGGACAGTTAAGAAAGAATGCCCCGTATATAAGTTAATTTCAAAAGGACTTCAAAATTGGACACTATTTCAAAACAAAATTCAAAATTGTCGAATTTTAATGTAGTAGTCTACAAACTTGAGCATTACAAAATTAAGAAAGTTTAAAACATATATTTTCGAATTTAAGCTTTTGAAGCTAAACAATTTCCATTTCAGTGCCTCAAAAATTAAAATAATGTAGAATTGCGTATTCAAAACTAGAATTTTAAATTAAAATGATGGAAGTTTTATAGATGATTAAAATTATTATTAGGTATCATGTGATGTAGTATCAAGTGACATTCAAAGTGATTAGGTAGGGTTTTTTTACTGAAAAATGAGATTTCTGTGCAAAAAAATCACTCTCCTTTTCACCATTCAGAATTGAAGAATATGAAAAGTGTGAACCTCCAAATTTTAATTATTCTAAAAACGTTGAAAATCATATGATTTCTAATTGGAAAAATTCTTAAATTAGGATCTTGAAACTAAGTTTTTAATATAAATAATTTTCAAATTTTGGTTTCAATCTTTAATTTCTCAAAATTGTATCATTTCGAAATTTATTTGAAGAATATTTTATTCATGACGTTCTTGTAGGTTGAAACTTGATAAATTAGATAATTTCCAAACTATAATGCTTAAAAATAAATAATTGTTGTTTGAACCCTTCTTGGTTTGACAAATGTATTTCAAGTTTAAACTATTAATACTTCAATAGCTGAAAGTTTCGTAATTTGAATCCTTGCAAAGTAAATATCTTTAAATTCAAGTATTACACATTAGACAGCTTTTAGAGTGGAAAATTCAAAATTCACTGTAGCATTGTAGTGTGTATTGTACTTGTAGCATTTAAATTTTTAGAGTTTTTCTATCTGAATTTAAAATACGATTTCAAATTTGAATCGTTCAATATTGTACAATTTTAAAGTGAAAGTCTTGATAGTTGAACAATTTTCAGTGCTTTTTTTAATTTGTCGAATTTTCATTGGTTTAAGTATACAATTGTTCAAGTTCGCATGCTTTAATTTTTTGAATAAACTAGGCACGAAAATATTCAATTTTGATGGCTTCTTCTGTGGAATTGCACAAATTTAAAATAATTTAGATGTTTTTCATTTGTAAATCGTCTCATGTGTAAAGCTTCGAATTCGTACAGTGTTGATTGTTTGAATTTGGAATTGTTCAATATTTAATGTTTGATTTTCAATTTTAAACTCTTCAATATGTAGGATGGTTTTACATTTTAGATTCATTGATTTGAAGATTCTTTTTCGGTTAATTAAAATTCTGAATTGTTTAGTTTTGAAAGTTTGAATTGGAAAATTTAAATAATTAATAAACTGTCACATTGACATGTTAGGTAAAGTCGCGAGACAAAAAAACACGCGAAAAGCGACTGGAAACATAGGAGCTTCAATGTGGACAAAGTGAATGAATGAATTTGAAGATTATTATTGTTAATGATTTTCTTTATTTAAAAAAGTTCCTTTAGAATTTCCACCAGGCTACAAAAATGCATATTCGGTCTCGAGATTACATGTAGATGTTTAGAGACAAGATACTCTTCTTTTTATTTGTTGTACTTGTGTTTTTTTCAATTATTTTATTGAGCCAATTATAAAGCTGATACCAAACACACTTGTTCAATTACTTTTAAAACATTAAAAGTAATTATGTTTAATTTCTTATGTATATATGTATCACATATATCAATATTAATTTTGATGTGTAATGGAATCACTACAAATAAAGATATGGTTTCTATTAATTCAATACGAATCATATTTTTGTATAGGAAGTATAATTAGGCAAATCATTAATCGGAAATTACGTAAAATAAATATTATATGTTTATAACATATTGTCTATCATGAATATTTCTTGTAGAAAAATGTCTTTGATTCATTAATTTCTCACGAAAGATAATTCGTAATCTGACATTCTATTTCTGTGAAAATGAATCTATTTGATTCATCCACTTCTTACTGAGGATAATTATCTGATATTTTATTTCTATAAAATTGAATCTTATTGATTCATTTTATTTTAATGTCAGGAAAAGTATGCAGTTATACATTACATTTTAAATTGAGTAAAAATGAATCTATTATTCATTCACTCCTTACTGAGAATAATAATATGCGATATTCTTATATTTCTGTGGAAATGAATCTGTTATATGTATCCAATTCTCACTGATGATAATAATCTGATGTTATTATATTTTTGCGGAAATAAATCTATTTGATTTCTTCAGTTTTAATCTCAGAAAAAGAGAGAAAAATATGTGACATTATAGATCAAAGAAAAATGAATCTATTTGACTAATCTGCTTTTTACTGGGGATAATTATGACGTTCTATAATATTTGTTAAAATAAATTGATTGGATTCATACCGTTTTAAGCTCTCATCTATTCTATTTATTATTTAAAAACGAAGAAAAGTGATACTTTTTGATTTGTTACTGTTTATAATTTAGAAAAATTAACGTCTGTAACATATTATGTCTCTTTTATTCACCTATTTTAACTTAAGAAGAAACAAGAGAGTTTGTGTCTGAGCATGTGCTTTTTCTGTCCGTAGTTAGGATATATTATCTGGTATACTATATCTGCTAGAGCTAAAATAAACCTGTTTAATTCATCAAGTTTTAAAATGAAATAATTTTTCCATCATTCAAATATTTGGATCTATTTAGGATATCATAAATACCTCTATAAATATTATATTATGTAAATGATTTATGTACAGACATATCTGAATTATTGAAAATCTTTTAATTGTGCAAGAACTTTTTTAAGAAGCGAAAACTTCGAATACAATTTTCTTTAGGGTATAATTGAACTTGAATTAGTCTCAATACTTAATTTGGAATTATACCACCAATTTTGATTCATAAACATGTGTACAAGTTCATATACATTAATTATTTAACAAAAATATTGGAAAATATGGAAAGCACCGTGGTTTTCTTTGCTTATTAGCCGACAGAAAGAAATTATTTTACTACCTAAGAATATTTTTCAAAGAATATTCTTAGAATACAACAGAAATTAATCTTTGCAATTAATAAGAAATCTCAATTGTCCTAATCTTTAACGAAATTCATATTTGTATCCTGTTGCAGATTACTCAATCTTTGAACTCGAACTCTTTGAACAAAAACATCAAGGCCTCGCATTTGCAATTAAAATATAATAACAAAGAAGCGCCATTTTCCTTCCTATTTCCTTTGCGAACGAAGGAGTATAACGTTCTGCAAGATGCTAAATCTGTTACAACAAGCAAAATGGACAACTTCGTTAATAATATCGAACATTTGACGTCCCATCATAAGGAATCGTTGTCTTTTCAATTGGACAGGAACCAATATGTCAAAGAAATGCTCGACAACAATATTAAACAAATAACTCCTCCTTTTGTCGGCGCAAATCCCAGTAATGTTGTAGTAGAATTCAGTTCTCCAAACATAGCAAAACCGTTTCACGTAGGTCACTTAAGATCAACAATAATAGGAAACTATATCGCGAATTTGAACAAATTTCTCTGCAACAAAGTAACAACCATAAATTATCTAGGTGATTGGGGAACGCAATTCGGTTTCGTTCAACTTGGTCTGAAATTGGCTAATATTTCTGAATCTGCTATGAAGGAAGATCCGATCAATTCCTTGTACAAAGCTTACGTTTATGCTAACAATTTAAGTAAAGAAGATCCATCCATTGATGATAAAGCTAGAGACATTTTTAAACTCTTAGAAGAGGGTAATAATGAAAGTCTAAAAGAATGGGAAATTTTGAGAAGTTATACAGTCGACGAGTTGAGAAAAATATACAGTAGAATAGGAATCACATTTGACGAATATCACTGGGAATCTATGTATAGTGCTAAAAAATTAGAAACACTCTTTTCTGAATTGGAACGGTTACAGCTGCTAAGTACAGATGAAGAAAGTAGAAAAGTTATTCGTCTCAGTGATAAAAAGAGTGTGCCTATCTTAAAAAGCGATGGATCTACTTTGTACATAACACGAGATATCGCAGCTGCA
The DNA here is from genome assembly GCA_032362435.1 of Melikaiella ostensackeni. Classification (NCBI taxonomy): domain Eukaryota; kingdom Metazoa; phylum Arthropoda; class Insecta; order Hymenoptera; family Cynipidae; genus Melikaiella; species Melikaiella ostensackeni. Next base: position 42,107,595 of record JAUMHM010000031.1, on the reverse strand, counting down.
ATAGATAGATTTAATGACTATAAATTTGATGCTATGTACTATGTTGTCGATAATGCACAATCCGAACATTTTTTGAGACTCGTAAATATTCTAGAACGCATGGAATTTCCATGGGCGAAAAGAATAAAACATGTAAAGTTTGGAAAAATTCGTGGAATGAGTACAAGAAAGGGTACAGCTGTATTTTTGAATGATTTTTTAGATGAAACGAGAGCAGTTATGAAAGAGAAACAAATACAATCGCCGAGTAAGTAATGGATCATTCAGAAAAATTTGTAAACATTTAAAAAATTATGTTAATTTTTGTTCCTAGTTTTCTTAAGTTCGTTTTATCTCAGATACGAAAGTTCCTCTTGACATAGATGACAAAAGTACGGATATCCTTGGAGTTTCAGCTGTGATTATTAATGACTTGAAACAGAAACGTGCTGTTGATTATAATTTCGATTGGAACAGGGCTTTGGATGTACGTGAATTATATTACTTTTCTTGTCGAATAATTACACTTTTGACAAATAATAATTGGTACTTGAATCCAATTTGCAATGACACTTTTAGATAAAAGGCGAAACAGGCGTGAAATTACAATACAGTCACTGTCGTTTAGTCAGTTTAGAAGAAAACAGTGGAGTGGAGCCAGCGGCTGAATGTAATCCAGAAATTTTGAAGGAACCATGTGTCGATGAATTACTTTTCGTACTTGGCCTTTTCGAAGAAGCGATATTTAGGTCTCACGATACTCTGGAACCATGCCAATTGGTCGGCTACTTATTCAGACTAAGGTAATTAAAGTTTAGAGCTATTAAACGCTTTCGTTGTTTTAATAGTTCACAAAGCATAATATTGATATTCTTGCTTTACAGTCATGTCATCAATAAAAATTTACTAGAACTGAGAGTAAAAGATGAACCATCTGATGTAGCTTCTCAGAGATTGCTTCTTTTCAACGTATCTAGAAATGTTCTTGCTGAAGGAATGAGACTGCTTGGATTAAATCCACTAAGTAAAATGTAAAAAATGAGTTTGACTGACAGGGTTTGTAGGATCCTGCAAATTTTTGTAATACATTTTTTAGCTTTTGTAAATGCTCAAAATATATACTGGTCTTATTCCTTTTCTAGTTCAGATATTTAAATCTATAAGTCATTTTTGTGCGAGAAAATAACAGTCCTTTGATCGAAAGTATATACTATTTTGACAATGCATTCACTTGTTAACTTCATACTTTTAATGCCTTAACACTTTTTCTAAATGAACTTCCTTCGGGAACCCTCTTGCCCAGACATCTTTCTTTCTCTTGTTCGCCAATCTCACGTTAAAAGTCCAGCTGTAAAAATTCAGTCAATTATTAACACATTATTCAGGGTGTCTACTTGACCGGGTAATCGGAAAAGCAGGGAAATGACCAGGTATTTGATTCAGTGACCGATATTTTTCTATGGAATGTACTAATATGCAAATTTAAAGTTTTTTCATATTTTGTATTACTCTAATTCTGAGTTGGGACAGGGGATTTTAGGAAAGAATTATAATTTCGACTTTGAGACAGGGAATTTTTTAAAAGATTTATAATTCTGAGTTGGGACGGGGAATAAATAAAATAAATATATAAGAAATTCATGTAAAGAATTGCAATTATCCTGATTCAGAACAGGGAATTTCCGAAAAGAATTACAATTCTAAGTTATGACATGGAATTTCTGTAAAAAAAATATAAATTGGAGTTTTGGACAGGGAATTGCTGTGAACAATTATAATTTTCACTTTGAAACAGGGAATTTCGTAAAAAAATTCTAATGTTGACTTTGGGACATACAAATTTTGCAAAGAAATAAATTTTTCACTTTGGGTCAGGGAATTTTCAAAAAAAAAATAATTTTGGAATAGAACCGGAAATTTACGTGAAGAATTATAATTTTCATTTTAGGTTCACTTTAGAATAGGAAATTTTGTTAAGAATTATAATTCTAACTTTAGGACAGGGATTATTTCGTGAGGAAATATAATTTGATTTGGAATAGGGAACTTTTCAAAGAATTTTAATTCTGATTTGAAAGCAGAGAATCAGAAAAATCCCTGTACCAAGTCAGGATTCGTTACAACTTGAAACTTCCCTCTTCCGAATTTTAAGAAGAAGCAGTTATTATATTTCTGAATTATAATAGAAAATTTGATAAATAAATATAATTCTGACTTGGAACAGGGAATTTCGGAAATTAATTCAATTGTGACTTGGTAGAGGGAATTTTCTAAAAGAATTATAATTTTGAGTTTAGACGAGGAATAGATGGATGAAAAATAAAAAAAATTCCCGTAAAGAATTATAATTTTGTCGTAGAATAGGTCATTTTTGGCATAGAACGAGAAATTTCTGAAAAATAATTGCATTTCTCATTTATAAAAAAGAAATTTACGAAAACAACCCCTGTTCCAAGTCAGAATTCGTCACATTTTGAAGGTTCCTTGTTCCAAATCAGAATTTGTTCGAATAGAAATATTCTTTTTTTTTCAAATAAAAATTTGCCGGAATTTGAAACTTCCCTCTTCCAATTATTATGAAAAAGGAGTTACTCTTGTTATGAATTATAATAGAAAATGTTTTAAATAAATATATTTCTGTCTGGGAACAGGAATTTAAAAAAAAAAGTGTAATTGTGGCTTGGAACAGGGAATTTGCTCAAAAACTGATAATTTTTACTTCTGAATGAGGAATTTCCGTGAAGAATTATAATTTTAACTTTAGAATAGGGGATTTCCGTAAAATCTTTGAAATCTTTTAAAATATTCAGAAATCTCTTGAAATCTTTAAAAATCGTTCGAAATCATTCAAATCTTTTGAACTCTTTAAAACTGAACGGGCAAAATTAACAATTGACGGGGAGAAAACCGTAAAATGTCCGGGAATTTAAAAGCATCCGTCGGGTAGACACCCTGTTGTTAGATAATTACAGTCAAGGGGATTTAAGAATTTACCAACCTTAAATTTTTCAATCATTTGACTATCCATAAAACTTCGGAGACAACATAAAATACTCCAGCGAATCGAATCCGATTGTCCAGTTATGCCATCGAACTGTACAGTTCCTTTGACATCAATATCATTTTCAACTCCAGAAAATATTTAAGGCTTAACCGTGAAAAAAAAATGATAAAGACACGAAAAACGCTTCCTCTACGATAATTTCAACAAGATTTCTGCCAACATTCTTTTATTTTCTTCTAACATTCTTTTAGTTTCCCCCAACTGGTCCTTGACCTTGTAAACTTGATCAATGTACATTCTAAACTGCGAAGTAAGATTTTTAACTGCAGCTTTTTAAAGTAGTTTCTGTATCGCCTTCTTCCTTCTTTGGGACATAAGAAACCGAGTCGTCACAATCAGGTTATTCATCGTCCAGATTTGTACTATTTTTTTCTGCAATTTCATAAGCTGCTTTAAGAATGTCTCTCGGAAGCCCCTTTTCCAGTGGATTTAACGGCCTAACTACAAGAATATGCTTTCGAATTTGAGCATTTGCTTTATTGGACTTTAATCTTTTAAGAAATGAAGAGAGGTTTATTTGGCACTCTGTTATTTCCCTGTAGACTATCAGTTTCGCCATTCGGATGAGTTTGGTCAGACCTGCCTGGTTAAGTAAACCTTTTATGTCGTGCACAGCCATACCAACCAACAAGTTCATTAAAGTGACGACAATAAATATAACAAAAAGGCTGAAGAGGATTTGCGAAAAAACAGATAATGGATGATAAACAACGATAGAGCCACTTTTACTCCTTTCGCGATGGTATACAAGTCCCTCAAAGTCAAGTTTTCCAGCCATCATCGTTAGAATTTTGATCAAACCCGTTAGTAGGTTTGCAAAGGAAGGTTCTCCATCAAAAATTACACAGAAGCTCAGAGTAAAACCAATAAGTAGTCCTGAATAAGCAAACAAAAGTTTTGCAAATTCAAATTGAAT
>JAUMHM010000031.1:42078156-42088201 GCA_032362435.1 Melikaiella ostensackeni | reverse complement strand
ATGTTCACTCTTGAGCTATATCTAGTCTAGGCGAGATAAGCGGGGCCTAATCTTACCCAGACAGGAGCTGTCTAGCTGATAACGGGATGTGGGGTAGGGTGGGGGTAGTCGGACCATAGTGGTGCCTTACTATTGACGTATCAGTACAAGTCATAACAAGCGTAACAATACAGATGATTTTATACTTTTTTATGCGCGCGTAATATGAATTTTAAAGGTAATAATATTGAAAAAAAAATTCCAAAAAGAGTAGTAAATGCGGGACATGCGAGACACCAACCTATTTTTGCGGGACATTTTGCGGGACAAATTCTAAAGCGGGACACGAGCTGCTAATGAGGGACTGTCCCGTTGAATGCGGGACGGTTGGCTACCTTGGGCATTGTCGTGCAACAGGCAGACTCCCTTTGTCAACATGCCCCTCCTTTTATTCTGAATCGCCCACCATAATTTTTTTGGGGTCCCACAATATCTTGCGGCGTTGATGGTCTCCCCCTGAGGCAAGAATTCAATCGAAATTATGCCTTTGTGGTCTCAAAACACGGATGCCATGATTTTTTTTTGGCTGAAATGGTGGTTTGGAATTTTTTGGCTGAGAGTAAAGTGGTGTGACATTCTCGACACCATTTGTACACACTCGTACGATTCATAGGTGCTTCACCATAAACAGTTTTTACCTCAATAAACACCTCCAAGGAAGATTTTCCCTTCACGACAAGGTAGCGGATGACGGCGCGGGTTTCGCACTTGGCGGCAGATTCAATCGACATGTTTCACGAGAAATGTTCCTGTGGCCACAGTTTCCAACGTACTGACTTCGTTTTGGTCTCATTTTCAATGTCTTCGGTTTAGTTTCTGAGTTTGTAAATTGAAGATTTCTAAATGGGCAAAAACCTAATTGGAAATTTTTTGTGAATGAAGATTTGTAGTGGACAACTATAACAATTTGGGGAAACAAAATAAGAATATTTTAAACAATCTACTATTTTTGAAGATGTATAAAAATACTAGATTGCGTGTCAGAGGCGAATTTCCGACGAGTGTGAAGTTTGCCGCACGAGCTACCAAAAATTTGGAGCACAGTTCCTGCGTCCAGCAGAGCTACAGATGGGTAGTGACAAGAGTCTGGCCGACGCTGACCGACATTGTCCGACACCATGGTAAATTTTGGACAGATTGGATAAAGTCATATTTCTAGACAAACGTTGATGAAAATTTGTTGGGATACATTTTTTTATGATTTTGCAGTACCCATAAACCCTAATTGTAACTAAAAGTTGAAGCTAAATATGTTTTTTTAAATATAATGTTTGAAATATGTACTTTGATATGCAACATAACCTCACAATATTTATACTCATTTAGCGGTATTTTCGAAAAATGAATGTAATGTGTAAGTCATTCATAGAATAAACAAAATAAAAGTAAATTAAGGCTGATCATGAAGTTTTTTTTATTGATTGAATGTTTATAGTCGCATCAAATGCCAGGGTCATTAGCGACTGTACTGTAGGGTTAGTTATAAGCTGTAGATGTTTAAGGTATCTGTCGGGTGGTATACCAAGGAACAGAAGTGAAGCTTTCTGCAAACGCTTCTAGCCTCGCTTCCTGCTTTGGGAATCGAACTCGCGCCTGCGTGGCTACCAAGGCTGCCGTATTGGGACATGAACCAAACACGATACCATCTGAGCCACGATGACTTCCTGATCATGAAGTTTAATTAAGTACACAAATAACAGAAATAAATTTGTGTACAGGAAGAAGAATATTATTTTATGTCAAAATGAAAGAAAGTTGAAAGTAAAATATAGTTACTGAATCTATATGCAAAATCAGAATATATATATATATATATATATATATATATATATATTTTTTTTCAGAAAATCAAGAACGAAGTATAAGAACCCTTTTTGACACACAAATTTTCCACGTGAGAATGACTTGTAATAAGCCAAATCCATTTCGTGCTTAGCGTAACTTGTTCGGTTCTAGCCTCGTAGTATTGCCAGGGATCAAGGAACTTATATGGTAACGGGAAATAAGGGATGTTTAAGAGAAGCGCTGTTTTTTGGATCAATCTAAGAGTCGTGTGTTGCTCATTCAAACGAGACACTCTTTCCACAACATGACACGGATCGCTGATCAGTCTCTCTAGCAATCATCCCAGGTGAAGAGCTTCACAGAGCCATCATATTACATGATTTACACATAAATACTTAAAATGACTGATAAACACATAGGAGGATCCATACTCTTTGCCCTAACTACATCCACTAAGTAAAGCTCTTCACAAGAGCTCATGAGTATACAAAATCTTACGTTTCAGGCGTCACTCTCCTTCTGCTAAACGATTGTCCCCCATACAACCCTATCCTTGCATACATCTTTTGCTTCCTTTACATCCATACATCTTTTCATGCAAGTTCTTATGTTTCTACGACTCTTTATTTCTCGTCGCTTTAGGGTGTCGTTCACACATTCCAACTATTCTTTCTTTGGTCTGCCTCTGGGTACGCTACTATTTAATTCCTATTTAATTATATAACAGGTTTCAAGAGTCTTCTACGAGAGTCTCTAGAGCCTCTCATGAGGGCCTCCATAGCCTTCCACGAGGGACTCCAGAATCTCCTACAAAAGTCTCCAGAGCCTCTCAAGAGGGAGGCTCTAGCCCCCACGGAGGCCTCCAGTGTCTCCTACAAGAGTCTCCAAAGCTTCTCGCGAAGGCCCTCCAGAACCTTTCACGGGGGCCTCCCAAGCCTTCCACGAGAATTCCCATAGCTATCCAATAGTTATATCCATAGTTATCCAATTGGATACACACTTACACACACACACATACACTGTTCCATGGCCTAAAAAAAATGACCGAGTTCGTTAACCAGCCATTTTTGACCAACGGTTGTCGTTTTATCCATCGAAAATGCTTTGAGATCATTTTTTAATACAACGCATAGTTTTTATTTTAACCGTAAACAATAACATTAAAAATAAAATATTTAAGCAAGATACAAAAAAACTTTAATGACAAAATTTTCAACGAAAATGTCTACAAATTTGTTATTGACCATTTTTTCATGAAATAGGTGGTTTTCGTTTCAATTGTGAAAATATACTATTAAGAATAAAAATCCAAATTCATGGGAAAACGACACAAGACAAAATAAAATGTTTAACAACAATAATTGAAAGGCGTATGTGACAATTAATTTTGTTAGGCTATAACAGTACATAAACTTCACGGAGTTGCTCTAGAATCTGCAGTGATCGACATTTGGACAAAAAAATATTTTCAAATGGGCAAGCTTACATAGACAATTTGATATATAATTTTTCGGATGATAAATCTTCGATTCCGGCAAATTTTATCGTCAGCGAAACTTCTTTGCCGGTGTAAATTTTTTAAATACTTTACTTATATCGTACGATGATATTTTACTGTTGTTACCATTAAAACAACAGAAATTAGGGCAGTTAAATATTCTATTCCGTCAGATTTTTCCGGTGATAAAATTTCGAAATTAATTGGTAAGTACACGAGAACTGTCATTATTAAGCTAGACACTAGACTCTAGATATCCGCCAAGTTAGCACAACGCAATTTTTTTAATAGTATCGTTTATCCATAATTTGAAAAGATGGGGAGGGTGAATTGACACATATTCCAAGGTCCATTCTTTAAAACGCCTCGTTAGTTTGACCCAGAACACTTTGACCATTTGATAAAAATAGTAAAATATGACAATTCAAGCCGGCGAAAAAAGTTCATTGACGGCTTAGTTTGTCGAATTAAAAAATTCATCATCGGAAAAATCGGTAAAACTGTCGAACAAACCGAATACCTTCGATTTTCTTAAAATCCTAGCAACAAGTGGTTTTTTTCAACTATCAGGGGAAAGGGATTGGGCTGTGACCGAGTAACACTCCTGCTTCGGTCCCATTCCAGCCCAGTCACATCCCAACTTCAGTCACACCTCAACCCCTTTTCCAGAAGCTCAAAAAAACCACGCGTTTTACATATTTCCAGTTGCACTTCTTTGTGTGTGGCTATTCAGAATTACATTTCCGGAAACAGAATTCAACAAGACTATAAGGAATCCGTAGTAGTGGCGTGAAACACAATCTCACATCAGCAAATTATCATCAGAATATTGACGACCTGTGTTCGATAATATTAAAAACAGTATTATACATATAAATTATTTTCTCGTTTAAATTATATTCAAGATACATATATTTTCAAAATAAAATATTTTTTCGAGGAAACAATATTTAAGTACCACAAAACTCTGCAACCATGTCTGTTGGTAGGCTACTTATTCAGACTAAGGTAATTAAAGTTTAGAGTTATTTAACGCTAAGGGTTTTTTGATAGTTGACAAAGGTTAATATTTTATAGATATATAAAACTTTCTGATTGTAAATTTTGATTTCCAATAAAGCGCGGGATTTAAAATACTGAATTGGATTGAATTATTTATAACAATTGAAAGTCCTTGAAATTCCCGGAACTCAAATTGAAAAGCTCACAATATATTATAAAAAGCATAAAAGTTAACGTTCAGATTGGAATTGTAGCCAATTTCAAATTAAAAAGCATCTACCTAAAACTTAATTCACACATACAACTTTAAAAAATACTTTTAGTTCAAGACTTTCGTAATCATATTTTTTAGAACTTTCTTCGTACCAATCTAATAATTGATCCTTTATGAAATGAATCTCCACTTCACTTCACTTCTCAGAGAAAGCTAATTCTTTTCAACGTATCCATAAATGTTCTTTGAGCCTCCTTGCATTAACTTCATACTACATAAAATGTTCAATCTCAGTTTAACTGATAGACTTTGTCAGATGCTGTAAATGTGTGTAATAAACTTCTGAACTTCAATACACGCTTGAAAAGTATATATTATAGTCCTATATATTCCTTTTGTAGTCCAGATATTTAAATCTATAAGTAACTTTTGGAGCGAATAAGTAACAATTCTTTGATTCAAAGTATATATATTTTTACGATGCATTCACTTGGTAATTTCATATTTCTAATACTTCAACGCTTTTTCCAAGTGAATTTCCTTCTGGAACCCTCTTGACCAGGCTTCTTTCTTTCCCTTGTTCGCCAATCTGGCGATAAAAGTCCGGCTGTAAAAATTTAAACAATTATTGTAAGTTTCAGACTATTCCATCTTCAAAATAGAAGAAGGTAATGATCCAAGCAATAACACATTTATAAAGCATATAAAGCATTAAATCTACTACATTTATAAAAGTTGCTAACTTCATACACATTCTAAAAATTTTGAACATTCGAAAAATATTTTTAAAAAAACAGACATCTTTTAATAAATTGAGTGACCAATTTTTTAATGCCTCAACTAAAAGAAATCTTAATGGCCTTCATGGGCAATCCTGCAGACTGGAACAAATCTTGAGCTTAGAGTCTCTACTTAAAAATTTATATTAAGATCTAAATGAAATCTACTTTCTTATGATGCATGGAAGGGTTTATAAGAAAGTAGATTTCATTTCGATCTTGATATAAATATGGTAATTAATTATTGATGCAATATAATTAGTACATCAAAGTCAAGGGAATTTGATCCCGAAGTCTCGGACCAGGCTAACATGCGCGTCCTTGGGTTGCAGATAGAGGGAGGGCCCTGTACCGAGAGTTTTTGCTAAAAATAATTTCACAACTCAATAGGCAGTCACGGATAATAGTCGTCAACAACTGTGCTGAAGGCTGCGTGGCACCCGGGAGTCGGTTTCATTCGGTGTATCTAGGATATCAGGTCGCCTCCTAGAGTATTGAGACCTTACTCTCGCATGCGGGGCTCTGCAGGAGGCGGACTGTACATTTCCATAGCTACTAGTGGGATTAATAATGGAGGATAAGAATTTAAACAGAAGTTTTTGTGAGACGACCAAGTTCACCAGAAAGCTGGAGGACATACTAAATAAAATAGAAGATTTTTACGGAGCAAAGACAAGCATATACCCGCCAATCAAAAATGGGCTCGAAAAAGCGTTAAACATGTTAGATAAGATGCGGGATAACGCAAGATAGACAGAAAGCTGGTTCGATAGCTTAGAGTATCGTCTGGCCAAAAAAATCAGCAAGAAGATCAAGGAGGCTAAGTCGACAGCAGGTTAAAAGGACACGACCTGCGAGGGGACTCAGGCGGAGCAACAAGCCGAGGCAACTCCCGAACCGGTCTTCCGTAAGAGAACGAGAGTGTCTAACGCGAGCCCCCAGGAGACCAACACGTCCAAGGCTCAAGACCCGAGTCGATGGAGCAGGGCTCGAATTAAACAAGAGCGATAGAAACAAGGAGAAACCTGAAATCAAACCGAAGGAAAAGGAGAAATCGAGGCGTGCGCGTCCCGAGGCGGTTCTCATCAAACCGGCTGAAGGAGTGAGCTACGCCGAGGTTCTCAAGAACCTCAAGGAAAGGGTAAAATCTGACGAACGTGGAGTAAAAATCAAGAGTCAGGAAGATCAGAAATGGAGAAGTCCTCACAGAGATGGGGAAGACGCCAGAGGGAGAGACAAAACTGTCCTCGGCCATAGTAGCTGCTGTTGGGAAGAGCGGAGTAGTCCGCCACCTCGGCCCCAAGATCAAGGTGGAGTTCTTGGATGTCGCTAAGACTATTGAGACGGATGAAGCAGAGGAAGCTCTAAGGAGGTTTTTTGGTGGTGCCTTGCAGTTGGACACGAAGGCGTCCATGACACGAAAACCCTTTAAGAGAATAAGGAAGGTCTTTCTCAAGTTGGATGAAGAGCGGGCGTGAAAACTCCTGCGAGCGGCCCACTTGAAGATCGGCTGGGTCTCCTGCATGGTCCAGAAAAAAATGGAGGGGACGCAAGGCTATTGCTGCCAAGGCTAGGGCCACCTGGCAGCGAGTTGCACTGGTCCGAACAGGACAAGGAGTTGTTGGTAATGTGGCCTCGACGGACATTGACTCTGCGCCACATAGGAGCAGGAAGGGAAATCACACACGTTCGGGAAGTGCGGATCCTTCCCCGTGTCTTTGAAAGTTTTTCCACGAATCCTCGAAAAAAAGGGAATGTAATACTTACCAACTTTCATTTTTTCGATCATTTGACTATCCACAAAACTTCGGAGACCCCATGAAATACCCCAGCGAATCGCGCCTGATTGTCCAGTTGTGCCACCAAATTGTACAGTCGCCTCGACATCAATATCATTTTCCATTCCAGTAAAAATTAATGGGAAGATGACCTGGAATTAAAAATAAATATATTAGAAACAATAACATATATTTTTTTTATTTTCTGCCTTAAAATCCATTTTCTGATCGACAATATTAACATAATATCTGTATTATCATTTAAGGTTTTTAAGAATTTTAAACATCTTTCATACATTTCTTTATCTGTTTTACCTTAGAAGAACTAACAAAGGCAGGAAAAACACTTCTTCTACGATAATTTCAACATGATCTCTTCCAACATTCTTTTTGTTTCACGTAACTGGTCCTTGACCTCGTGAATTTCATTAGTGTTTATTTGAAACTGTGAACTAAGTTTTTCATATACAGTTTCCAAATTAGTTTCTGTATCCTCTTCTTTCTTTTTTGGCATATAAGAAACCGACTCGCTACAATCAGGAAGTTCACCATCCAATGTTGGACTATTTTTTTGAGCAATTTCAAAAGCTGCTTTAAGAATGTCACTAGGAAGCCTCTTTTCCAGTGGATTTAATGGTCTTACTACAAGAATATGCTTTCGCAGTTGAGTATTTGCATTATTGGACTTCAATTTTTTTAAAAATGAAAAAAGTTTTATTTTGCATTCTGCCATTTCCGTATTGACTATCAGTTTTGTCGTCCGGATGAGTTTGGTAAGACCTGCCTGATTTCGTAAACCTTTAATATCGTGCACAGCTATACCAACCAATAAGTTCATTAAAATGACGACAATAAATATGACAAAAAGGCTGAAAAGAATTTGCGAGCAAACAGATAATGGATGATAAACAACGACATAACCATTTCTATTCCATTGTCGATGGTTTATGAGTCCCTCAAAGTCAAGTTCTCCAGCCATCATCGTTATAACTTTGATCAAACCTGTGAATAGGTTTGCAAAAGACGGTTCTCCGTCGAAAATTACGCAGAAGCTCAGAGTAAATCCAATAAGAAGTCCTGAATAAGCAAACAAAAGTTTTGCAAATTCAAATTGAATACGAGTAAACATCGCAACATAAGTCCCAAATTCTGGCAGTTGACCAATCATGAACATTAAGTTTGTCCAAGCGCAAAGAACAGAAAAAGCACCTATATACTTCTGCCAACTATAAGTTTTTCCTGTATAAACAAAAGACGTAGCGAATACACTCACTATAACTACAGTGTCCAGAATATTGTCTATATTACATAGATATTCCTGGAAGTTCTTATAAATTGTAAAACTCAGAATCTTTCTCAGTATCATCAAACAAACGAAAGTCAACCAAATGTACCATTCACATTCAATAACCCGTTTATCAAAGTAATAACACATCACGTTAGTACCATTAATGCTGGTATTATTGTCCTCAGAGAAATTGTAACACTTATAAGCTAAAGCTGATAATACGTAAGTACTCATGAAGATCAGCATGAGTGTATAAAAAAAAATATTGAGAAGGTAAAACTTTTTAATTCTTTCCCACTTTAGGTAGAGAAATGCCGTGACTAGAGGGTGCGCTAAAAGTTCTGTAAGATTCTCCTGCATAAAGGTGTTGATGAAACTAGTGTCGGGTTTGTCATCACTCGGACGAAGAGAAGAAAAATCGAATCTCATCTCAAATTCCTTGTTTTGAAAACCTGGGCGTCTTAACTTTATAGAAGAATCCATATTACTTCGAAACGCTCGAAAGGATTCTGGTATCTTTCGTAAAATAATATTCAATGCTGACACTCCTTTGCTGGTAGTTGCACTTACATCAGCACCATTCCTAATGAGCATTTCGACGCACTCTGATTGTTCTCCTAAAGCTGCAACATGAAGAGGCGAAAATCCTGCTCTGTCTATTAAATTAACCAGCGCACCGTGTTTCAGTAAGAGTTCTACTATTTTAATATTCGAGCCAGTTGCCATTATAGCGTAATGCAAAGGACTCCTATTCATTTCATCCAGAGCATTTACATCAACCTCTGGCTTCTCTAATAAAAGTTCACAACATTTTAAGGATTGTACACTACAAGCCACATGAAGTGGAGTTTCTCCAATTAGGTTTTTGTGTGTAGGATCGGCTCCTCGCTTGATAAATAATTCTGCAACTGCTTCTGACTTTATTCTAATAGCGTGGTGTAAAAGTGGTATCACATCTGGGTCATTTGATATATTATTCAAGTCAGCACCATGATCTAAAAGAATTTCGGCAGTTTCAGGCCGGTTTCCAGCTGCAGCTGAGTGCAAAGCACAATGACCAAAACGAGGGCTAACGTAATTCAAATTTGCACCCCTCTCAATTAGGTATTTTAGACAAGCAATTTCTCCGGAAAAAGCAGCATACATGACTGGAGTTGCATCTCCAAAGTGGATACTATTTATGTCTGCTCCAGAGGCTTCTAGTCTGAATAAAAGGTGTGATGAGCCACGAAAACAAGCCCAGGCGAACGCAATACTCCTGAATTTATTGTCAAAATCTGGAAAGAGAATTCCATTTCTTTCTGGCACGTTACCATTCTCCATTCCTATAAGAACTTTCATTTCTGCAACGCTCACCGTGTTCAATAAGATAAGACTCATTATTTTAGTCGCATCAATTTCGACATCTCTTAGTGGTTCAAGATTGTCGAAGAAAAGCGACTCGTCTATGGGTGGCGGTGCTCCAACATCTATTTCTACATGTGCAGCACGAGTCGGTTGTGCAATACAGATTGTTTCTGGATAAATTCGTGTTGTTAATTTTGCGGATTTGTAAGCTTTCCTTAATCTGGCGAAGACTGGATCGCCCTTTTTTAAATAATCATGTACATGGCTTGCTGAAAAATGTCGTTGCTTTCTATTAATAGGAGGTGAGGACAGCAT
>JAUMHM010000031.1:42060886-42073731 GCA_032362435.1 Melikaiella ostensackeni | reverse complement strand
TAGTCTCTTTGAGTTGAAAATTCATCTCTATCGGTAGAAAACCTTTTCTTGTCACATAGACATATTGGCAATTAAACAAACTAGAAACGTAAAAAAACGCAGAATGAACGTGAAATTCATCATTATCCAACGGCTACGTTACTTTCTGGGGGGGGGGGGGGGAATAGCCAAAAATTGGTAACGCAGTTTATGGATGGCCCCTAATCGAACTTCTCGATTCTTTGTTAGCTCTTTGAATTGCTTCTTTGTTACTACGAAAGAGTGCCAGCTCATAATTCTATATAAATTTTTTATTTCTCGACAGTGGCCAGGTCAGCCTAATTTCAGAAGAAGTAAAAACATATCTGCCTAGTGAAAAATAAATAAAAAAAATTAATTTCTTTCACGATCTTTACACATTCAATGAATTTTCGAAAACATTCCGTAAAAAGTTTTGAACTTAATTTTTGTTGAAAAGTTCTTATTGTCATCTTGTGAAAAGTTAATTAAATTGATTTTTAAAATGCGAATTCTGAGAACTGTTTCTCCATGACTCAAAATACAATTTATTCCCTCACATCCATGTCTATTGGAAAAAATCTTTGGGCAAAAAATATAAAAGAACATACCAAGTTCAAAATCTGCTTCTCGTTTTTCACATCAAAATTATTATTGAATTCCATAACTAGATTATTTTGGATTTGATGAATGCATTTTGCTCTCACTGATAATTTTTCCTCTCACTGATAATCCTTATTAATTTTTCAAATTTAACCTCTATATATTTTCCAATTTCCTTTATTTCCTGTTTTTTATTTTTCTAATTCACGACAATTCAAACTAATATTAATCAATTTACAGGATCGCTATCATGGTACGTGTATTTTGACTCGAGACTCTCGTGTGAATGAATTACTAATTATATTTCGAAGTCTCAGCATGATCATATACCATTCACATATGGGTTGCATTTTTAACGTCATTTTTTATGGGGAAATTTATTTGAAATCCCATTGACCATATGAGTTTTCGGCGATAAGGGCATCTCGATTAATTAGGATTTAATATAGTAGAAAATATTAGAAAGTATTCCTATTCTTTTTTACTCTTCTTCATGCCACTTAATCCCTTTCTTCTAAAATTTATCTTCCTGTTTAATTTTTACGACTTTCTCATCCTTTAAACATTAAGTTAATAATTTATCACGTCTCTCTTTATTATTTTAGCACTTTATCGAAAGCGAGATTAATTATTTTTGCTGTAGCATATAAGCTTTTTTTTTCTTTCTTTTTTTAAACTTTATTATTTATATTGTAGATGCCATTTCAAAATATTCGCATGAATAACTAATATGATTTTTATATTTATTATGATATAAATGTAACACTATTGTGTCTTTTTTAAAACTCTTTTATACCTTTAAGGGAGATGTAGAACTGAACACAATGCAGAATTTGTTATTAATGCTCGTGATGACAGAAAAAAGAATGAGTGACAATACATACTCGTACAGAAAGAGGGAATATTGGTGAACAGAATACAACTTAATATTTTGGAAACGTATTTTTTTATTTAAAAAAATCAGATTAATTGATGGGATAAATTTCAAGATGGAGATCTGATACATAATTATTTATTACATGCCGACATACATTCAAAACTTGTTTACCACATGTATAAATGACCCTCTTCTTAACTTAATTGGTATTATACGTTATGAGACAAGTAAATATGTTAAATATAAAGGAATGAATATGTGTATATTCTGGTATATCACAATGTCATAATCTATCCTCGCACAACTTTTAATTATCTACGTTTGGTCAAATCTTCTTTTAAACAATATTTTCTTACAGTTTTAATAACATGAAAACAAATTTGCAGACAAGAATACACGAAATTTTCCTGAACAGATTAGCTAGTAAGTTTGTTGACCCACTATAATATTATTCACCAATAAAAAATAGAAGGGCCACTTTTTTATTGTGTACAGGTTAGGGTGCCCAATACAAATATAAAATTTTCAAATTTTGCAAACGCTAACCCCTAAATTTCTTTCTTTTAGTGAAGAAATACTGCCATAAACTTTCTTTAATTAAAAAAAATTTTTTGGCGGTTACGCTAGGCCGTTTGTGGTCTATGAATGAATTTTCTTAGTTTTCAATTCTTAGAAAATACAAATTTGAGGCTAAAACATTCTTTCGCCACTAGAAAGTATTCACTATTGTTTGCGGAATATACCCTAAACTTTACGAAACAAAAAAATCTTATCATATTATCTGGAATAAAATACGAAAAATTGGAATTTCATTACAATTAATGGTCCGAAATGGCCCCTGATCATTTTTTTCCTGGAATAATATGCACAGAATTTCTTCTAAAATACGAAGAAAATATTCTTCATAATGATTACATTGAAAATATTTATACCGGGTTATACCCTGAAGAATTCTGCCGAACTCTTTTGAATTCCCTTGAATTTTTCTAAATTTACTTCATTCTCAATAAATGCAATTGATTTTGTTATACTTTTTCAATTGATTTTAATCCACTTGAATTTTGATAAGTTTCATCAAATTCTCCTAAATTTCCTCAAATTCTTTCAAATTCACGTCCATTTTAATGAAATGAATGGAATTTTTGGACTTTTCCAAATTATTTGAATTTAACTTGAATTATTTAAAATTCACCCTAAATTCTTTTAAATTCTTTGGAATTCTCCTAAATTTTTTTAAGTTGCCCTAAATCCTCTTGAATTCCTTTAAATTCACTTGAATTATTCCAAATTCATTCAATTCTGCTCAATTCAACTTAATTCTTTTTATTTCTTTTTTTAATTCACCCTGAAAAACTTCAACAAATTCTTTTGAATTTCCTTGAATTTTTTTTAATTCACTCCAAACTTAATGCATTTTTCAATTGTTTTTAATTCACTAGAATTTTTATGAACTTCATTGAATTTTTCTCATTTCCCTTAAATTCTTCTAAATTCACTCGAATCTTATTTTAATACTTTTTTTAATTCACCCTGGATCTTTCAAACTCGCCTTGAATTTTTAGGCATTTTGTCAAATTCTTTTGAACTCCCTTGAATTTCCTTTTAATTCACTCCAAACATAATGTGTTGAATGATTTTTGTTTATATTATTCAATTGTTTTCAATTCACTTAAATTTTTATGAATTTTATTGAATTCCTTTCATTTCCCTCAAATTTCTCTAAATTCACTCGAATTTTATTCAATTCATTGTTGTTATTTATTTTTCATTTTAATTCACTAAATTTCTGTTAAATCGGCCATGAACTGTTCACTCGCCTTTTGCTGAAATCAGTGAATTTTTTTATAATTTTCAATGCATTTGAATTAAACTTGAATTATTTCAAATTTACTCTGAATTCTTAGAAGTTTCGTCGAATTTTTCTGCATTCTTTTGAATTCAAGAGAACATCAGTCACTTTAGTAATGCACACTAATCACTTATAGTCAATTTTCGTTACTTTCCGGGTTAGAAATGAGACAAATTTAATAAAATTGGTAAGGAAAACTTATTGAAACTAATGAAAATGCAAGATTGCACCAAAATCGACAATAATTAGCTAGCTTACATCCTTTTGAGTCAAATTATAGCTAAAAATACATTTCAAAGTACCATAGAAATCTTCAAACTATAAAAATGTGTATTTTTTGTGTTCTTCAAAGTTCAAAATTTTTTTCTGTCTCCCGGTATAAATATTTTTTCATTTATTCAATATGGAGAATATTTTATTTATATTTTACAAGACACGTTGTGCATATTATTTCAGAAAAAATGTTTAGGGGTCATTCCAGGCCATTAATTATAATAAAAATCCTAATTTTCACATTCTAAGCCCGATAATATCTTCAAAAAATTTTTGTTGTTTCATAAAACTTAAGACTATTTTCTCAATAAGAATAAATATTTTCTTGTGGTGAAATAATCTTTCAGCCTCGAATTCGTATTTTTGAAAAATCGAAAACTGAAAGAATTGATTTTCATACCTAAAACGGCCTAGCAAAGCCTGTAAACAATTTTTCTAAAATTAACAAAAATTTATGTCAGCATTTTTACACCGAAAGGAAGAAATTTAGGGGGTAGCGTTTGCAGATTCCAAAAATTCAAATTTTTTTGTGGCACCCTAGTACCGGTACTCTTTTTTTAATCAAATAACCCAGAACGTGAACATTGCGTGACATATAGGATAAATTTCATACCATCTTTGTAAGATTTGTTGCTTAAATAAAACAGAACAAAAATAATATTTTCCGATGAGATTTCCATTATTCAGAATCTGATAATAATTCTTGAAAAATCAGTGTTAGCCATATAAATTTTAATTCAGGAGATATAATTTTCAATATTTATAACAAAATAGTTATTAATTAATAATTCATCTTCCTCAAAGTTGAGTAGTTTTAGTTTCCGAACAATTTTACAATTCGATTTTGTTTGCGTGATTCGGGATACTAATTAGATATTTGTATACGAGTAGGCTCGCTTTCACGTTGAAGGGTTGCGCTACGCACTCATCAATTACCGAAACGACAAACACAATTTTCAATGAATTCTGTTGGGGAGTAAAGCAAGAAGAATGGTATTTATTATAATAGCTAGGTAGTTATTCTTCATTAGTCCTCAAGAAGATAAAAATATTACTTATATAAACATGCCCCACCCCAATCTCATTGATCATTTTCACTTTTATTTCTTTATAGAATAGGCACTTGCATACATAAATATATGCATTAGTACTCCATGCAAAAATCACCCCATTTGTCCTCATTTCAATTAGGGCAGTGATCAGAATCTCACTAGAACACCTGGACTAGTAAGTTCTAATCAGGACTCTTTATTGCCCTGTTAAGTTTTTCCATTCTTCGTGACTAAAAAAACTATATACTTCTAGTTAGGCCCCAATCTTGTATTTTAGGCACGCTTTAGTTGGGTCCTGCGTAACATCAAAGAAACCGAAAAGTTCTAATCAGGAACTGATCAGGCCTCAATTAGCATACCCAAAATGAAATTTTTGAAGATGTCGCCGCATTATATATAATGCAGTGCCATCTTCAGATGTTTGTATTTATTAAATTAGACAGCAAATTAAACATTTATTATCATCCGCAGCATCCGAGTGATTAACACTTGTAAACACGTACTCCTAATGAAAATAATGCAATCGGAATTCTTACGAAAAAAAGCGTAAGTTACGCTGTTAAAATGTATTTAATGTATATGTTACCATTTATATTTGAATCCAGTCAAAACTAGTTTGAACCAATTGAAACACGAAATTATCATGAGTATTTGTAAAATCTAGTTTTGACTAGTCAAAACGCGACATAACTGAGTGCTTTTGTGAAAACCCGAAGAATTTCTAAATTCAATCTGATTTCAAGTTTCAACAAAAAATTTTAGTTAAAAATAGATTCACCCAATTGTTCTTTTGGAAGAACTAGTTTTACCTTGTTTGACATATGTATATGTACCTTTGTATATAAATATAAATAAATATATATATATATATATATATATATATATATACCTGTATATGTGTAATAGGTAAACGTAACCTAAACTTTGTAAATACGACGTCTTTTGTCAAGTTTGAAATCTGAAATTTTTATATCGATATCTCGAATACTTTTCGAGATAGGGGGCAGGCACGCCTGTGCTTAGTCACAGAAATAATGTTTGAGATATTAGTTTAACAATATTCTGATGTGTCTTTTTTCGTAAAAAATCCCCTATTGGAATAAACATTATGAAAATAAATGAATAAATGTAAAAAGTACATTTGAGAATTCTGTTTTTTCCACGCGATTGCGTTTCAATATTTTGTAAAGAAAAAGTTCATGGAAATTTATGATTTTTGATAAATTATGCAAATGTTCGACAACTTATGGAAATTTGCGGAAACTTGCGGAAATTCAAGGAAATTCACGGACTTTCGAAAATTTGTGGAAATTCACGGAATCTTGCGAAAATTTATGGAAAGTTATAGAAACTTTCGGAAATTTAAGCAGAGTTTTGAAATTTTATAGAAAGTTTTCGAAATTGTGAAAAACTTTGGAGATTTGCAAGAGTTTGAAAATTAACTTCTTGAAATGAAAATTTATGGAATTTTATGAGCTTGTTATTTTTTCATTCACCATTGAGCATTCATGTCACATTTTTGGAGCATTAAATGGTCTTTTTCCATCTTAGAGATCAAACTGCAAAAGACTGGTGCCCTCCTCAGTGTACAACACAAACTGATCATAATTCCTTTGGTTCTGGCTTGGTTTTCATACTTTTCCTTGCATGACCGAAGTTTGATGGGACTGACGTTATGAATGGACACTCTACCTTATGACGATTCAGCTGCTTAATTTGGACATGATTTTATTTTATATTTTATTATAAATTGCTTATAAACGAAAAATTAAAAATTTCGAAAATTCTTAACGATGAAAATATTTGTATAGAGATAGCTCTAAACATTCTATTAAATTATATCAACTAAATACCACTTCATGTTTGATGAAATTCAGGCTACAAAGCCTGGTATTACTGCCAATACTGTGATGAAAATTTTTAAAATTTCGAATTTTTCAAATTCATTTTTTGTCATTTTTACAATATTTATTGAATGAACCTGAACCTTTCTTGTTAAAAGGATGTACTTTATTAAAATGTACATATAAAATTTTGTTTTCCTGATATAATAAAAATTGCCAAAAAATTCAAATATAAAACTATTTAACAGAAAGAAACATATAGAATATACTATATATATATATATATATATATATATATATAAAATGTTGAAGATTCGGACGTGATGTGGAAATTCTAAATATGATTTGCAGGGCATTCATTTTACTGCATACTATTTGCAATTGTTAGCAGACCTACTTATACTAGATTTTCTTATACTTGATAGGATTGACATATTATTAGACAATTTCTAATAATATGTAAATTCTAATCTAGTTCAAGTGAAAAAATACCCACACAGGAGCCCCGCAGGGGCCCTGTTCAAGTTGGGTTGTGGAAGGGCGGCCCAGGTTGGAATACTGCTAGAAAGTCTAGTAGGGTCCACACCGACAAAAGAGTTGCGTTACCGATGAGGCCCGACTAATTTTTCCCACTAGAGGCTAACGAGAAATTGGGAAAACTCATCAGAGCCCCACGAGAACCTTTCAGAAATTTCTGCACGGGTTTTCCATGTGAACTTCCTTCTGGAACCCTCTTGATCAGACTTCTTATTTTTCCTTGTTAGCCAATCTCACATTCAAAGTCCGGCTGTAAGAAAGCAATCAATTATCATTTTCATTATTATTATTAATTGACTGTGTTTTTACAGCCGCACTTCAAATACAGTCAATTATCAACACATATTTATTAGTAAATAACAGCCAAAAGGATTTAATGCTTACCAACTTTCACTTTTCGATCATTTAACTATCCCCAAAACTTCGGAGAGAGCAATATCATTTTCCATTACATTAAATTTTAATGGGAAGATAACCTGGAATTGAAAATAATTTTATTAGAAATTATATAATATATTTTTCTTTACATTTCTATCTTAAAATCCATTCCTGATGACAATATCTACCTAATACCTATATTATTATTTTAGGGTTTTAGATATTCTGAACTTCATTTGTAAATTTCTTCATCTGCTTTACCTTGAAGTAACTCAAAGATACACGAAAAAAGCTTCTTCTATGATGATTTCAACCTGATCTCTTCCAACATTCGTTTTATTTCGCGTAATTGGTCCTTAATCACAACAACTTGATCAGTGTTGATTTTAAACTGCAAAATAAGTTTTTTAGCTATAGTTTCCAAATTATTTTCTGTATCCCCTTTTTTATTTTTTGGGGTGTTAGAAATCGAATCGCTACAATCACGACATTCATCGTCCAGGATTGTACTATTTTTCTGAGCAATTTCATAAGCTGCTTCAAGAATGTCACTAGGAAGCCTCTTTTCCAGTGGATTTAATGGTCTTACAATAAGAATATGCTTTCGAATTTGAGCATTTGCTTTATTGGATATTAATCCTTTAAATAATGAAGAAAGTTTCATTTTACACTCTGCCATTTCGGTGTAGACTATCAATTTGGTCGTTCGGATGAGTTTGGTAAGACCTGCCTGATTTCGTAAACCTTTTATGTCATGCACAGCTATACCAACCAACAAGTTCATTAAAATTACGACAACAAAAATAACAAAAAGGCTAAATAGTATTTGCGAACAAATAGATAAAGGATGATAAACAACGATATAACCACTTTCTCTCCCTTCTCGATGCGTGATAAGTCCATCAAAGTCAAGTTCTCCAACCATCATCGTAAGAATTTTGATAAAACCCCTTAATAGATTTGAAAAAGAAGGTTCTCCATCAAAAATTATACAGAAGCTCAGAGTAAATCCAATAAGTAGTCCTGAGTAAGCAAACAAGAGTTTTGCGAATTCAAATTGAATACGAGTAAACATCGCAACATAAGTCCCAAATCCTGGCAGTTGACCAATCATGAACATTAAGTTTGTCCAAGCGCAAAGAACAGAAAAAGCACCTATATACTTCTGCCAATTATAAGTTTCTCCTGTATAAACACAAGACGTAGCGAATACACTCATTATAACTACAGTGTCCAGAATGTTCTCTATATTCCATAGGTATTCCTGAAAGTTCTTATAAATTGTAAAACTCAGAATCTTCCTCGGTATCATCACACAAACGAAAGTCAACCAAATATACCATTCAAATTCAACACTTCGTTTGTCAAAGAGATAACAAATCACATTAGTTTCATCAATGCTGGTATCATTTTTCTGAGGGAAATTGTAACACTCATAAGCTAAGGCCGTTAATAAATAAGTACTCATGGAGATCACCATGAGTATGTACAAAAAAATATTGAGAAGGAAAAACTTTTTAATCCTTTTCCATTTCAGGTAGAGAAATGCCGTCACTACAGGATGCGTTAAAAGATCTGTCAGATTCTCCTGCATGAAGGTGTTGATGAAACTAGTTTCGGGTTTATCAGCAGTTGGGAGAAGACATGTGAAATCGAATCTCATCTCAAGTTCCCTATTTTGAAAACCTGGTCGTCTTAACTTTATGGAAGAGTCCATCTTATCTCGAAACGCTTGAAAGGATTCTGGTATTTTTCGTAAAATAATATTTAATGCTGACACTCCTTTGCTTGTGGTTGCACTCACATCAGCACCATTCCTAATGAGCATTTCAGCGCACTCTGATAGTTCTCCTAAAGCGGCAATATGAAGAGGCGAAAATCCTGTTCTGTCTATTAAATTAACCAGCGCACCGCGTTTCAGTAAGAGTTCTACTATTTTAATATTCGAGCCAGTTGCCATTATGGCGTAATGCAAAGGACTCCTATTCATTTCATCCAGAGCATTTACATCAACCTCTGGCTTCTCTAATAAGAGTTCACAACACTTTAAAGACTGGACACTACAAGCCACATGAAGTGGAGTTTCTCCAGTCAGGTTTTTATGAGTAGGATCGGCTCCTCTCTTGATGAATAATTCTGCAACCGCTTCTGACTTTATTCTAATAGCGTGATGTAAAATTGGTATCATATCTGGGTCATTTGATACATTATTCAAGTCAGCACCATGATCTAAAAGAATTTCGGCAGTTTCT
Source organism: Melikaiella ostensackeni (assembly GCA_032362435.1). NCBI lineage: Eukaryota > Metazoa > Arthropoda > Insecta > Hymenoptera > Cynipidae > Melikaiella > Melikaiella ostensackeni. The sequence continues at coordinate 42,064,069 of JAUMHM010000031.1, read as the reverse complement.
GTACGGTTTCCAGCTGCAGCTGAGTGCAAAGCACAATGACCAAAACGAGGGCTAACGTGATTCAAATTTGCACCCCTCTCAATTAGATACTTCAGACAAGCGGTTTTTCCGGAAAAGGCAGCATACATGAGTGGCGTTGCATCTCCAAAGTAGATACTATTTATGTCTGCTCCAGAGGCTTCTAGTCTGAATAAAAGGTGTGATAAACCACGAAAACAAGCCCAGGCGAACGCAATACTCCTGAATTTATGATCAAAATCTGGAAAGAGAATTCCATCCCTTTCTGGCACGTTACCATTCTCCATTTCTATAAGTACTTTCATTGCTGCAGCGCTCACCGTGTTTAATAATATTAGACTCATTATTTTAGTTTCATCAACTTCCATATTTCTTAGAGGTTGAAGATTTTCGAAGAAGAACGACTCGTCTATAGGCGGTGGTTCTCCAATATCTATTTCCAGATGTTCAGAACGGGTCGTTGTTGCAATACTGATTGTTTCCGGATAAATTTGTGTTGTTAATTTTGCGGATTTGCAAGATTTCTTGAATCTGGCGGAGACTGAATCGCCTTTTTTTATATAATCATGTACATGACTTGCTGAAGAATGTCGTTGCTTTCTATTAATAGGAGGTGAGGACGACATGTGTATTCCTTTCATTTTATCATGCTCGAAGGAATGTGAGCTTTCCGATTTCATCAATACAGATGACGGTTTTCCAAAAATACTATCAATTCGCTGAAGACGATCCTTTAAAAAGAAAAGAAAAAATTATATTTGTTTGAGATTTCCGGAACAAAATAATACATAATATTTGATGAATTATTTTCCTTTCTATTAGATATCATTCATTTTGATTAGAAGCAATGATCAGAAGCCAAATGTGGGTCATATTCAGAATTAAACAGCTTCCTACCATCGAGAAATGAAAAACCTATTACATACGCAAGTAAAAAAATTGATTTTGAAATTCCGCTGAATCTGAATATAAGATTTCTCGTTATATACAAAACTTCTGTTCCATCATCAGCAGATTATTGAGTTTTACGGAATTAGTTTTGACACTTGGGCTAAATTTTGTAATATGATTTTACAGCTAAAGTTTCGAACTCCAATTGAATGCATGTCTAAATTATGATTATACTCGTATCTTGTAAATCAAAATTGAAGAATTTTGAATACAAAGCAATACTAAAATATTCAAAATTTAACTATTGTTTTCTCAAACGTCTTACGTAACATAATTTCAAATAAGTATTAAAGAATTTTGAATAAAAAAAACTGAAATATTTTAAATGTTGATGAATGTCGGTTGTGCAAGTTAAATTGATTATGCCGCGCTGTTTCAAAACAATATTTAAAAAAATTTACCGTCGTTTACTGTTTTTCTTCACGGTCCCAGAAAACAATCAAGTCATTTTTTACATATCCGTAGGAAAATTGATGTACAAAGTTTTATGTTTCAATTCATGATTTTAGAATTATTCATATTAATTCAAGGTCAATCAAGAATTAATTGGATCAACTCAAAATGCAATGATTAAATTCAATTTTGATTATTTATTTAAAATAACAAAAACACAAGTAGGCACCAATAGTGGAATTCTAGCTCACGGAAGTTATATTTCAAATTTCAGTTATTTCCTGGAAAACTGTTACGTACAGAAAAATATGAGTTAAAGAAAAAAGAAATAGACGACTGTTAGTTCTACTGCACCTATTTTAAAAATGTCTCTTTCACTATAAAAACAAATATTATCAGCTCAATTTTTTAAAACTTTTTAGAGTGTTTCAAACAATATCACGTATGCATTAATTACAAATTTAGGAAGTCAAATATTAAAATAAAATTCCTAAAAAAATCGGTTTTTGATGTATATAATATTTTTACTTAAAACATAATCTTTCTTTTTAGAGTTTTTTAGTATTAAAGATTTGCAAATTTTGTGTTCCTCCTTTTAAATCCAAATTAGAGTTTGCGAAGTAAGTTTACGTATTTGTTAAATTCTTATTTTCGTGGGCTGCAATGTTTAATTTGTATTTTCCTTGAAAATAATCTACAATATTGAATAAAATTTTTTATTATGTATAACATCGTTTTATAAAATCGTTCTTACTGCTAATAAGTGCCAGCTAGGGTGGTCCAAAGAATCGACTTTTGATTCTTGGTGATCGACCTCTCTCCCCACTCAATTTTTTTGTTTTTGAGAGGAAGAAAATCCCTATTTTCTCCGATTTAGTCAACATTAACCCGTGCCTCCGAGCTTTTAAAATCAACATGTGGTTTTAAATGTAAAAACCTTTTTTTAAAAAAAATGGATAAACGATGTATTCGTTATGAACTTTTTGTAAATTAAAGTTTAGTCACTTCCTGAGAAATGTTCAAGGAATAATTTCTACCGAATAACTTCTAATTTTGGCCCTCCCTACCTCTTGAATTTTGCCGGGAAAATACCCCAAAAATGCAAAATGAGAGTTTTATATAAATTTCATGGTAAAAGTGGTATTTTTTATTTTTTCAATCTGACTTATTTCTATTTGATGAATAACAAGTCCTCAAGTATTTTTAAGTAATTTGAAATTGTTCAAACAATTAATATTTGTTTAAACCATTCGATTCCCCTGTGAATCGTGAAAACTTATTATTTTCTGGGATAATTAACACAATTAACAAATGTTGAGAGCAATATATTTTTTTAAGGATATTTGACAATTATTTAAACAGAGAGGTGTTTCGGGTTTCAATCGCGTGCAAAAGTACGAATCTTGCCGACGTTTCGTGAACACTGCAGTTCACTTCTTCAGAGTTAACCTGAAACTGAAGCTTCATGTTATGTTGTTCTTATATGTACTCTCTATGATGCCTGTGATTGGCCAGAGCGCCCACCGTGAGGACTGGTCGAACCTGATTGGCCAATCAAGTCTTTATCAAAAAAAAGGAAGGACGGAAAGCCAAATCGGCTTGGCTTTATATCCATTGTCCCTACTGATTTTATTAGGGTGTTTTAAGATTTCGAGTGCTTCTCTATGTTTTCTTGAAAAATATTGTATGTTTTTGCGATGACGGTTGTTTTGTCAAATAAAATCCTATGTCCTGTCTCGATATAATGCTCAGCTAGTGCTGATTGCGTGAAATGTTTCAGCCTGACTTTACTCTCATGTTCTTTTACACGTTGGCTCACCG